>OZ023268.1:88024357-88375684 GCA_964006375.1 Tillus elongatus | reverse complement strand
GTTTGGGTTATTTTTATTTATTTATTTATTTATTTATTTATTTATTTATTTATTTATTTATTTATTTATTTATTTATTTATTTATTTATTTATTTATTTATTTATTTATTTATTTATTTATTTATTTATTTATTTATTTATTTATTTATTCATACACCATCCAACAGCTTGAAAGCCAAATCAAGGATGGGCCAATACACAAAACATAATAACTAACAATAATCAAGCTAACAATACAAAAAAAGAGTCACAAATTAGATAGCTTTGAAAAACATTTTTATCTCTGATATGTTACATGAGAAGATATCTAGGTGGTCTTGCAGTACAGAGTAATTATTGCACATTTATGTATTCATACACCATCCAACCGCTTACAAGCCAAATTAAGGATGGGCCAATACACAAAACATAATAACTAACAATAATCAAACTAACAATACAAAAAGTCACAAATTAGATCGCTTTGAAAAATATTTTTATCTCTGATATGTTACATGAGAAGATATCTAGGCGGTCTTGCAGTACAGAGTAATCATTGCACATCTGGTAAATTGCAGTTTATATAAAATATAATGAAACTGCACTGCCTGCGGATCAACAAACTCTGCAGACTAAAGCGAAGAAGTAAACTTTCCTGAGGAAAACCAATAGACGGATATCGACCATCCTCACGAAAGCTAAGAAATTTTAGAAATTTCCTTTGCACTGATTCTAGGCTTGCCACATGTATCTCATAAGTACGAGCCCACACAACTGAGCCATATTCAAGTCGGGACCTAACCAAACAGCTAAAGAGCAGGAGGAGGGTGTCAGTCTGTGAGAAATTTTTACTGTTTCTTATCAGAAACCCTAGAGTTTTGTAAGCAGAACTGACAGTCTGCTCATAGTGTGGTTTAAAAGATGGAGTACCATCAAAAACAATTCCAAGGTCCTTAACTGTCCCGGGGCGGTCAAGTGGAAGCCCTCTTATATTGTACCCGAAAGAGATTGCGTGCTTATTTCGAGTAAAGGACATCACACAACACTTGGAAACATTCATAGAAAGACCACTCCGACAACACTATTCATCAGGGATCTGAAGACAGTTCTGGAGCCGCAAACAGTCATCAACACTCGAAATATTTGCAAAAATCTTAATATCGTCTGCATACATTAAAAAAGGAACATGTAAAACATGTTTAACTGGGTCAATAAATATATTAAACAGTAATGGACCGAGTATGGAACCCTGCGGCACTCCCGAAGTTACGTGATAGGTGTTAGATTTGAAGCTCCCAACCTCAACAAATTGCCTCCTTCCATCCAGGTAAGATCTGAACAAGCCAAGCAAGCCCTCGGAGAATCCGATAGCGCTCATCCTTTCAATCAGAACACAGTGATTTAGAAAATCGAAGGCCTTAGATAGATCAGTATACACAACATCAACCTGTGAAGAACGGTCAAGAGCGGACGCAATGAACTGTGTAACGTCAACTAAATTCGTTACAGTCGATCTACCTGGAATGAAACCATGCTGAGAAATAGTCTGTTTTTGATGTGAAACAGTATTCACTGAAAAAGGCAGGCCTCGAAAATCTTATAGAAGACACATAGTATGGCTATTGGTCGATAGTTTAATGGATTACCACTATCCCCCGCCTTGAAGACAGGGAAAACCCGTGACAGCTTCCAAATCGCGGGGAATGTTCCAGATCTAAGAATCAGTTTAAAAATGTTCTTAAGTGGAGTCAGGAAAGCATATAAGCAGTCGCGCACCAAGAAACCAGGAACCAGATCAGGTCCACAGGACATGTTAGTCCTAATTCTCTTAGCGGCTGTAATAATTTCGTCATATGTAAAGCCATCAACAAAGAACATTGTGATGTCACCTGAAGCCGGGCTGCCGGCTGTAGGCGATGAGGTGGGGGAAGAACCACTTATGCCAATGAAGACTACTTAAGACAATTAATTATTTCTGGAGAATGCAATAAAGTTGCAACGAGAATGTGTTGTACTTTTGCGTCAAGATATTCTGATAAATTCAAGCCAATCAGAGATGTGTTGAAGACGTTAATCAATAATTGCAAGAGCTTCGGGTCTTTTGAATCTAAACCAGTGAGAAATAAGCAGCTTGCAAACAACGAAGAAAATGCAATAACCATATTAGCTTTCTCCAGAGACAATCCAGCAGCATCGTTAATAGATTCACACAGTTTTGAAAAAACATCAATACAAACCGTATGCCATTTTTCCCTTAGGCCTCGTCTGCGTCTCTGCCACCCCGATAGCACCGGTCAAGGAAGCGGACGAGCCCTGAGGTATGCCATACATTTCATTCAGCATTTTGAAGAGACTGACGCGGAAAAAAGAATTAGGTACTGCGAGTTTATGTTAATTAATAACCAAGAGAACGAAAATTCTCTCAATAATGTAATTTGGACACACTAATCTAAGTTCACAAAAGTGGATTATTTAACTGGCATAACTCACATTATCGGTTAGATGCGAATCCCCATAATGCCACAGAGGGATCCTTTTAAAGAAGATGGCAATTTAATGTTTTCTGTGCAATTCGGAACAATTCGACAGTGGTTTAAAAAATTATAATAACAATTTGACTGGAACATTCATCTAACTTTGCTTCACCGACTATTTATAATTACACATTAAATTGTCTCTAGATGCAACTTGTTTGCAAATATTCAATAACTTCAAAAGTATATATCGTATCACTTAGCCAAATGAAGAGAGACGTCAACTTTGGTATCAACATGATGTAACACCGCCCCATCGAAGCGGTTTCAAAAATAATTTCTTGGAAGAGCAATTACTGCCAACAAAGGTCCATTCATTTGGCCCCCAAGATCTCCAGATTTGACACCAGTGTATTTTTACGTATGGGGTTACATAAAAAATGTATATTCCACACCTCTGATGACAAAAGAGGATTTCCAAGAAAGATTTCGTGTTGCCTGTCAGTCCTTACCACTAAGTAGTATCCGAAGAGCAGTAACAGAGACAGTGCTTCACAGATGTGTAAAGTGGTTGGGCGTTAATGGTGCTACATTTGAACAATAACTATAGTTTTTTTCCATTGTATTTTCTTCGTTTTATCGTTAATAGGCGTGTCAGATCAGAAAACTATTCAATTAATATAATTTAAAAATTGCAGGTTGTGTTTCAGGCTAAATTACTTAGTTACTTTGACAACTGTGTGATATTTTTTTACCATTAAGTCTCGTCGCCAATTTGTTAATTACAGAAATATCATAAAACATCGATTTTCCAAAAAATCGTCAATAACATAAAAACTGCCACATTTAGGTATAGGGATGTAAACACAAACTTGCCCTCTTTTTAGTCGGGCAGTCCAACGAAATAAAAAATAATGGCTGGTTCTATTTAAACAAATCAAGATATTCTATATTATTGGATTCAAAGTTTTGACGATTTTTATAGTCACGAAGATTTTCGTATTATCTACTGAATACCCGCATCTTTGCCTATGAATGCCAGAATATAAAATAATGCATTTCCCTGATGGTTTATTTGGGGGGAGTAATCATTTGGGGGTTTGAAACTGTCATTTTTTCCATAAAATTATGAATATGTAGAACACCGTATTATTTAGGAATACAGTATGTTGCATTAAGTCACATTGAAATTTCATAAGCTATCGATTGTAGTGATAAAAAAGGTAGGTATTCCATTTAAAATAACGAAGATTGTGTGAACTTCCGGTTTAACTGGAAGTGGCAGAAATGCGAAAATATTTTGCGTAAATAGATAGAATTATATTTCTTAGTTTCAGAAAAAAAAAGATTGAGTGGTTCCTAAAACATGTATCGTCTAAGTTTCCAGCTGGCCACCTGTACTAAGAAGAAATATTCCACAATTTAATTGATTTCACAGCAGCCTTATTTGCTATTTGATAAGACATCATATTACATTTCATTAACGTTTACCTAGGCCTTTTATACAGTAGGTAATAATACGCCACTTGAAACACCACACAAATGTTTAGGCATATTCTTTACATACCTAAAGAAAAGTGGTAACAAACCTATACAGGGTGGTTACTTGAAAACAAAACAGGCGGGTTTTAGGGCACTTATCTTTATTTGGTTGAAAATCCCTCAAATAAATAAATTTTACTTTCAAGGGGTAAGGCTTTTAGGTTTATTTTTAACGCCATAACACCAACACTTAAGCAATGGTGCGATCCACCCCTAATATCTTAAATGACAAGGGGGGGTCAGGTAGCACACCATTTTAGAGCTGGTGTAAAGCTCTTTTCGACGGTGCCTTATTTTCTTTTACTTTGAAGCAATAGGTTCTGTAAAACTGACTTCTAAAAGTAACTAATTTATCTATAAAAAACTTCCATCCAATTTATCAAATGTTCAAAATGTTCGACCACCAGCCTCCTTACAAGTTTTCTTCAAAACGTCGGCGCACATTCTGTAATTATTATAGAGTAATTTGGCAGCATTCGTTTACGATACGCTGGCGTAGATCTTGTAATACATCTGGCTGAATAGAATAAATTTTACTTTTTATGTGAGCCAACAAAAATAAATCAAAGCTTGATAAATCTGCCTATCGTGCGAGCTATTATATGCAACCTCTTCTCCCAACCCACCGATTTGGATATATGTGGTCGAGATGTTGTCCAACAGGCAAAGCGTAATGTGGAGGAGCTCTATCCTGCTGAAGTACCAACTGATCTACGAGATAATACTCATCAATCTCGATAATGTCAGTCAACATTGTATCAATCGTGTTTTTCAACAATTTCAAGTACATGTTTCCAGCCAGATTACCCAGAAGAAAAAAGCGACCAAAAATATGGGCAGCAAAAATTATAGCCCAAACTTGAATTTTCCTGGTGTTGTGTACGAATGTCGTGTAATCGTCTAGGGTCAGAATCGGCCCAATAACGACAATTATGGCGAGTCACTTTTGACAAGAGACGTTTTGTTAGTGAGCGGACGCTAGACGCTAATGGTCGGCCAGGTGTTTGATACCGTTTAGGAGAAACCAACACTCATCCAAAGAGCAAGTGTTAAAAATAAAATTTAGACCATTTATCACTCGCTCAGTTATCACCTTACAAAAGTCCAGACGGCGCTAGAAGTCGTCTTCATTTAGTTGATGTGCTGGATGTATTTTATATGGGTGTAAATTATGATGCTTGATGAAAGCATTCCCCATGTTCGTCGCTCACCATCCTAAGTTATCTGGGAAAAGTCTAAATTGCAACGTAAACAGTGGATCTTAGTGACATATTAGTTCCGATTTTATGGTAAAAAATGTGTTATCGATTCAGCAAGAATTTCCATTTAGTTATCGCGTTTTGTATTCACTCAAAATCCAGCAAGTACATTTTTAAAAGATCTCCAAGCTTCAGTTTTGGCATCTGATTATTGCTCAAACAGGTGATCACTGAACAATTTTTTATTTGCGTACCTACAAATATACCTTCTTTAAGCTTCGCTTCTGAACAACTCTGGGACCATCACCATCACAATTTCAGCTTTTTACAAAATTTTTCATTAGACCAAATGTGCAAGGGGTGTAGAAAAACCTTTTTTTATTTATAAGCGGCTCGTTTTTAATATTCCTCTATCCGGCAATAGAAACTTCTCCTGTAGTCCATACTTTCCTCGAGTAATGTTGGTTTCTTGTTCTACTTTCCCACAAATACAAAAAGCAACAATATTCGGTATACTCTCCTTGCAAACCTAATAGGAGAGCTATAACTTTAAGATGGCCGCAAATGTGCCAGACCTGTGCATCATAATGAATTAATTGAAGCAAAAGTTTCATTGTAATATATATTTCCCTAGTGTAGACAGCATGACCCGCTGGAAATATTGTGAGAAAGATACACTTCTACCTTGGTAATACGTAAATCTCGTATCAGAGCCAAGAAGGTTCATTGGTGTAATCGAGATGCGAGTAGTTTAGACCCGTGGTTTTGTCAGGCAGAAGTAGCAGTCAGTGCTTTATCTTGGATCTCTCCACAACATAGGTAGACCAAACTGAAGATAAGGATCCTGAACAGCCACCCATTTAGTTAAAGTAAGTCTGCAACTGTAACAAAAGGCATGTGGAACCCATGTTTCATTCTGATTTGCAACCTAACTGTGCAGCCTCTATGGCCGGTTATGTATAAACATAACAAAATTTATGTGGATGAGTAGTACAAGTTCTTGAAGACATTATTACTCGAAGAACGCACCACGAAAAGTTAAATTTATTGAAATGCAACCAACGCAATGTAGGCTGGTAGCACACACCATTTAACGGAGACCAGAAGATGACTACTGACTGGCCTCAGACATGAAATATCTACCTTTACAAGGAAGTATTATAAGCACACTTCGAGAAACCCAATCACCAAAACACATCTTTTAAAAACCTAACGACGAGGCCTGCAATGAAAGGAGACAGTGGGTTACCCATTGCCGTGCCTTCCGTTTGTTCCAAAAAACTCATTGTTAAATTGAAAAGGCACGGCAGTTGGCAACCCACTGTCTCTTTTCATTGTAGACCTCTTCATAAATAGATTTGAGACAGATTTAGAAAATGAAAATGAGTATTTTTCTAGAGTGCACTTTCGATATGTGGACGATAGTTTTGCAGTGTTTAATACAAATATATGCAAGGTAGACGAATTTATTAAAAAACTAACAGTCAATTCAATAAAATTCACCCACAAAATGGAAGTCAACAATAAACTTCCTTTTCTAGATAAACTAGTTAGCAAAAAATATTCCGTCGCTTGAATTTGACTTCTACAGGAATGAAAATACCACTATGTGTTACATTCCAAATGACTCACGTCATCCCTTTGCACAAAAACGGCTAGTTTAAATTTCTTAGTAAATACATTGATAAGTTTTCCCTTAGTAAAAGTAGATATAGTATAGAATTAAAGTACATAAAAAACGTGGCTAAATATAACGAATATTCGGATTGCCTAGTAGAAAAATTGATAAATAGACACAGAACAAAGAAAATGATAGCCGAATGCACGACATTCAAGAAAGACGAAATAGAGAAAAAAATTGTATACCTACCTTTTAAACCTCGTATCACAAAAGCTCTTGAGAGTATTTTTAAGAAATCAGAGTTACAGCTAATTTTTCGACGATGAGTAAGTTAAGAAACTTATTAGGTAATACTACAGATAAAGATAGAACCACTGAAATGTCGGGTATCTACGATTGGTTGTAAAGATTGTGATCTTAAATACGTCGGTCAGACTAAAAGAAATATAGGTATCAGATTTCGTAAACATATCGCACATTTACGTTATGGTAGTATACACGAGTCGTGCGTTGCACAACATATATGGGATAATAGCCACCACATTGATAATTTGGAACTTATCAAAAATATCAGATAGCAATACATGCTTTACTCATACGAATGCATTTATATTTTTAGATCAATAAAGAACGGAACTTCCTTAAATAAAGCGGCACCTCTCATATCAAGCCCATTATTTTCTTTATGCCTTTAAATTAGATAAACACTCATAAATCTGTCAGGTAGAGAAATAAAGGAAATTCGATAACCTCGTCCATTCAGACAGAATACACAAAAGATGCGCCTTCGGCTAATATCTTACCTTCCGTTTCGTTCGTCTAACGAAGAATGTATATAAATATAGGTTCTAGCAGAAAATTCGTTTTGGATTTTTTCATCCTCTGATGAAGCTAACGTTGTTAAAGAAACGATCGCTAGGTCTTTAGAAGATGAATACTGCTGATTGAGTTTCTTGTGCTTATATGTGCTCATCACAGGTTCCAACCTTCACTTAGTGAGGAAGGATTAGTTTTAAAAGCGATAAAACTGCTTCATATATTATATAATTGATATGAAATACAAATGGTGTAGGCATTTTTCAAGCAGAGCTAAGTAAAAGAAACTCAAAGATCTCTATAGATACTATGAATTCGTTAGCTGAAATGTAGTTGTGACTTCACAATAATAATATTAAAACATAGCAAATAAGGTTTTGGCTCTTACTGAATTTGCAAACAAGCCAATATGATAACAAAGACCTAGCTTGTTTCCTAGCATCCGCTTACGTATCTCAGTTTCATATTTTAAAATCCTGACGTGGCGAATTATTTAGTCATATATGCATTAAGCATATCTAAACCAATACAAAAAACTAATTCTATACAATTCATTTTTTTTTTTTGAAATTTATTTGTAAGCTAATATTAATTGCATAAAAAAGTAAAATTATTTGCACCCTCTATGCAATCAAATAAACCATTTTGTTAGATAACTGCACAAGCAACAATAATCTGATGGTCAAATAAAATGGAAATCACTGGTACCTACACTAAGGTTTTTTCGCAAATAAAAAAAAATCGAAGAGCACAATTTAATCATTATCAGTAACGAATCAAGAATTTATCAACCGTCCCTTTTTCTTAAGTTAAGAGTCGATTTCTCAGAACCAACTGCTTCAACATAAAACAAAAGACACCGTTGATAAGAGATTTACACCAGCCCTAGAATGATGTGTTACTTAACTCCCCCTTGTCATTAAAATTTTAGGGATATATCGCAGCCCGTGACGGTTAGTGTTGCGGTGTTAAAAATAACTCCAAAAGTCTTCCCCCTTGAATGAAACTCTTACCTGATTTTCAACAAAATCACTAAAAGTGCTCTGAAACGAGCCAGTTTCGTTTTCAAGTGGCCAGCCTATGATACTTATTTAACAAAAATGAAAACCTACATTGTAATACGGAGATGTTTTTCATATCAGATAAAAACGTATATATTTAGAAGCATTTTCATCAGAAAATTGCGATAAACTATATTCAAAACTCCACTAAAAATAAGGCTAAGCAAAAACCAGAGGATTACTTTTTACTCCCTAATTAACATAAAAAGTATTTTTTATGTGGCATTAAACATTTTTTAAAACAGCTTCCTAAAGGTGTTTTACTCCTCTTCTTTGCGTGTAGTTTGTACAGGGTAATTCTTTATAATGTCGCCCCCCTTTAACTTTGTTATTTCAAGTGTCCCAAAAAAATTGAAAGTATGGTTATGTAGGTGCTAAAAATACTTTTTTTCTATGTATAAAAAAATTTGAAAAATGATCAGTATACAGGGAAAACCAAAAAGTTATTTTTTTTCAATGGATCACCCTATATATGAATTTTTTTTTTCGTTTCCTCGTAAAATTCTAAGAATAATTTATATAACATACTGTATAAATATTCACATGTGAAACGCTATCATCAAATATTTTATTAAACAACTGTTACAAATCAAGAAGTCTTAGGATATTCGCATTTGAAACGTTATCATCACAAATTTTATTAAACCAAAACAACTGTTACAAATCAAGAAATCTAACAATAAATAATATAACAAAAACAGTTTCTAATTAAATATAAAGATGCTCTATCGGGCCTCCATTTTCTTCAACACATTGTATAAGGGTTCACATTTTCTCTAATGAATTTGTTATGAATGCTGGGTTATTTTCATTTAAATTAATAATTTATTTTCAATTTGGTGGTCGTATACACGGTTTTTTTATATAACCCCAAAGAAACGTACCCATAGGTGTAAAATGGGGGCTGTTTGCAGGCCATTTAATTGGCGCATTTCTTTCAATCCATTCAGGAAACCTTTCATTTGGGTAATTAAACACAGCACGACTGTTGCGAGGGGTGCTCCATTCTGTTGAAAAATTATATTTTGTAATATATTTATAGGCAAATCGTCTAAATATTCCTCGAACTCGTTTTCCAAGAAATCTAAATAGTGGCCTCCATTTAAAACAGTATCAAAAAAATATGGACCGATAACTCGATCGCCCAAGATACCACACCAGACATTTACGGATTGTCGCCCTTGGAACTTAAATTCCCTATAAGAATGTAGATTCTCTCTTGCCCATCGTCTGGTATTTTTTCGGTTAAACAGGCCACTAGTAGAAGAGGTAACTCGTCAGTCCATAGAACTGTTTTCAAAAAATTGTTATTTATGTTTATTCTGTCTAGAATCAGTTGACAAAATGCGACCCGATCATCTTTTTGCATTTGGGTAAGCTTTGTAGTGGGTTTAATCTTATATGGCTTTAGATTCCATTTTCTTAACATTCTTTGGACTTTACTGTATGAAATTCGCTGAATATTTTCTTGTGTTGCTCGTAATTACTTTGAAATGTTTCTTATGGAATTCTTTGGATTCTCTTCTATAGCAAGTAAAATATTCAATTCTGCATTTTCATCTACGTTCACAGCAGTTCGTTTTCCCCTTTGTAAATTTGACGTTTCTTGAAACTTCCTATAGATGTCAACGTTTTTCGAGTTGGGACTTGCATACCGGGATAATCTTCTATCATATTTCTAATGGCAGTGCGACAATTTAAATTATTTTTAATATAAAAGCTTAAAATAACTCTTCTTTCTCTGTCTGATTACGGCATTTTTACTTACTAAGCAATACAACTACAACAATATTGGAAGAATGTCACTGTCAGTTATTTGTTTTCAATTAAAAGCATGGTATCCTAAGACTTCTTGATTTGTAACAGTTGTTTAATAAAATATTTGATGATAACGTTTCAAATGCGAATATTTCAAAAACTATTCATTTTAAGTATACAGTATGTTATATAAATTATGCTTAGAATTTTACAAGGAATCGAAAAATAGATTCATATATAGGGTGATCCATTGAAAAAAATGAACTTTTTGGTTTTCCCTGTATACTGATCATTTTTTCAAATTTTTTAATACATAGAAAAAAAGTATTTTTTAGCACCTACATAACCATACTTTCAATTTTTTTGGGACACTTCAAATAACAAAGTTAAAGGGGGGCGACATAATAAAGAATCACCCTGTACAATAAGGATACCCTATCCTTAACTGATATTTATTTTAATATTGCTGTTTACAATTCTAATTAATTCTGTTTTTACTAATTTAAGACAAATAACACACTCGCACCATAAAAACGTATATATGATGAGCAAAGTAATACTTCATTGTTCATTGCTAATCACACGAGTTGAGTAGTCTAATAATCCTAAATAGAGTAGTTTATTTGATACCAGTTTTGACCTAGCTTATCAAACCACTTTTGGATTTTGACAGCATCCTTGGAATGTACCTATTCGGTGGTAAGTTTTGCAATTATCGAGACGAAAAGGGCAATCTGAAAGAATGCACATGTTACATGATAGTTAGTAAAGATAAAAAATGCCAGTGCGACAGAAAACACTTCAACAACATCCTGTGGGCCACGGTCACCGTCTTTCAAGTGAGATATTTTCTGTTATTAACACTATTAATATTAAAATGTATTAACTCACACAAACGCTACTTAAAATCTTCCCAAATGCACAATGTTTTTTTTTGTTTCTCATAGATTTTAACCCAAGAAGACTGGAATATGGTTTTGTCAAATGGTATGGCGAAAACCTCACACTGGGCAGCTCTGTATTTCGTTGCTCTCATGACTTTCGGCAACTACGTCCTTTTCAATTTACTAGTAGCAATCCTGGTCGAAGGTTTCAGTTCTGAGAGAAATGAGAGAAGGGAAAGGGAGCAAAGGGAACTAGCAAGAAGAAAAATGTCTTGTATTCTGGAAGCAAGTTTGAGAGACAGCTCTGACAGTAGTCGATCTCTGTCTAGCTCTAGCGGGAGTTATATACAAGTAAGTTTTAGTAATTAGTAGTCAGATTTTGATCTTATAGCAAATACTTCTAACAACCCTTTAAGTTAAGCGATACTGTAATATTCGTGGAAAGTAAAGAAATAAGTATGGCAATGTGGCTGTAAATTTAGTTATTGAAAATATTTGAAAATCTTCTAGCATATTCCTGTCTTTTTTATGTACTGAGGGAACAAAAGTTAAAAGTATTGTGTTATCGAAAACAAGGATATCTTGCAAATTTGCATATATAGAAAATAAATCACCTCTAATAGCTTCAATTTGACCCAGCAAATCGAGCTCCCTGCGACAGTCGATTTTTATGGTGAAAGTTAGTGTGACAGATGTACTGATATCTGGGTGGAGTCGCTTGTCCGTTTCGAAGCTAACAAGGAGATAATCTCCCTCCGAGTTTGTCTAGACCCGACATCCGTCAGTGTTTGCGTCGAGGCGGTATCGTGATGTGCCGCCCTCGAAAGGCCTCACAGAGGAGGCCTCAATCTCCAGGTGTAACCAACCGCTAGAGATTGCAGCTCTTCTCTAGATTCGTCTAGACCCGATACCCGCCAGTTTTTGCTTAAATTTGATCCAACAGATCACGCTTCCCGCGAGAGACGATGTTGTAAGGTTAAAAGTTGATTTGGCAGGTCTAGTGTCATCTGAGTAAAGTCGCTTGCCCGTTTTGCAGCTCGAAGAGAGATAACCTCTTTCCTTGCGCGTCTGGACTCGACGTCCGTTAGTGTTTGCCTCCGGGTGGTATAATGAAGTCCCACACTCGAGTACCATCCAAGCGAGGTCGTTGGCCCGAATCCAAGCTCACAGAAGTAGCCTCAATCTTAAGTTATAACTGGAGACTGAGTCTATTTCTGAGTTGAGATCTCTAGGGGTGGATCATATCCACGCCTATAGATCTCAGCTTTCCTCCTGGTTCATCTAGACCCGACACACACCAGTGGTAGACCCAAGGCAACATCCCACTAAGTCCCGCTCCCGAGCATCACCCAAGCGAGGTCGTTCGTCCGTTTAGAAGTACACAGTTGTAATGGGGGGGGGGGTGTACGTGCCTTTTACTTCTCTTTAAAACAAAGGTTTTTCAATGACTGTAAATTCTAATTATTATTATTATTATTAAAATTTGAGTAATTATTCATTTAAGTATATTTTAGGGTGGAAACGTTCGAGCGGCAGCACGTGTATCCATTTTTCCACCCCTTGTTACCTTGAAACTAATATGTCTAAGTTTTACGACCTTCAAGGGAGGACTTGCCTAAATTTATTTGGAACACTAAAACCGAGCATGTGGGTCAAATTCCCAGAATTTTATTATATATTCAGTCTTAGCGTGTACCCAGTGACCGCAGTACATCAGAGTCACCCTATAAGAAACTGTTAATATGAACTGTAGTTTAGGGCTTCCTAAGCTAATAATGAAACCCAGCATCTAGTTTTTAAAATTACTTTAATACAAGAAATAAAATTTATACAGATAACATTTTAAACAGCTCAATTAATTTTAATACAACTTTTGATTTCAAAGGTTTTGGTATGATTAAAATTAAACAAAAGAAAACTTTCAATAATTTTTTTAATAAAATTCCTTAATTCCAAAGGTTTCGGTCGGATTAAAATTATACTAAAAACTCGAAATTCTAATAGTATAAATCCTAAAAGGTTATTTAAACAGAAGGGTGTAGGAGGTTTCTCCAACCCTTAGAATGGATTTAATGTTATACAAAGTTGATAACGGTGAAACTACATGGTTCTTGACCCCGGTATAATTTTCCTAGCTTAATAAGTGACTCTTTCTTAGCTTAATTATAGCTCTCACTTATCTACCCCTTATTGGTCCCCATGACTCAAAGCCCTATCTCTCCCTCGTATTATAAAATTTCACAATTATTTCCCCATCCATTAAAATTCCTATCATAAAACAACACCTGAATTTTAATCTGATTTCATTCTTTTTGATTATAAGTCCAGCGCCCTACGGCTCGATTATCTATACTAATTTAGCTTACAGCCCATATGATTAAAAATATACATACAATCTTAGTTTTAAGAATTAATTCGGTACTCGAGACAGCTGACCCATTCTTAATAAAAATAATTAGGGAACATTTAACAAAAATATCAATTGGAACGAACTCACCCAGAAAAATCATACGCAATACACCAGCTCTGTACTCGGCCTTATCAGCCCCTATGGCCGTTGAACCACGAGCTTTCGCGATAACCGCCCTTTTTCAAACCAAAAGCTAATTCTCTCACTGAAATCTCACTTACCCCTTAATTTACTTAACAGAAACCCTTGACGATTATCGGCCGGAGGCCGGCTGCTTGAACACTGTCCTCTAGACACCGTAATTTTTTCTGTCGCATGTCAAGTGGCCTATTTAGCGGTTACTTACCCGTCCTATCGTTGCCGGTGCCGTTTAGAATTACATTTCCTTTCATTTTTGCACTCAGTTGACCATTGTACCTCACGCTTTAGCTGGTTCAGCTGTTTTTTTATTTATCAGATTAAATACCACACAATTTCAACATTGCTCGCGGTCTATATATTTTTATGCACATTATGCTGGATATATTTACGCCTAAAATATTTAGCTCTATGGCGACTTTTCATAAACTTTTCTGAGATCAAATCAAACTTTTTTTTGTATGTAGAAATATGATAAATCTAGATACTCAAACTGTAAGCACCCCGTTTATATCTGACCCCAACTTGAAGACAAAATTTATCCGTAGGAAAATTCTGTCGCAACATAATTAAATACTTAAACAGGCCAGCATTCCGCTTACACAGTGAAGGCCTCAAAACACCTGACACCCGCTTAACCCAAGGCGGTTTCATCTGGAACCCTGCTTCCGAATAACAACCAAGCAAGGTCACTTGTCCATTTCGTGTATCTAACTCCCCAAAGATATCTGCCTCCCTCCAGACTCGTCTGGACTGGACCCTTGCCAATGTTTGACAATAATTAGTCGATTGTTACGACAAGCAGGAGTTACCTCGGGCGTGGTCTTTTAGTTCGTCCCCGGGCCCACAGGGGACCAGCTTAAGTAAGTGTGGATGTTTTATTCTTACTTATGTAGCGGATGATAATTTCGTTATGGCCAAGGTTTTTGTGCAACAGTTTTTTACAGAACTTTTTATCATAATTTTCTTATTAATATAAGTTTTATGTTTCACGTTATTGTGTCTCACTGGGAGATTAAGGTTGTTCCTAAATATGACATGATATGTTTTGCTACTCTTTCTAGCGTCACCTGTATAATAATTATAACACCACAGTGGACAAACTCCGCACCCAGAAGTCTTAGACTTGTGCAGGGGGGAGTATATACACACAGACAAAGGACACCACCCATAACTCTTCAGAAGCCACCCCTTTCCACATTCGAGTAACAAAGACCGACTGTCTGAATAGGGGACTCAAACCCGCGACCTCCTAGTCCGATTCTTGTGGTTACTCGCTTCGCGAACTAAGCTATTCAGTATGTATGGACACGTTCTGAGAAATTCGACGTAAACTTGTTATTTGCATTCGATCGTCTGATGTTCGAATTTGTGTTACTTTTGTATTAATGCGCATACCGTTTCATTCATCTACGTTATTCATTTTATGCGTCGGCTTACTGACCCCATCTGGATGAGCGCTGGCTGCACATAGTCCTCGTTTGTTTTTGTTTTTCTCCTGTCGCGGGGGTGAATGCTTTTATGCAGGCCAGTGGCTCTCTCTACTCGCGTTCCAATGCCATCGAACACTGTGTGACTACCTTTCCCTCCAGGTTAGGACTACCCACTAAACACCCACTTCCTCTTCGTGACTGTGCTACTTTCTGCTCACGGCTTGCTCTAACTTGTCAACTTATCTCTTTTTCTGTTATCTGTATGTTTTTATTTTCGTTATTTAGTACATACTTTACTCTTTTCTAGGCAGATCCGTCGCCGTTTTGTATCTATCTAGATTTACTTGTAGGATTTTCACTTTGAAGTTGTTAGTCTCTCCCTTTGTTCTTCTTTCCTGTGCCTCTACCGGTTTCCTGTATATAGGACATCGCATAGGTTCCGCCGTGTGTCCATTGGCATTTCACAGGTAACAATTTCGTTCACTTGAACATTCATTTCTTTGGTAGATTGCTTCTCCGCACTTATAGCACATACCTTCTGATTCTTTAGTTTTACATTTGTTAGCTGTATAACCAACACTATCGTATTTGTGGCATTTTTTCGGGGTGGTTACATCTTTACCCTCCATCTGTGTCACACTTTACCTATGCTTCTTTTTGACATAAAATATTTGGCCGTCTCTTCTAGCAGAGCCACAAAGGCGTACTTGACTCCCCTTTCTGGTGGCGTTTTTTGCTAGTACGAGTTGGATCTCCTCTTCCTGCCCTTTTAACTCAGATAGCTCTCTTTCCAGTACTCTTTCGACTATTTATTCTACTGTAGTATTATCTTTATACTGTATGTCTTTTTTTACAAGGAATTTTCATAAAATGTAACAAACTATAAAATACGTCTCCTTTTAATGAAAACAGGCATCAAATTTGGTTACCAGTATAACCTATACAGTAGAAGCAATATACCACATTTAATCAAAAGTACTTTATCGTTTGGAAAAGTACAAAAATTTACAAATAATATAAAGGAAAGCATCTCTGAAGGCGTCATTTTGATGGGATCCGCTATCTATTGGTAAAAACGTCGTATAATAAGTTTGATATGCACCAAAAAGGTAACAAGCTGCAAAACAATTGACAACTTCGCGGTCTGCCCAATACCCAATTTTTCTGTGTCCCTACTCACTGGTTCCCTAGGGCAGCGCGAGTAGTGAGACACAGGCTAATATCGATCCTGTTTGACTCTTACTAATAATAGTCACTGCCAAATGAAATCGCCCTGGTAACCAGCAGTCGAAACAGTTAAAAAATGAGAATATCTCCCAAATATTTAACCTTAGGCATGGGAAAGTCTAAATAAAGTACTCCTAAAATAACACGCAGAATCTTATGATGCAAAAATATATAGGCTGTTCTATTTACATGACGACGTTAAGGGCAACTCGCAGTTTAACCGGAAGTGCCAGCCCAATGAAAACTTTGTTTATGAAAATATTAGGGGTTATACCTAGGCACCCAAATTTTCGGAGACCAAATTCCTCTCTTAACTACCCTAAGCGTCTAACGAAGCAGTTGCGTGAAAGACTTATGTATATATATATATATATATATATATATATATATATATATATATATATATATATATATATATATATATATATATATATATATATATATATATATATATATATAATCCAGACTTTTTCTTTGCTTTTGTACTCATACTTATGAATATATTTCTGCATACGTAGGATGCAAAAAACTGCTGGAAATCTGCTGAGGAGCTAAGGAAAGCAAAGGATTACAACGAACAGAAGTCAGCAATAGCGCTAAGCCATTGTGAATGTGGAGAGAGGATAATTAGTAAAGACTGTTGCTACATTGGTAACATTGAACCCAAATGTAACATACAGAAAGAATCTTTACTAAGACAACCCCCCAGACAAGTAAGTCCAAACTCTAAAATATTTAAAAAGTTAATTAGTACACCAGTTACTGCCAGAAATACTTTGGTGTTCAATTATTTCATATTAATTCACTAAAAAAATGATTGAAGAAGAGTTACAAAACGCTCTCAAAACAAGATAAGGTATAGACTTACAATGCGAAAACTGTTTTGAGAGTTTTTTGTAGCTAATTTTCATTCAACTTTAGTACATCTGTAGTTATGGCCCGAAAGATATCGATTTTTAATTCAAAGTGACTTTTATATATATATATATATATATATATATATATATATATATATATATATATATATATATATATATATATATATAAATTGTGATAATAAACTTTGGAACATAGGTGGGTTATTTAATTTTTTCAAGAAAAACGCTTCGACAGGTCAAATTTATCTTTTCAATTGCCAACTTATGACTGAAAATTACGTTTATGGCGTCACCTATTTTTGAATGGTGACGTCATCATAAGTTTTTTTTTAAATGACAATCATATTTTTTGCTGTTTTTCCATAGACCTGCTTATTATTGAAATGATAATGAAACAAAATTGGCACCTTACATAACAACTTTTTGAAAAAAATAGCATTATTTACTTTTAAAAAATGGAAAGGTGAGTTTAATGGAAAAAATTATTCTTCACCTACCGTTTGGCACTGTCCGATAACTAAATACGGATAACAGCAAATAAATTATCACGAGTGTTGTTAAAAATTATTTTTTGCTTTACTTTTTCCTCCACCTCTCAAATAGTTAGATGATGGCGTATCAAAAATCACAAAATCAAGTGTTCGTTACTTTATTTCTTAGTATTTCTTAAATTTACGTTTCCATGTTTTTGAGTAAATAATGAATTTTTTTTTAAACTTGTTGTCAGGTACCAACTTGTTTTCATTATCCTTTAAGTAGTCAGCATATATAGGAAAAACAGTAAAAATATGGTTGCCATTTAAAAAAAATTTATAACGACGTCATCATTCAGAAATAGGTGACGTCATAAATGTAATTTTTACGTCATAGGTTAGCTATTCAAAACATAAAATTGACCTGTCTGGGCGTTTTTCTTGAAAAAAATTAATAACACATTTATTGTGTTCCAGACTTTATCGTTACATTGAGTAAAAAACAAATTAAGTTTTGATTGGAAATATATGCCACAATATTTTATATTTTAATGCATCATTAGCAGTTTTTCTTAATCAAATACAGCAGCGTTTTTCAGTTTATCTTCAGTACAGTGATAAACATACTTGAAATACTCAATCCTAAAGATTATTTATGTAGATAGAAAATAAAATGTTTGCTGGTGTCACTTAGATTAACATATTTGAAAAATGATACAAGGACACATGTTAAATTAAATTTCCAGTCAGGATGACTAAGTCTCAATTAAAAAGAGTTAACGTCAAATTTTTATTTAGTAATAGTAATTTTACAAATATTTATACTTTTCCTGTTTTTTTTTTACTGTAATGGTTTGATACCTGTATACAATATTGCGATTTATAGCCTGCACATTTGTAAATATTCTTTGATCCAGACTTCCCCACCAATAATCACTCACACAGCTGCTACTCCCCAAGATTCTCCCAGTACAACCCTGGACGACTTCCCGGAGTTCAGATACAACGTGACGACAGTGACAACAGAGTGTCCCACTGCAGGTGAGATGAGCCCCCCAGGAGGACCATCCAGCACAGATTCGACCACACAGAAAACATCGGTAAGGGTACTATAATAGCACAGCTTAATAAGTTTAAAGCCGGACATTAGCTTTTTTAAAAAGTATCACAACAAGCTCATTCTTCTTTATTTACTATTTCATATATGTATTAATTTTTCACAATAATTTTGATTTTATACAGGCTGGTCCAATTATAATTTTATGCGCAAAGTAACAGTAAATTTTTGCCATCAAAATATTATGATTTAGACAAGCTTACCTCGCTCTAAGTTAAAATTAAAACAGGCAGAGTGCGTTTATATGAGAAACTAAATTTCTATGTTCCTTGGTGTCTACATGAACTTCATTGCTGTGCCACGAGATGGGTGTTTACTCGCTTTTCGAAAAGTTGTAGATTCCAAGATGTGTATGCGTTCTGGGAAAGCACAGAGATTCGTAAGAAGATGTTGTAAGAGTAGATAATTTGACACCAAGCGCGTGCGCTGCTCGAATAAAACGGGCCTTTTCAGCTAAATGTCGCAAGCGAAGGTACTAACAAAGCGAATTATAAGAAGCAATGGACCAGTTTCACCAAGTAAGGGCAACAACAATCAATAATTATAAGATGTTTGATAAATGCCCAATTTTTGTTGGAAGTCAATAGTATCCCTTGGCCCATTCAAAAGGTTCTTCAAATTATCAACTTTATAAACAAAGTTCATGTCGTTATCTTTGAATGTTTTCTCTAACCCTTTCGTTAGAAAATGACAGAAAGAAAGTACAGCGAACTTTTTGGGTGTCTCATCGGATTCATGCGTCAATGTCGTAATGTTACTTATCGACATTTTCCACCTATACTTAGTAACTAATCTATAAACAATGTCTGGAGAGAAACCATTACAAATCGAAATATCTATAATTTTGTTCATCTCTGAATTGTATCGCTTATTGTTCAGAGAAAAACTGAGCGACCTCCGAACAAGAAAGCTCAAACTCGGGATTTTGTGACCAGAAGGACGATTTGGATCTAATGGTATGAAGTGATTTGTATAAGTTTATTTCCTATAGATGTAAAATTCTAACCTATCTATATTTTTGATGACAAGAGTATCAATGAAGGGCAATTGGTCGTTGTTCTCCATTTCGTAAACTTGATTAAAGGGAATCTACTGTTCAACTTATTAACAAAATTATTGATGTTATCTTTACTGAGGTGAAATATGACAAAAACATCTTCGACACGTTATGCATTTTCGACGATCGCCAAGATCGGGCCTACTTCGTAGGAAGTCGGCGTGAATCTTCACATTACTTGAAGGCAACTGTGGGACGATACTGCACGGGACTTATGGCTTTGTAGCAGGACAGTTTAAAGCCCATTTTAGCGAATTTATTGAAATCACTCCGCATAGATATTAGTACCAACGGCAATGTCGGTCCATTAATTCGGGCGCAGTAATAGCCGTCTTTCTGGCGATTTAAACCCGTCGGTATTATCGAAATAATATATATATATATATATATATATATATATATATATATATATATATATATATATATATATATATATATATATATATATATATATATATATACAACATGATTCATTTCCCCGATAAAGTCCAATAGCTTTTTTAATCTACACTTTTTGGAAAAAACTTTAAGACAAAAGTGTTCTACGACGTTAAGGTCCATAACCTAAAATGATTTTTAGCTACACAACGTGGTCCATATGTCACTGGCAGTAGGTCACTTTGTTTTGTTTTTTGTTTTAAATTAAATACCCTGTATATTATTGTATTTTCTTATTGTAAATGAAATTCTGATTAAAAATTATAGGAAGTACTATGCCATAAAAGTCAATGCTTTTCAAGTTGGTGAAGTTTCTTCAAAAAAATTTCACAGATATAGAGTTTTTTTCAGGTACTGGTATCATTGGTACACCACATCCGCGAAACTTGCAATTCAGCGCAGGTAACTGACAGGTGTTCGTCTATCTAGTGATTGTGTGAAAAATCATAATTTATGTACAGCGTGGTTGCTAGAAAGGCGCCCATTTGTTGAAATTCCAATATAAATAACTCCAAAATTTCAAATGGAACACCCTGTATATGAGAACCTGAATCAATGCAAAAATTGATTCTCTTTCGGGTAGATATAGATTTTTACCTGTAGAGCTGATAATTCCAGAGTTATTCAAAAGTTATCAATTTGATTGCAACTACATGATTTGATGATTGAGTTACGGCCGTTTGCCCCTTGGCTTCTAGCATTCACAAACAGTGTTTCTCCCTATAGAAACAACCGACAATTTTGTCGTTAAAAAAACTCGAAAATAAATTCGAGCTGGATTATTCGATGCTTTTCAGGGCATCAAAATAGAAAAACTTTGCTGCCAAAGAAAATGTTCTTATCAATGATTGAGAGGCTGACATTGTTATGTCAAAAATCTATCACTTTTGCCTAGTTGTTTTCTTTTCTATAAACTTGACAAACGCAAACTATTCTTAAATAATACATTCTCGAACTAACCACTAAAACTTATCTGAGTGGTGTCTGCAGATAGAATTCTAGTACAGAATGAACATTAACATTAATGATTTGTTCATTCGTAAAGGTTAAACTACTACTACTAGAAATTCTCGAATATAACATCTTGTATAAAATCACCTGAAACAATGCAAAAATTAATTTACCCTCAAATTTATATCTACTTGCTTTCATGTAAAAGCGAAAATTTCTCTATTTTGTTAATGTTCTCCGGTAAAAATTAGAATCACAGAAGATTATTTACTTGGAACTAGTTTAATAGATATCAGAGAAGAAATAACGATGGAGTAAACAAGTAATTCATTAAAGATAATTAACTGATAATATCTAGTGAATAAAATAAATAAATTAATGAATAAATAAATTAATAATCAACGAATAATTATTATTTCTGGAATGTATTATAAAAGGTGCTCGAACTGACGACCATTTTGTTCAAGGCAAAGTTGTAGCATTCTTCCATATGATCGCTGGACATTGAAAAGCATTGTACCACTAATTTGCCGAAATGCATCCTGTACTCGCCTCGCATATCTTCTCGTGTTGTTGATGGAGTGCGACACACATAATTTTTCACAAATCCCCATAAAAAGAAGTCACAGCAAGTAAGGTCGGGAGACTTTGGAGGCCAGGCTACTGGTCCACCCCTGCCAATCCACCTTCATTCGTACTCTTGGTCAAGATGTTGTCTAACTACGGCAGCATAATGCGGTGGAGCACCATCGTGCTGTATCCACATATCTTGCCTAACTTGTAGCTGTATATGTTCCACCAAGACTGGCAAATTATTAAACAGAGAAGATCGGGTGGTACCTTGCTCCATTTAGAGGCCCATCAAAAAAATGTGGTCCAAGAACGGTATTGCCAATGATTTCACCCCAAACATTAAGCGTCCACCTATTCTGGAAGTTACCAAATCCTGTTATGTGCAGGTTGTTTTCTGCATAATGATGTAAATTGTGCATGTTTGGGAGTCTGTTATTATGGAAAGAGGACTTATCCACAAAAAGCACTTTGCGAAAAAAACTCCTGTCCAGCTCAATTTGGTGCACTGCCCACTGACAGTACTCGGATATATTGTTTTCGGAATAGCTCTTTGACTCCGTGTTGGCTCCTCGATCACTGATAAAAGTACACCAAGGGCTACATCTTCTTTGACGACAATATTTTGTTTCTTTGGTGCTCGGTAAAATACAGACGAATTCTGGTCAAATCTATGTTTGTGCCTTTTCAATGATAAAACTGTCAGCTGTCTTTGCAGAGGATAGCGCTGCTTATACGAAAAACCCAAAGACAATTTCCAGAACATTCACCAATTATATACACCATCGGTCTCAATTCTTCGTTATTGAGGTTCATTTTTAATTATTTATACTAACTATAAAACAACTACACAATTACACAACAACGAACAGACAATGTTGAAATACTTGTTAAATTTGACATTTTGGAAAATTCTGTCATGATCAGTCATGACCAATCCAATCATTATATCATGTAGTTGCAATCAAATTGATTTGAATAACTCAGATATTATCAGCTCTACATGTAAAAAACCCATATCCATCCGAAAGAGAATCAATTTTTGCATTAATTCAGGCGCTCATATACAGGATGTTCCATTTGAAATTTTAGAGTTATTTATATTAGAATTTCAGCAAATTGGCGCCTCTCTAGCAACCACCCCGTATATAAATTATGAGTTTTCATACCATCACTAGATAGACCAACACCTGCTAGCTACTGGCGCTGAATTGCAAGTTTCGCGGATGTGGTGTACCTGAAAAAAACTCTACATCTGTCAAATTGTTTGAAGAAACTTGAATAACCTGAAAAGCATTGACTTTTAGGGCATAATACTTTCTATAATTTTTAATCAGAATGTTATTTAAAATTAAAAAAATACAATAATATATAGGGTGTTTAATTTAAAAAAACAAAGTTACCTAGTGCCAGTGACATATGGACCACGCTGTGTAGCTGACACTAATTTTAGGTTATGGACCTTAACATGGTTTAACACTTTTGTCTAAAAGTTTTTCCAAAAAGTGTAGATTAAAGAAGCTATTGGACTTTATCGGGGAAATGAATCACGTTGTATATATATATATATATATATATATATATATATATATATATATATATATATATATATATATATATATATATATATAAAGATTCTCAATGCTGCTAGACATTATAACTCTTTGTCTGTTTTTCCAAGGCAAATACACAATTCCATTTAACTGCCAAAGAATGAATAATATTTCTACGAACATTTAATATGGCTAAAGATTCTTGGTCTTCCTTTAATAAATTTTATTGTACAATTTATTTATGCTAAAGGGATATATTTCACATAGACATCCAGCTAGTTAAAAAACAAATTATACTGGATGATCTCTAAAACTGAAAATTCGTCCAGCTTTCTAGATTATCGTTAATTAATTCATACACTAATTACTCTACAGGGTGTTCGAAGAAAGCATAGCTTTGTAAGGCGTGAAAACATTTTTTTCTGTCAGCTTTAACAGTCTTTTTTGTAGCGAAAAGTGCTTGTAGGTTTAAGAGATTATTTTCTATTAAAATATGTAAAAAAATATCGCTCGGCACAATGAATAAACACACAATCATCTGCATTTCTGGACTTACTTCTTAATTATATATTTGCTTTTTAAAGCAATAAATAGCAACGCTATTTAACATTTTTGTGTTTCAGTCTTTAAGTTTATTGAAGCCTCCATCGTTGTCACCTCCACCGGTGACATTTCGACAGTTTGATAGAGCTAACGAAGAGGCTCCACCAACGTTATTAGGAAAAATAGTAACCCATAATGAGAAGATTGGAACGAAAACCATGACATTTTCTGAAAAAATTCCCATGTCCCCACAAAACAATAAAAATGATCAAAGGAATCAACAAAACCTAAATAAAGACAAAATTCAAAGAAAATGCTCCTGGAAACTAGCATCCAAACCGAGCTTGAAGAGAAAGAAGAATAGAAGTGGCTCTGATTCTGATGCAGTCCCACTTAATAACGGTCGAGATCACTCTCACTGTAATGGCAATGGGGTAACTAGACATGTAAGTAAATATGTTTTTGTTGATGTTATTTAGTATTTTTATAGCATTTATGTCACAAAAAACATTATTTGCTTATCAGCTAATCAACTATAATATTTATTATAATAGCGTTTCTAAACAGATGACACATTACCTACACTATTGACATTTTAATACAGGCAATAGAGATATTTTTTATACATAGGTTTAGAATGACGTACTGAATGTAAAAACACAAAGTCCTTACAAATTAGGAGGGCGGAAGTGACGCCAATTTGAGAAAAAACGTTTCGGCCTATATCTCCGTAACCGTGCACTTTAGGCCAAAAGTTGTAATGATCTTTATTGTAGATAATTGGATTTCTCATCTTTTTTGTTATTTTTTTTTGTATCACCCACCGTTTACAACTTATACGACTATTAGCATCCATTTATTGACTTTTTTACCTATAGCTTTGTTAATAATTGGCCTACCAAATTTCGTTGCCCTAACTTTGTTACTTCCGGAGATATGATTTTTTTTCGAAAGAAAACACAAAATTTGCCGGGAAAACCTGAGCCGATTTTTCTGGCTAACGAACTTATCTAAGCCACTTGCAAAAGGAAGGTATTCACCAAATTTAATAAAAATCGGCCAATTATTTTTTGAGTTATCGATGTGACATATATATATATATATATATATATATATATATATATATATATATATATATATATATATATATATATATATATATATATATATATACATATATGTATATATATGTATATATATATATGTATATATATATATATATGTATATATATGTATATATATATATATGTATATATATATATATATATATATATATATATGTATATATATGTATATATATATATGTATATATATATATATATGTATATATATGTATATATATATATGTATATATATATATATATATATATATATATATATATATATATATATATATATATATATATATATATATATATATATATATATATATATATGTCACATCGATAACTCAAAAAATAATTGGCCGATTTTTATTAAATTTGGTGAATACCTTCCTTTTGCAAGTGGCTTAGATAAGTTCGTTAGCCAGAAAAATCGGCTCAGGTTTTCCCGGCAAATTTTGTGTTTTCTTTCGAAAAAAAATCATATCTCCGGAAGTAACAAAGTTAGGGCAACCAAATTTGGTAGGCCGGTTTAGATAATAATAGGTAAATCACCTACCAAAATCTAGTTTTGCAGGTTAAAAGATAAAAAGGTTATAGTCATTTAAAGAAATTAAATTGGGGTTTTCCCCAAAACCTCAAAGTCGCGATTTAAAACATCAAAATTGGCAACATTTAGACAAAGAACCTGAAACTAATATAAGCTTTAGGAAGAAAATGTCTCAAGAAGAATGTTTTACAAAGCCTGAAGTTTTAGCTTCAACCGTCATTGTCCTTCATTTTACTAAAATATTTCCAGAAAAATTTGTCGATTGAAAAGTGCAACATTTAACGCGTTATAACTTTGAAAATATTGATTTGAGAAAATAGGTTTTCGGTAAAAATTGTAGGAAATTTGTCGCATTTTATTTATTAAGCAATTATTAACAAAGATATAGGTAAAAAAGTAAATAAATGAATGCTAATGGTCGTATAAGTTGTAAACGGTGAGTGATACAAAAAAATTATTTACCAAAAAGATGATAAATGCAATCATCTACAATAAAGGCCATTGCCATTTTTGGCCTAAACTGCACGGTTACGGAGATATAGGCCGAAACGGTTTTTCTCAAAATGGTGGCACTTCCGCCCTCCTAATTTGTAAGGATTTTGTGTTTTACATTCAGTACGTCATTCTGAACCTATCTATCAAAAAAACTCTTGTAGTTTAATGCATAATGGACAAGAGTAACGCGCTCCTCTCTTGCCTGTACTATTTACCGCATAATTTTTCAGGTGCACAATTTTACCTCGGCCATTTTTTTTTTTCAATTTCTGATTTAGACAAATAGTAATAAAAAGTGGTATTGATAATTTTCTTTTTGAAAACCAATTAAGCATGAAATTTTTGCGAGATACAAACTGAATAGTTTTTAGTGCCAGCCCCTATATTATATTATAAACAACAAGTATCTATCTATCACACATAAATAATTGTAACTTAGAACTATAAAACAATCTATAAAAGTAAACAAAGAATCACAATGGTCTATCACTAAAGCCTAAGCTTGTAGGTGGGTAACTTATCCAATCTCCAGTAATTCTCCAATAGATACAGTGACAACAGAAAGAAATCAGTCAACAACACCACAGGATCAGTTACAGACTCTGGAAACACAATATAAACCATGTAGTTGGTCATTTATGACACAATTCCTCTCTTAAAGAACGCACACACGTGAACACATAGACAGCACAACACCAATACAGTCCACCACACCATCCACACCAAGAGCACCAAAACACAACCACAAATACGGCAACATAGCACACAGCCTAGAGGGCCAAACGACCAGAGCAAAACGAGCCAACTCCAGTATATACCTCCGTAGATTCTAGTTGTCCAACAACTTCATGATTAATCATAACTTTTAACTACCAAAATTAACATGCAGTATTTTTCTCCCGAATCCATTATCCATTTCTGCACATATATCGAATACTTACTCGATGAGAGGTTTCTAATTCGGTAGTTTACTATAAAATTTAGATCCCACGTACAAGAAATTTATAACGCCCACTGGTTTTATAGGCCTTATACCCGTAAAATAATCCCGCATTGTATGATACCTGTGACTTGAATGACTCAATACCACCGACTCCATGTGTACCTTGCATGTGCTTCTCTAAATAATGCGTCTGGGGGATACATTTGTTGTCTTCCTTAAATTGTTCTGAGCACCCACTTTTGTACCACATTTAGTGCATGGAAATGACAGTTCACCTCCCCTACCAATTATCCCATAGCTCACTATACTCTGACAAGAGACACGTTTTTCACTAAGTTCACAATATGCAAATTACACTTTAAGTGTTCGTCTATCTTTATACCCAGCTAAGACACCAAAGATTCTCTTGTGATTGTAATTTCGTCAGTTTACAAAGCCCGATATGTTGGCAAGCCTTTTTCATATGAAGCAGAAGCACCAAATCTTGTCTAATTGTCTGCGTTAACAGTAGGTATATTACAGCCGAACCTTTGCTTCAACTTCGTCAATCCTTATTCAGCTTTCCCTCTCAAGTCCTTCCATGTTTCAGCCTCACAAAACAAGATCGTATCATCCAGTGGCGTCTCCTGACCAAAATGTTCGGGTGTGCGGTAAGAGTTGCTGTTAGTGGTGGTTTTAAAAATTATTAACACTAAATGTACATATATATATATATATATATATATATATATATATATATATATATATATATATATATATATATATATATATATGTATATATACATATATATATATATATATATATATATATATATATATATATATATATATATATATATATATATATATATATATATATATATATTTATATATATATATATATATATATATATATATATATATATATATATATATATATATATATATATATATATATTCGACCTATATGGGAATGATACGTAGATAAATAAATTAATTTCCCACTGCAACACTAACAAATTAAAAAGTCACTTAAAACTTTAAAACACGAAAAGAACATGGAATTATTATCAAGCTCTTCTCTTCACACAAATTTGTGTTAGCGTTAGCACTGTCCGGAACGGGGTGAAACCTGTAAACATTAAAAGTAGTTCAATGTTAATATGGTATTAATAATAAAATGTGTAAAAATCCTGGATGCAGCAAGTGCGTTATGGTAGTGAATTTTCATAGAAATGATCTGGCACAAAATATTTTATTATAACTTTTTTATCTTGCAACATAGAAATCTAAATTTTGGTGTATAGTTTAATTTTTATATCGTAAACCTACCTACCAAATTTGGTTATCTTATCTTTTTTATTTTTTGAGATACAAGTTTTTTTCAAATAAAAACTCAAAATTTTCCCGGAAAACCTCGTCCGATTTTCCTGACTAACGAAATTGTCCAATACATTTACAGAAGGAAGGTACATGCCAAATTTTATCAAAATCGGCCGATTATATTTTGAGTTATCGGTGTGATACCTATGTATATATATATATATATATATATATATATATATATATATATATATATATATATATATATATATATATATATATATATACATCTTACAAATAAGTCTAAACTTGTGACTGCAAATGATGCAATTTTGACTAAATTTTAATCTAAATGTCAATTGTTCTAAAGTTGTCATCTTATTTCTAATCTCCAAAATTACCTCACCCCATTATGTACCATTACAATTTCTAGAAATATGGATGGTACTTGAAATCAGTTTCTTCATTTTAATCAAAAATTTCTATATTTTAAAACTTGACTCAAATTAAATTCTTATATATAAAAATTGAAACTGACCCCGGATATGGGTTCTAGGGGTCCTAGTTCGCGCTCATTTGCAAACAATTTTTCAAAATTCAAAAGTCGAGATCTCCCCATTAGTGAATTTTTTCTACGAAAATTTACTAAAATGTATTATAGTCTTTGATTCTAGAATACTGTGGTCCAGGCAAGCGCAGTTGTAATGTTTGTAAATAATGCTATCACAACGTTTGTTAAACCGGCGTTCCATTCATTTGTCTTGAGCGGTATTTTTACCGCTCACTGCAGTGTTAAAACCAATGGTATTTCCTTAGTATTTTAAACACATGGGTGGGGGACTGTATTGTATACCAATACGGCTCTGTCGAGTGAAGTTGTTCGGAAATAACAACGCACACCTAACCCGAATTCATTCCCAGTTGCTATTGACCTACTCATATTTTCTGAATGAAGACGTGGTGCCGACTTCATTCCAAGTCACTATTAACCGACTATTTATGAAATCAAATAAGTAAATTAAATCGATTGTCATAAAATGTGTAGTATATTAAGACTAAGGGAAAAAGAAATTAAACATATTTAACTGTGCACATTTTAATTATATTTTAGGGTGTGCGGCGCACACCTAGCTCACTAGGAGAAATCGCCACTGGTATCATCTGAGTAGCTAATCACACCCTGGTCATCTAGCAAGGCAAAATGGTCGTTTATATATAACGTAAATAGAACAGGTCCCAAAATGGGACCCTGTAGTACGCCCCACTCAACTAGAGACCACTAACTGTTCACACTACTAACTCTCACACAGTTTTTTTTTTCTACCTGCAATGTAACTTTCAATCAATTTAAATCGTTTTTCTCTAAACTCAAGGCTTATATGGTTTTTGTAAATTTTTTTAATAATTTTATATACTATTCATATATCTTATTCAGCTGTTCGTAAAATGTAGCACTTAGAATTTGAGCATTTGATCGAATTCCAGCATCTGTGGGAGAGTTTAACTGGTGCAGTCGTCTGTTCAAAGCAGAGCTCATCGGGTATTCTGCATGCAATATTTAGCTACATCTCTGTATATTTTGTAAGGCTTGCCTTAGGGCAGAGTGCGTGGGCCTTTGCTGTTTCTGGTATATTTATCCGACTTTCTTATATCTTCAAGGAGTTGTAAAATTTAGGCATACGATGATATTTAATTCTATTTTCATTTTAAACCATTGACAAAACCATTGACAAAACTGCAACCGCCGGTCGTGATCTGGCTCATAAAGTGCTTGCACTATGATGTATTTATAAGAATGGAATTTGTGTTTTTTCAGAATCTTTGACGATAGCTGCTGGCTTATTCCACATTCTCTCGCAATATGTGTTGTGGATAAGTTGTAATTTATATTGAGTTGAGCAAGAGCATTGATTTCGTCAGCATTGGGTTCCACATTGTAGGGAACACGCTTTCTCATCAAAGTACCAGTTTCATCCATGACCCTTGCTATTCTGGCGAAGATATGCCGACTTGGCTGCACAAAGCAAAAATTAGGAGCTCCTCTTTGATAATAAAGGATTTATTGTAAAATTTTGAAAATTGAGTTTTTCAGTTTTTTCAGGATATTTCAGGAACGAATCGACATATTCAAAACTTGTTTTTAGATAATGGATCAGCTAAAATTTAAGGATCTTTTTGGTAATTTAACCAACTCTGTATCTCTTACCGCTACTGAGATCCCAATACTGAGCAATTAAATAGTTGTAACCCTGTATATATATATATATATATATATATATATATATATATATATATATATATATATATATATATATATATACGGTCCTGACTCTATTATTGCGTTATAAACTCTATCCTTATAATTGCGTTTGTCTAAAATCACAACCTTATTACCTTCCTCTGATGACACTAACTTTGTTAGCGAAACGATCGCCAGGTCTAAAAACTGTATTGTGATGAATTGGGTTTTCCAAATTATACTGATCAATGCTCATCCAATCTTCACTCGTAGTCCTTGTTTGTTTTAGAAGTAGCGCTTTAAAGAGCTGCTTATTTTATTGTTGTAACTACTATGAGTCGCATTTATGTTATTTTTTTGCGGAGGTGATGTGTCGTCTGTTTTGATATTACATTATGTTATTACCTATACCAAATAACGTTTTTTTTTATCGAAAAGATGACCAACTGTATATACTTTTCACTAAAACACTGAAAACTTTGACTCTATTAGTACAGTCTTCTCCAACACACATAATCATTTCACTTACACAGTAGTTTCATCGACCCACCATCTTAACTTACATTTGTCTTTTGTACACGCTCTCTAGATAAGAAGCTTTAAAAGTAGCACATGCATTTTCATTTTAGGCAAGCTTAAGAAACGACTCACTTCTGCAATCATCCATTAGAATTCAGAACGACACTCAAAGCGATGCACCCAACAATAAAAGTGCCAAAGGTTTCAGTCCACAAAATTCAATTAGAAGTAGATCGAATACATGCAGTTCTGTTCCACAAGTATGTTCTTGTATATCTATGTTCTTGTTATGCTCTTTTATTGATAATTAGTGTAAGCAATATTTATAACATTTAAATTTAGGTTTTGTTATTATTGTTAATTTATTACTGTCTAGAATGTAAATCTGGTACACTGTTTTTAGCTTCGCAAATATGTTAGTTAAAGGAAAAATACAGCTTAGCAAATTTAGTTATCACAAATCGTATTATGAATGACATCAAAATGCCAAGTTAATACAGTATAAGTTCAGCGGCATGCTTTTTTGTAATCAGTGAGAAAATTCAAAATTTTATTCGTAGAGTGCACTATACATGTAATTCAAAAGAAGTGTGACAAACTTCGGGAGGTGACAGCTTGCCTAATTTTAGGATCCACAGTCTTTATAAGCAATGGTCACTGCGCAAGTTCTAGAGCTGGTCAGCTCTTTAATAGTTGGCTGGTGTAGTATACTTGCAATATGGTAGGTGGTAGTGGACTTTTTCTTTACGTAATAGTAAAGGATTTTTTTCACGCCCGAGGAGGTACCGCCCCTTACATCAAGTGGCCGCTGAAGTCCCAACAGACGTTTCCGGTTCTGGTGTATGAGTCGGTTTCCCTTATAAGCAAAAATGATGATGGCTCCTCCTTGTACAAAAGATTCCGGAGGTAAAATACGCCTCCGTTCGGATCTCCGGGACAGGGGTGTACATGGGGCGCCAGCATCACGATTTAACATAATCCTTCTCGAATATATGTGGCCTAAACTCTAACCTGAACTCCGTCCACCATTTTCTCCAGGCTAATAGGCCCCAACTCCTCTTCCTCACCGAAACTCAAATCAGTGCCAAAACAGCTACTAATCACCTTAATTTCCCGGGGTATGAGCTCCTTACTTCCTTTAGATTGCATGGAGGCGTGTGTGCGTACGTCCGTAGCAAGCTACCCTGTACCAGACTCCCCAATTTAGAAGCTGAAAGAAAAGACATACTATGGATAAAACTATCTCTCAGGGCTGCAACTGAATTCATCTGTTGCATTTACCGGTCACCTTCTGGCAACAACTTTGTCCAGCTCTTTGACTACCTTTCTGAAAAAAACCGACCATCTGATTTCTGAATATACTTCCTCCGAGGTCACTATTCTTGGTGACTTCCATGTCCATAATAAGGAATGGCTAGGACCCTCAAAAACCGATCCACAAGGAAGAGCTGCGGAGGCATTTGCAGTCAGCAATTCTTTAGCCAATATGGTTTAGCAACCTACTTACTTTCCTCGCATCCAAACACACAGCTGAAATCCCTTGGATCTCTTTTTCACTACAAAACCTGAATGCTATAAGATAACAGTCACCGCCCCCTTGATCGCTCAGATCACGGCACGATCACTGCTTCCTGCGCAATGCAACCCGAGATCATACAATCATCACACCCACGTATCGTTTGGCACTACAACTCCGCGAACTGGGACAAAGTGCGAGATTACTTTTCCTCATTTCCATGGGCGTCTGTCTGCTTTTCTCATCCTGACCCCTCTGATATCTCACAAAACATCACAGAAATTATCCAAGCTGGCATGGAATTATTTATGCCACGTACACAGAACACCTCTGCAGCCACTCAAAGGCCCTGGTTCTCTAAATCCTGTGACAAGGCCAGACTTGAAAAGGTCAAAGCTCACAAAACGCTTCTACACAATCCCAGTCAAGAAAACCGTCAAGCATTTAACGACGCAAAAAACCGCTATGTCCGCATTCTTTCTGAGGCAAAAAAACTCGTTCAATAAGCACATCAAAAACAAAGTCCTCTCAAGCTCCAACGGCAGCAAACCCTTCTGGACCCTTACTAAATCTATTGGAAATAATTTTTGCAAGAGCACGTTCCCACCTCTTGTCTCATGGGATGAAATTGTTTCTACCGCCCTGGGCAAGGCAGAACTTTTTGCCTCGTTATTCGCCGGCAGTTCTACTCTCAACCCACCTCCAAATGTTCAACCACCAACAGTCCCCAATGTCGCGCATAAAATGACGGATATTATTTTAAAAACTAAAAAGGTACGAAAGATGCTTTCTTCTCTTAATGCCAGGAAATCCTTTGGCCTTGACGAGATCCCAGCAATTGTTCTAAAAAAATGCGCATCAAAACTTGCCCCTGTCCTGACTAGTCTGTTTCAGACATCTTACAATAGTGGCATAGTCCCTAGTAACTGGAAATCTGCTCGAGTACAACCCGTCCTCAAGAAAGGATCCAAAGCGCTTCCTAGCAACTACAAGCCTGTTTATCTCCTTTCAGTCGTATCTAAAGTGATGGAAAAGTATATAAACACCGAATTACTCAAGTTTCTTGAAAAACACAGTCTAATCCACGACAGACAGTATGGATTCCGTCAGCGCAGATCAACTGCCGACCTCCTTTCCTTTGTCACCCATTCTTGGAACACGTATATGGAACTACACGGTGAATCACAGATTGTCGCTCTAGACATATCCAAAGCATTCGACCAGGTCTGGCACGCAGCGCTCCTTAATAAACTCCGGCCTATGGCCTACCACCAAAACTCTGTACCTGGACAGCAAGTTTCCTGTCCAACCGGATCATTTATGTTGTCGTGGATGGTCATTCCTCTAAACTGTATCCAATTAATGCAGGGGTTCCTCAAGGTTCAGCTTTGGCCCCTACTTTGTTTCTTCTCCACATCAGTGACCTCCTCTCTAGCACATTCAACCCAGTTCACAGTTACGCAGATGACAGCACCATCCACTCAAATATACAATATTCTAAGCCTGCTTCTTTATCCCAATTAGATGAGGATCGCAGACTTATGGAGGGTTCTGTCTCCGTGGATCTCCAAAAAATATTAGACTGGGGAAGTAGAAATCTTGTACAATTCAACCCCACCAAATCAAAGTCTTGCTTTCTTTCTCATAAGAGATACACCAGCCCTAGACCCATCACAATGAACAACCAAGTTATTCAAAGTAATGAGTTATTTTCACTTGTTGTCATTTCTGTGAATCGAAATCTCAATTGGCACCAACATGTCACATCAATTGCAGAAGCGGCTGCTAACAAATAAGGTTTCCTCTTCCGGGCTTGCAAATACTTTTCATCCGGTAATCTCTATACCTTATATAATTCACAAATAAGACCAAACATCGAATACTGCTCCCACATCTGGGGTGCTGTTGCCGCTTCTACACTCGCTATCCTGGACTCCATTCAGAAGAGAGCTATACGCCTCATCGGTGACCCTACCCTCACTCAAAGGCTGCCATCCCTTGCCCACCGACGTGCCGTTGGTGATCTCTCTCTCTCTCTTTCTTTTATAGATATCTGCACGGGCACTGCTCAGATGAGCTTTCTTCCATAGTTCCTCCACCTGCTGCCCCCAATAGATCTACCCGGGGAACAGAGCGAATGCACCCTATTACTGTCCAGGTCACCAGACATAAAACATCTTGTTATGCTTGCTCTTTTGTCCCGAGGACTTCCAAGTTGTGGAATTCCTTGCCGGGACATGTTTTTCCTTCTCCCCCGAACCATTAAACCTTCAAGTCCAGAATTAACAAGTTGCCTCTTTCCTCCTTGTCGATACCCACGGTACGATAGTATTTAGGCTGTAAGCCCTCGTGGTGTGTTGTTGAAATAAAAATAAAAAAATCACTGCATGCATCCCTCCAATGCCTTTATGCAGGATTCGTCGACTTTTTACAATCGCAACACTTCAAGTAGCCAAGTGTGCCTTGCAATAGTCGACCGAGCCAATGGACATACTACGCTCATTCTTATTCTTTTAGTGAATTTTCTTAAAAAGAAAAACCCCAAAGAGGAGATCTTGACTTCTGAATGTTGAAATTTTTTTTCAAATGAGCGCGTCTTAGGCATCCTAAAACCCATAGCCCGAGTCAGTTTGAGTTTTATATGTAAATATATATATATATATATATATATATATATATATATATATATATATATATATATATATATATATATATATATATATATATATATATATATATATATATATGTAAATATATATATATATATATATATATATATATATATATATATATATATATATAGAGAGAGAGAGAGAGAGAGAGAGAGAGAGAGAGAATTAAATATGTTATTGACACAATATTTTTTTACCCCACCAATGAAAGTGATGTGTACAATACAATTTTTGAACTTAGAAACGCCAATTCAGAAGGTTTTGACGAGATTATAGTAAGGCTACCGAAAGAATGTGCTGATGTTTTAGTCAATCCATTAACACATATTAACTTATATCTGGCTCAAGGATTGTTTGCAGATGACCTAAAAAAACTCACTAGTGATTCTGATACATAAGAGTGTGGGCATATATCTACTTACTTATTATAGACCTATCTCACTAATTTCGAACATAACAAAAATAATAGAAAAAATCCTATGTAAGCGAATAGTGGCTTTTTTAGAGAAACACAAAATATTTAGTGAGAATCAAAACGGCTATATTAAGAAAAGGTCAACTAACAGGGCAGGATTTCAGGTTCACAAGGAAATTACACAGGGACTAAATAAGCGTGAAAGCGCAATGTTTATGTGCTGGATGTATCTAAAGCTTTTCACAGCGGGTCCCACGACACGCTGTTAGTTAAGTTAGCATTGCTGGGTTTTAGGGGAGTCTCGCTGAATTTAATGAAGTCATACCTATTAGACATGAAACAATATGTGGCTTTTAAGGATCATAGAACAGTAGCATTTTTGGCATCTGAGTGGAAGGTTAAAGAACGAGGTGTGCCTCAAGGCTCAATCGTTGGGTCAGTCTTGTTCTTACTTTATATTAACGAACTATCTGAAGTTTTGCCCCATAAGACAACCTTCTTTGCTGGCGATACATGTTTGCTTTTACGAGCTCCTTCACAAAATGATCTAAGTTATGAGGCATCACAATCACTGAGAATTCTGGGACAGTGGTACAAGGGAGTGAACTTACACATAAATGTGACTAAAACAAACTTGATTTCATTTAACTATTTTAAGGGTAACCAGTTATCGCTGAAATTTAACTCAGAATTGCTGAGCACGCAGGATGGTGTTAAGTTTTTGGGCTAGAAGATTGATTCTCAGTTGAACTGCATGGCCCATGTTGGCTATCTAGCAGGTAAACTGTCAGCTTTTAGTTATGCTTTGCGTGTTCTGTCTGATTCTAGTAGTATTAGTGCTGGCCTCGAGGCCTACTACGGATATGTGAACTCAAGCCTTCGATGTGGACTAATCTTCTGGAGGAATTCCATAGACGCCGGTAGAATCTTTAGGCTTCAAAAGGCTTGTATCCGCAGCATATTCAATTTGAAATATGGGGGTTCGTGTAGGAAAAAATTTCTCGACAACAAAATACTTACCTTGAGAAGTTTGTATATATTAGAGTGTGCGTATTTTATTAGGAAAATCGGAGTTTGTTGTCAGATTGTGAACAACAGCATCAATACAACACTAGAGCACGTTTAAAGGAACAGTTAATTTCTGCACAAACTACAAAAAGTATTGTTTACAATAGTACTGTAGTGCAGTCCCTAAGGATGTACAATAAACTGGCGGTGCAGATAAAGGAGCTTCCACCTGCAAAGATGTGAAAAGCACAGAAAAATATTCTGGTTGCCAAGGCCTATTATAATTTTGAGGATTTCTGAGCCTGAAAAATTTTAGCTGTTTGTAATCATTAGTGTGAGTGTATAGTTTTTTTGAATTGTAATTCCTGTGTTTTTATGTTCTTTTAAATGCCGGAAATCGGCCGAGTTTTTGGCGGAAAATTTTGTGTTTCCTTAAGGAGCATTTTTATATTACCATAAATAACAAAGTTAGGTCAACCAAATTGGGTCCGCGGGTCTATGTCATAAAATATCTACCAAACTTTTAGAGAAAGAGCCTGAAGCGAATACGGGCCATGTAGAGAAAATGTCGCAAGTAGTGTGTTTTACAAGTTCTTAAGTTTCAACGTCAACCGTCATTGTCCCCCATTTTAGTAAAATGTTTCCAGAAAATTCATGTTAAATAAACCCTTTCTCTGGTGCTTTAGCAGTGGTTTTAGTTATAGAGTTTATAGATTGTCTATAATTATTAGCAAATTTCCGTAGAAGCAATTTGCTATTGAGAAGACCGCGACTTTTGAATATTAAAAATATTCTCTCAGGAGCGCGAACTAGATCCCTAGGACCCATACCTGGGGTTAGTTTCAGTTTATATCTGTTTACATATATACACAACGCATTTTTCAGCGGTAAAGCTCAATATTACTATTATTATTCAAAATACGAGAAACAATTGCATACGTTAATTACAGGATATCTTGAGCTACATCTTATAAAAATGACTTCGGCAATTACAGGTGGCCCATAAGTCGTTGGTGCTCGTTTTTCTGCAAGTAGTCAAGCCGTCCTCCCAAGCTGCGATCACTGTTACTTAATAATAAAGAATAAAAAGTTGTTTATAAATTTTCTGCAACGGTCTTCGTTTGGTGGTACTTTAATGACGATATCTTGGTTATATATCATCTTTGCTTAAATGAGTATTTTTCTCAGGCACAAATTATTATGTAGACGACGCATTTTGCGCTGCTAGATATTTTTAAAGCTATTTTTAATCTTGTAAACACTTTTAGCAAGGAGTCAGAGCGATGTTTACCCTGCAGAGAATTTTCATAAGTACTCCACGTAGTATTTAAACCATTACATTTTGCACATTTTAAATCTGATACAACAAAGACCAATAGAATTTGAAAAGAAATGCCAACAGTTGTTAATGCATATGCCTGGTGTCCTAAAAAATGTCAGCCGACCTAAAAGGTCGAGATTAACAGATTGTGTTAATAAATATTTTAGTTAAGCTTTTATTTCTTCCATAATGACAGATGTATTACCTAATTATATTATCCTTAGCCACAGACAACCCCTACCATGACAAGAAACAACTCGTTGACGGTTTCTGCTAGTCAACACCATCGTCACCAACACCATCAACACCACCAGAAAAGAAATTCTCATCAACAATCCAAATGTGTCAGCCCTGTGATATCTCGAAAAGTCAGTCATCAGGAAATTAAATCTATCAACAATCTGAACGACAGGGGTACCGCAGAAAGAACACTGCCAAACATAAAGATGGAGGACTGTCTTCCCGGTAATGGTAGTAGCGGAAGAAATTCTGCACAACCTAGCCCCAACAAGTTAAGGAAACTGTTGATGTTCTTGGAACCGCAAGGGTTTATGAAAGAGAAGGATGAATATTCGTTGTATTTGTTTTCGCCGGAAAATAGGTAAGAATATGCAGTGTGTTGATTAAGTATGAAAGAACCTGTTTTAGGCCTTTTTAGATTTTCATCACAACACATTTTGAGACATGACTATCGTTTCGCTAACAATTTTAGCGTCACAAAATCCATAGGGATGAATCTTATATGATAATAATAAGAATATTCGTTCATCTGATGACGCTTACATTGTTAGTGAAACGATCCTCATGTCATAAAAATGTGTTGTGAATTGAGTTTTCGAAGGTATACTTAACATTCGTGAATCTTTAATATGACTTTTCCATGAACTTTTAGGGTTAGGATGAATTTGATTTTTAATGTTTTGTACGAATAACTGTTCTTTTTTCACCGTAATATCATCATCAATATATTTAAAAGGTAAATAATTATTATCTATTCAGAATTTTTACAGAAAATAATTTTGTACAACAGTGCTTAAAAAAATACTTTTAAAAACGCATAGAATAAATTCATTGATAATCTTGTAAACTCTAACTTTTAGATATAAAAAAATCCATACGTGTGATATCAGGAGACTTTGGTGGCCACTCTATAAGTCCTCTTTTTCCAATCCACTTGTTCGAAAACACCTGATCTAATTAAACCCATACAAGAATTGCGTAATGTGGAGGTGCTGCATCTTGTCGGAAAAAGATGTAGTTAGCTGGAAATTCAGGTTATCTTTGATCCGGGTATATGGCTGCCAGATGCGTAAATAAGTCCACCCGAAGAAAATTTTAATATAGTCAACCTGTCTGCGTCTGATCAAAAAAGAAGGACCTATTCGATCATTCACTATCTCACACCAGGCACTGGTTTTTTAAAGATGCCGAGTGTGTACCTCCACCATCCAACTGGTACATCTGTACCTCAGTATCGGCACTTTTTTCTATTGGCTGTACCGTTAATTATCAAGTTGCTTCATCTGAGAATAATTTTTTTTACATTTTAAATCGTGATATACATACGCTGTATTTACGCACAGAATTGATTTATCCGATCATCATCATATAATTCTTGTGCCGGCCAACCTTTGTACGGATGATACCTTTGCTGAGGCACCATTCACTGGTCCGTCGATTTGCTGGTAGATACCTCATACGTTGATTTAGTCTCTTTAAACGAATAACGTGAATTATCTTGCAACGACCATAAAACATTCAACTAAAAGTCTTCAGTTTGTAATATGTCCGAATTCAATTTTTTTTAACTTTGTGACCATGCTTTGAGAAATTGGTGGGCGGTCAGGGTTAATGTATTAACTAATTGCACTACCTATTGGTGGTACAGGTGCGGTCGCCAAAACCAATCATACTTAATACGTTTTTTTTTCCGTCAACTTCACCTTTTTCTTAAACATTTCTAATAATTGTTTGAACGACGACTTAAGTAACTTTAAGCTGCCGCTCCCAAAAGTCTGAATCGGAAGATGTGTTCCACATGTACGCCATGCAGACGTGGTTGTGGGAGGCCTAATCTTCGCACAAGCTTCAGACAAGCCCCTTCCTATTGCTAAAATACTCAAACTACTGGCTCCAGTCGAAACGAACTGTCTTCGTCAGCACAGTTGATAAGTATCCAACCAGGCTGTTATGTACAGTCTTGGAACCTTACTTTTGAGCCTTCTTCTGTGATATATTCTACAGACACAACAGTGCAAGTTGTGAATTATGCAGTGAGGGTGTGGTATACTCAAGGTAGACGATACCTACTCTGATCTCTCTAGCTGTCGGAGTGAATGTTAGTTTGGCAGGATCACCCAAGGGTCTTTCGCCCGCTGTTGAGGTGTACTGCCATCTGCTTTCTGAGTAAAGTCACTTACTTGTCCACTTCTGAACTTACAGTAGATGTTTCATACTCTTTGAGTTTTTCCATCTCTTTAGAAATACCAGCCTCTCTTTAAAACCGCCAAGGCTTCACACGTTCCAGTGTTTGCTCCAGTTAGTCGCCTCTTACGACAGGTAGGAGATACGTTGCAGCTATTCTTTTAATTTTATACCCTAAAACACAGGGTACTAGGTTCTATATAGTTTATTTTGCAATGGGTCAAAAAGTCAAACATTTACAATCAGACATTTAAGGTTTCATATTTTTATTATGCACCAATTTTGCTCGCTTAATCCTCCTTAATCTAATTGACTACTAAAACTACCTAGCTAACACGAAACATCGAAAAAATATTTATAACTGAGCCTCACTACATTGCACTATAGATATAGAAAAAGAAAAAAAGTTTCCAGTATACCTTCTTATTTGTATTTTTGATTGAACGTTGATCCATCTTTAAGACTTGCACCAGCAACGGAAAGCATTTTCACCTAATCTGCCTGCAAGTTGTGTCAAACTTCTGCCTTTTTCTAAAAGAATAGGAAGCTTTTACTTATGAAATATTGCATCTAGATTCTTTTATTTAAGAAAACGATATGTGATGATTGAAGAATTGCGGTGATCTCGATAGAATTTGCTTGGATTTGCTTATAGTTATGTTCAAAAAACACGGGTTAGTCGCATATCTCTAATCATTAGTCACCAAACATATTTGAGAAATTAATAATATGTGTTCTTTTTTAGGTTTCGTATAAAATGTAAATGGTTGGTTGACCAGAAGTGGTTTGACAATGCAGTACTGTTATTTATAGCGATGAATTGTATAACATTAGCAATGGAAAGGCCAAATATTCCAGCTGATAGTACTGAAAAGCTGTTCCTGACTATTTGTAATTACATCTTTACTTTTGTTTTTACAGCTGAAATGTTTGTAAAGGTAAGTAGTTATCGCAAAATTATTTCCACTTTTAGCGAATTTAGAAACTTTCAACTTTCGGGAACTGTCTTCAAAAGAGTGCGACTTAAATAATAATAAAAATAATAATAATAATAATAATAATAATAATAATGATAATAATAATAAGAGGTCTTTATTAGGGCGAAGTTAATTTCACAATTTTCTTCCACTTAACCCTTAGAAGATAAGTTAAAGTGTAGGAATTACAAAATAAACTAATTATAAATTACAAACTATGAATTATGAATTATAAACTATAAATCATAAATTATAAATGCCTTAGTACCCAAAACAACAAGAAAACAAAGTAACAACAAAACATTAACAATTGTGCGCCTTAAATTTAGCCAAAAGAAATGAATTCTTAATATGAATATGATTTACTATAACTACACTACGCAAACTGACTATTTTTATAAAAATCTGTAACATATCTCCAAAACCCTGGCAGAGAACATAACGTATGTTCAAAAGGTATTTTATTATACAGATGTGGTGCAACATAGGAGAAAGAGCTCCGATATTGGCTCGTATAATATTTAGGGATGGCAAACAAGTGATCGAGTCTTGTATTGAGCGAAAGTATTTGTCTCCGAAAACAAAGCATCTGATGTAGGTAATCAGGCCCCGCCCCGAGGACAATCTTGTGAGTTAAGCAAAGAAGATGTACTTTCCAGCGATTCCTCATATTCAGACAATCGAATTCTTTTAACTTATAAGAAACAAGATCTGTTCTTTTTAGATTCTGAACCTTTTCTATTCTTTGTTGATCCCAACTGTCAAGGGCAGGTCCACACACAACATCAGCATGGTTAAAGCGCGAGAGAATCATCGAGTTTACCAGGAGAGGTTTTACTTTCGCTGGAAGGCAATTTCGGTGGCTATAAAAAGATTTCAATAAGCCCAAGCTAGCTCTACGTAGATTAGTGACGTGATCAGAAAATTTTAAATTGTTATCTATTATGAGACCAAGATTTTTTGCAGATTTTTTTTCTTCCAAGCGATTCCCATCTATCAAAATATTAACATTTTGAGAACAAACCCTATTCCTACTAACCTTCCTGCCAAAATGAAGTGCGCAGCACTTGTTGACATTTATAGCAAGATCATGCTCCTTTGCTGTCGTGACTAACTTTTTAAGGTATGTATTTAAACTTGCTATAGCGTCTAAGGCATTTTCGACAGGAAAGGATTTGTAAAGCTGGGTATCATCGTCATAGAAGTGTACTTTGCTCGAGATTATTTGTTCTTGAAAATCAAACGTATAATTATTGAATAAAAGGGGGCCTAAAATAGAGCCCTGTGGAACTCCTTTTAATAAACTCAAAGAATCCGATATATCCGACCCGCAGACAACCCTCTGTGCCCTATCTGAAAAGTAACTCTCTATAAACTGAACGGCGTCATGATTGAAACCAATATATTGTAATTTCGAGCACAATAGTCCATGACTGATCGTATTAAAAGATTTACTGCAGTCTAGCAATACCAAAGCTGTAACTTGATTTTTGTCGTTAACTGTGAGGATCTCATCACTAATATTTGCTAATGCTATTGTGGTAGACCTGCCCCTAACAAATCCGTACTGTACATTTGGCAGGATGTTGTTGTCCCCAAGGTAAGCAGTTATCTGCTCGGACATCACTTTCTCCAATAACTTTGAAAGAACTGGGAAAATGCTTATAGGTCTTAAATGGTTAAACTCAGTTGGATTGTTTCCTTTTGGAAACATAAAAACCTTTGCAACTTTCCAGACCTTGGGAACGCATTTTGTCTCAATACAAATGTTTACAAGATGAAGCAGCTGAGGGAGAATTTCTGGAAGACATAGGCTAATCCCCTAGAAACTTTATTTAGAGTATGTTAAATATAAATATATGTATGTATTCGATATACAATTCAAAAACTAATCAACTGATTTTGATCGAATTGCTCACGTGTCTTTATTTGCTAAATCTCTTGGTCGAGTTTGTTGCCAGCCCAGGCATATTATTTTTTCCAAAAAAGTCTAGTTTGTTTCCAAAAACATTGTAGTTTCAAAAATAATGCAATTTTGTACAGATATACCTTTTCAAATAACTTTGTGTCAAAATTAAAGTTTTAAGTTTAACGAAAATTAGGTTATTATAATTTGAAGTCATTTTATGAAAATTTGCTACCATAACGCACTTGTTCCGTCTGAAATTTTTAAATTAACTTTTAATGAAAAATAATATCTAGATATTGAAAATAAAACCGCTTCTGGGACGTTATTTAATTGAAAGCAACAACCGACATTGTCAGAACCTGGATGGGCTACTGACATTTTGATCTTTTCTGCAAAACCTATAGATTATGATATTTCACAGAAAATACTCGTATTATAAAATTTTCAGGTGGTAGCGGCAGGAATGTGTTATGGACCAAACGCATACTTTACTTCCGGTTGGAACATTATGGACGGGTCCTTAGTTATGATCTCAATTGTTGATTTACTTATGTCCCTATTTAGCCAGAGTCCCAGAATATTCGGAATATTGCGAGTAAGTACTCTGCTAAATACATCTGTTAGTTATAGTATAACATAAACTTAAACTTGCAGGTATTTCGATTACTTAGGTCGCTAAGACCACTGAGGGTAATAAACAGAGCACCAGGTCTGAAACTAGTAGTCCAAACATTATTGTCTTCTTTGAGACCCATCGGAAACATTGTCCTGATATGCTGTACATTCTTCATTATCTTTGGTATCCTAGGAGTTCAAGTATGTAATATTTTTCTTTTTTTTTTCCTTTTTCTTTTTCTCTCCTTTTCCTTTCCATTTTCTCTTCCCTTTCTTTTTTTTTTTTCCTATTTTTCTTTTCTTAACCTTTTTTCTTTCTTTTCTTTTCCTCTTATGTTCCTTTTATTTATTTATTTTGTTTCGAAAAAGATTTATAATGTATTATAAATATATATACAGTGTGTCCAAGATACGGATGGGATAGCATTGGTATATTGGATATTTTACAGTTATAGTTTTGTTCAAATTATGAAAAAGTTGCGCAATTTAAGAACCATTTACACAATGTTCTATTTATGATTTACCGATTTAGATTTTTTTTTGAAAAATGTAATTTTCTCGAATATCGTCTTTATTTTTTTCTGAAGTTATTTTAATAGATTTAAAAAAAAAATAAGAATACTCTTCCATTGTCAATTTCTAAGCTGAATCAGATGACTTTCTCGGATTCTTAATAAGACGTTTCATCTCCGAGAAACCATCATCAACTTAATTTTTTAAATACAGCTCTGTTATTTTCATTACAAAATATAAAACTAATTTCAAATATAAATTAGAGGATCTATTATTCTAAATGGTTTAAATATGTTTTCAGATTGTTTCTGCCATAAAAAAATCTTTCAGGAAAAATCTCCTGAATGCTTGAAAAGCATTTATTTCGGAAAGTCGTACCTTTTGAAAAGTCAATAAATCGTCCCATTTTCGATAAGATTTCTTAGCCATTACAACGTAAGACATAAAACCGTACTATCATAGTGAGCTTTAACAAATAAACAACAAGATGTCTTTAATAGCGATATTTTAACAATATAAATGTGAGTGCCAATTACTTTACTTTGTTATAATACAGTTAATTGGGTACGTGCTCTTTCAATTTGTTTAAAAATGGCTGGAAATTTTTCTTTTGGGAAAAAGTTTGACATTTTAAAATGTTACATTTTGTGCCATATTAATACCCGAGAAGCTGAGAAAAAGTATTTAAATTTTTACTCAAAAGAGTATAACCACAGAAAAAGATATATGGAAGAATAGTTACCAATTTATGGCAGTATGGTTAATTTAAGAAACCAAATGTAAATACTAACAAAGGATTCAATGAAGTAACTCAATGTAATGTTTTGTTAGCTGAAGCACAAGACCCAACAACATCAGTTATTGATATTAAATGAGTAACTGAGACGCTGAAATTGACACTCAATTTTAGTTTGCGTAAGAACAAATACTTACAAATTTCGAATCTGCCAAGGATTGAGGCTGGGGACGATATAAGACGACACGCATTTTGTGAGTGGTACACTAGAAAATGTCAAGAAAGAAAAATGTCTTCAAATTTTTTGCAATAAAATATTAGGGTCTTACCAACAACAGAATCGTTAACAGACGAAATACACCTTTTTGGGCCAGAAGAAATCCGGGTTTGTGCAAAACGTCTAGTCACCAACACCATTTTGGTGTCAACATGTGGTAAGGAATGTTGGTAACAAGGATAATCGGGCCATTTTATCATGGATTACTAAGTTCCGACCGGTATCGAAATTTGCTTCAGAATGATTTGAGATGTTAACTTACCATTAGGAGAAGTCAACAATATCTGGTTGCAGCAAGATGGGGCCCCGGTTCATAATTCGAAAACTGTTCAAGATTACCCATCAAATAGGTTTCGTGACAAATGAATAGGTACTCATTCAGCGTTGACTTCTATATTTGGGGGTACGTCCAAAACTACGTATACCAACGTAATTTTCATACGGAGGAACGATGAAGTCAGCTGGTTTCAGAATCATTTTAAACCATTACTCTAGACGATGTTTCGATGTTACTAACTGCGGAATCCAAAACATTGTTAAGTGCATCTGGTGTAATGGTTCGAAATGCTTCTGAAACCAGTTGTCGTAATCGTTCCTCCGTATGAGAATTACGTTGGTATACGTAGTTTTTGACATACTCCCAAAGATGGGAGTCAAGAGGTGTCAGATCCGGCGATCGCGGAGACCAAGAAACCGCTAAATGCGTACCTATCCATTTGTCAGGAAACCTTTTGATATATAATCTTGAAAAATAACATTAGAAAATACTATTTATAATATTCATTAGATAATACGGTACCTATATTTCATAAATTTGAGTTATTGTCTTGGTTTATTTATTACAAGTAAATAAATGCTTTTCAAGCATTCCGTGCCGTACTCAGGAGATTTTTCCTGGATAATTTTCTTTTATGGATAAACCAAGCTGACAACAAATCTAAACCAGTACAAGTAACATCCTCTAATTTAGATTTTAAAATGGCTTTGTTTTGTAATAAAAATAACAGGGCCGTATTTTGAAGAATTAAGTTGATGGTATCTTGGAGATGAAACGTCGTATTAAAAATTCGTGCACCTCATCTAATTTGGCTTAGAAAGTAACGATGAAAGAGCATTTTTTATTTTTTGATGTCTATTAAAATAACGGTAGAAAAAAAAGGAATTTCGAGAAAATTACATTTTTGAAAAAGAATCGAAACTGGTAAAAGATAGCTCACTTTTGAAAACATTATGTATAGAGTTCTTAAATTGCACAACTTTTTTATAATCTGAACAAAACCGTAACTCCTAAAATTTCCAATATCCCAATGCTATCCCATCCTTATCTTGGACACACTGTATATAAAAGTTTACGCTTGTGTATATTTTAGAATACCATTTAAGTTATAAAATCACTTTACAATAAATTAGCCAAAGTCAATGATTTGCCAGTGTCAGATTTTGACATAACCTATTTTGTCTAATAAGATTTACCCTAATATAACTATTATGACTCTTCCCAAACCATGTCTGCTGCATAAACTTGATTGAGTTCATTCATATAGCTATAGTTTGTCAACTATGTTTCTTTTCTTTTCATTCTATTTTCCGTTTTTCTTTTGCGTTAATATTAATGACAATACTTCTTATCGTGATATAAAAACAGTCAAGTAATTGTGACGCTATGATTTGTAATCAATTACTTCGTTGAATATTAGCTCGGAATTATACCGGACCAAGGTCCTATATTCCTCAGCTGGTACTCAGAAAAATACGAGAAAAGGGCTGAAGAAAAATCGACATACCCTAATTATTTTTGTAAAACTGCAAAAAGTGTTTGGTACTATAGATTGGAAATAATGTTCTGTTAAGAAGAATCTAACTAAATATCTTAAGAGCCTCGGTGGTCCAGGGGTAAGAACGTATGCCTATGAACCCAAGGGTCCTGGGTTCGATTCCCAGGGTTATCCTTTCACTTTTTTAGTACAGGCTGTAATAAATTAACATCAACCGGGGTTCTGGCATTGTATTTGAGCAAGTTGAATGTCTACACGTTCCGCCCTTCGGAGGGGTAGTAAAACCGTCGGTCCCGTGTCCATGCTATGTCGGGCACGTTAAAGATCCCTACCCTCCTTACAGAAAGGCCAGGGGTTCGGCAAAATTTTCAGGTTAGTAGGGCTAAACTGCACCCTGGCGTCGGTGATTGGCCAGAGTCGCGGAAATAGGCCGACCTTAAAAGTAAAAGAAAAAAAACTAAATAGCAAATAATTACAAACGGAATGAAGATAAGTAAATACAGCACTGCAAAAATGAATATAAGACTAAACGATCAGCAATTTGGACAATTAGAAATGTTAACGGAACAATGGAGAGTATTATTAGGGGTACTGGTAAGTGTAACAAAGAACTGAGGAGGCTCTACATGACAAAGCAATCAGTCGATATACAAAATACTCTTCCCACTGAAAACATTTTAACTAAAGCTAAAAGATGGATCAAGTCATACGTATAGAGTGGTTTAAGATGATGAGCGGGAGTGTGGGCTTTTAATAAGCAAGACATGAAGAGTATAAAAGCTTTTGAGATGTTAACATGGAGAAAAAATATTATGGACACGGTTCACCAATAAAGACGAATAAACGTGTCCTGAAAGAGGTGAGAGAAGAAAGATCAGACTCTAGAATTTTTTTAACCCTTGGCTTCCCCGCTCTGATCTTCAAAAGGTTTTTGCGGGTGACAGTGTTCCTTTTCTTTATTTATTTCCTTTGAGTCAAACCAAATTTATTTCCTTTTCATGTAAGCTAGTATTATCATTCATTTTTGTTAATTTAATTTCAACCTCGGAATTATGTACTTTTGTGCTTTTTTTCGCTATTATTTTCTTTACATCCACCTCAAGTTTATTGCAGCTGGTGAAGAGTTGATTCCTTATGAAATAATAAAATTAAATTCACAATCTGCCGCTAAATAAGCCAGATCGAACCCTTTAGCCATTATGTGCGGTATGTTTCTTAATTTCAGTAGGTTAGGTAAGTACTTACAATTGTTTATAATTTTCTAGTTATTCAAGGGGACCTTTTTTCATTGTGCATCAGAAGATCTTACAGAAATTGTGACAAAAAACGATTGTATAAGTAGAAATTATGAATGGGTCAATGAAAAATATAATTTTGATGATCTCGGTCAAGCTTTAATGTCACTGTTTGTATTAAGCTCAAGAGATGGTTGGGTAAACATTATGTATAGGGGACTTGACGCAGTTGGCGTTGACATGCAGGTAAGAAAATTCAACACCTTAATACCGATCCACATCAATGAATATTTATGTTGTACTTTGTATTTTGAAATTCGGCACAAAAATTGAGTGCGTATTGTTTGACCGACAGCTCCTAAATGTATGCGACCCCTGCATACACCAATTCATTCTTTTTTACACAAATAACTTTAATGGCATGACTACATATTGAATTTCCAATTATTTTTTCTTCATTGCTTATATCCATTTATAAAAAGAGAAGTAGTCAACATTCTGCACTCAACCATAAATTTTTAAACAATTGTGCAACTATGCATTATAAAATGTGAGAAAATAGATGTCGTCAAAGATAACTTCTTGAAAATAAGAAAATAAATGCTTGATAATATGTGGCTTCACTTTAAATCATATATATATATATATATATATATATATATATATATATATATATATATATATATATATATATATATATATATATATATATGTATATATATATATATATATATATGTGTGTGTGTGTGTGTGTGTGTGTATGTATGTATGTGTGTGTTTGCAGCAAATAAGCATTAAAAAATAATGTAGAATTCTTGTTTATTATGTACATTATTAAAAAAAAGACATATGTAAGACAGCTTTTTTGAAAATATTTGGCTAGAGAGACATAATTGATATTAAAAACATTTTTGTGAAAATTCACTTCCATAACGCACTTCCTGCGTCCAGACTTTTATAAAAGGTAAAGCTCAATATATCCGTTACTATACTATACGAGAAAAAATTGTGCACGATAATTATAGAGTGTCTTGAGCTGCATCTTATAAATTTATTTTGACAATCACCAGCTGGTGATCCATAAGTTGTTGGTGATACAAATTTTATCTTTTTGACTTTTCTTAAACAAACCATTCACTAAGGAGGAGATCGCGACTTTTGAACTTTAAAAAAATTCCTTCAAATGAGCAGAACTAGGCCCCTAGAACAAATATCCAGGGTTTTTTTTTTAAGTCAAAAAGCTGTTTGTGAATAATTATACCTTGGCAATTAGGTAAATATATTAACATTTTAAGTCTATTTTCGTCAATTTTTTGTACTTTTGCAAAGAATAAAGTTATTTGGATGAAATATGATGCATACATTGGTTCTCTACAGTAGGATCCGGGTTTTGCTAGATGCAGATTTAACGAAATTCTCATTTAACGAGCAAATTTCGGTGATTTTAATGGACTTGTGTTAGAGACACTACTAAGATGTTTCTGGTTTAACGATACTGCTTTTAGGCGATTTCAGTTTTAGCGAGGTAATAATTGCGCTCGCCCATTCACATTTTTATTGGGATACACAGATGTGCGAAAGCTAGCAAGAGGGGCTGACCTTGCTGGGACCACTCAAGACCCACTAGGACTAGATGCACATGTTTCTTTGAGATGTGACTCTAATGGTTAATAAATTTTACTGTACACAGTACAAGAGAAAATATATATGGATCTTCCACTCATACAATGATAGAGTTCCTCTTAATACTTGAAATGAACGTTCGTTATCACTGTACATTTGTGTGGGTTTCTGGGTTTTTTCTGTTTAAATCAGTTTTCGATCATCACGCGGTTCAGGCAGGTTAGACTTAGAGTAGAGTATTGTTTACACAATGTCCGCATCCGGTTTTAAAAGAAAACGCTTTACCACTGAAGAGAAAATGTCAATATTAAAACAAGTAAGAACGGAAACAAAAACAAAAGTGATGTTTGTAGGCAGTGCGGTATTGCATCTTCTATATTATCAACAATTTTAAAGTTCGAGAATTATTTTGTCCAGGGTAGTGGTTCCTACACTATTAACAACAAAAGGAAAAGTCTGAAAACAACAGACATGGAGAACTTAAACAAAGCATTGTTTGATTGGTTCAGTTATCAGAGTCTGCAAACATTCCTATAAGTGGGCTATTTGTCCAGGAGAAAGCTGTTTCTCTTCGTAGAAAAATGGGATATGGAAAAAAATTCACCATTTTCAGATCTAAGTGACTTCAAAATAACTTCCGAGAAATATCAGAGGAATATCAGACATGTGCTGTATTCAATGGAGACGAAACTGGACTTTTTTACAAGTTGTTGCCGGACAAAACTCTAAAATTCAAAAACAGAAAATGTGTTAGTGGAAAGTGATCCAAAGAGCAACGGACTATACTAGTTTGTGTAAATTCTAATGGTTGTGAGTTTCAAAGACTACTGGTTATTGGCAAAGTACAAAAACCAAGATGTTTTAAGCATGTAAAGAGTCTGCCGTAGAAATATGTTGCTTATAAAAAAGCGTGGGTGACTGCCGATATTAGTGAATTTTCTTAAAAAAAATTCACTAATGAGGAGATCCCGACTTTTGAATTTTGAAAAAATTTCTTCAAATAAGTGCTATTTAGGACCCCCGGAACCCAAATCCGAGGTCAGTTTGAAACTTTATATGTTTATATATATATATATATATATATATATATATATATATATATATATATATATATATATATATATATATATATATATATATATATATATATATATATATATATATATATATATATATATATGTGTGTGTGTGTGTGTGTGTGTGTGTGTGTGTGTGTGTGTGTGTGTGTGTGTGTGTGTGTGTGTGTGTGTGTCACCTATAACTTAAAAAATAATGGACCGATTTTGATAAAACTTGGTGAATACCTTCCTTTCGCAAGTGGCTTCGACAAGTTTGTTAGCCAGGAAAATCCGACGAGGTTTTCCCGGAAAATTTTGTGTTTTCTTTCGAAAAAAAATAGAATTTTTTCTATATTTTCAAAATTAACAAAGTAAGGGCAACCAAATTACATACGCGGGTTTATATCATTATAGGCAAGTCACATACGAAAATTTAGCTCCATAGGTTAAAAGACAAAAAAGTTACAGGCATTTAAAGAAAAATAAATTTGGGTTCTCCTCAAAACGTCAAAATCGCGATTTTAAACGTCAAAATTGGTGAGTTCCCTCCTTTCGCAAGTGGCTTGGATAAGTTCGTTAGCCAGGAAAATCCGCCGAGGTTTTCCCGGATAATTTTGTGTTTTCTTTCAAAAAAAAAATTATATCTCCAAAATTAACAAAGTAAGGGCAACCAAATTTTATACGCGGGTTTATATCATTATAGGAAAGTTACCTACCAAAATTTAGCTCTGTAGATCAAAAGAGAAAAAAGTTATAGGTATTTAAACAAAAATAAATTGGGGTTTTTCACAAAACGTCAAAGTTACGATTTAAACGTCAAAATTGGCAACATTTAGGAAAAAAACTTGAATCTAATACGGGCTATGGAAATAAAATGTCTCAAGAAGAATGTTTTACAAACCCTGATGTCTTAGTTTCAACCGTCATTGTCCTTCATTTTAATAAAATGTTTCCAGAAAATTCATTTCAAATAGACCCTTTCTCTGACGCTTGTCTTAGCTATAGAGTTTATCGTTAATGGCATATAATTTTCGTAGAATTTTCGTAAAAAAAATCAATAAAGCTCAATATATCTGTTATTATACAATATATGAAAAAAATTTGTATATATTAATTATAGGATGTCTTGAGCTACATCTTAAAAAATTATTTCTACAATCACAGGATGGCCCATAAGTCGTTGGTGATACAAATTTTCTTTTTTTTTTTAATCAAACACGCCTTATGTTATTGCATTTTTGCATTTTCCATCGAAATATAATGCATATTTGTAAGAAAAAAAATTCTGGACGCAGTAAGTGCGTTATGGTAGCGAATTTTGATCAAATGCTTAATATTTGAATAGCTCAATTTGCTATTAACCTATAAGGTTAACCATGAAACGAGTTTTTTCGGGAACACTTTAAGTTTACTTTCAAAAATTTTTGTACATCTTCAAACAATAAAGTTATTTTTATGAAACTTGGCACATTGTTTTTACTATATAGATTATACTGGTAACCAAATGTGATGCCTGCTTTCTTAAAAAAAACACATTATTGCTATTAAAAAATAGTTTTATGAAAATTCACTACCATAACGCACTTGCTGCGTCCAGAGTTTTTTTAAAACTGAAGTAGAAGAATGGAATAGAGAACTGGAAAGAAAGAATAGAAAAATTTTGTTAGTGGTTGATAATTGTGGCGCACATCCACAATTGACGAGATTGAAGAACATCAAACTATTTTTCTGTTACCCAATACCACAGCTGTACTGCAGCCTTTAGCATAATGAATTCAAAATTGCCAGCTTTATTGGCTGTGAACAGACGAAATGCTTCATCTTCCATGGTCAAGATATCCCAGATACTTCTTATTTTCGCATTATTTGTGGCATATAAAAAAATTAAAGCAGAAAGTATAAATGATGAATAAACTACCTGATTAATACTTCTGTAAACTTCTATTTTCTACCAAGTAACAATAATTGTAATTTTCTATACATCGTTAATGCAAGCGCAATATGTCATCACCCTCTAAAAAATCGCATCGACTTTTTAGTGTCCCTCAATAGATAACATTATTCTACATCTGCCTCCAATAGGTTGTATCTCAAAAAATGTTATAATTATTATTTGCTTATTAACTAATGTAACCCCATCTGATGATATTATGTGAATTTGTCGTAAGCCACATAGTCAAACCCATTTTGTGGGTTGCGACTTATTAAGTTACACCCTAACTTCAACATTTGACCAGAACAAGGTGTCAGTTTGTGTATTAAGACATTTTAGATTTTTGTCTAGAAACTTCTACAGATGATAAGGACATTTGTTCAAATTTACCAAAATACAGAGTTTATTATACATTGTAGTTTGTTTGCCCCTTTATACTTTGAAAGTTTTTTTATACTCTAAATTCATTGATTGTTATTGCCCTTACTTGGCGAAACTGGTCCATACTACATACAATTCAGGGAAATATCAACTCTCTGAAATTTAATTACAGAAGACGACTAATCACAAAAATAATTGACAACATGGACAAGCATCCGCGCCGATTTTCGGTAAATGTCCTCGAAGCTATTCGTCTCCTTGATCGTGCATGGAAAATGCCTCACAAAAAACAGTTGTAAACTGTTTCAGGCATGCTGGTTTTCATTTTGAGCATAGAAACGAAAAAGTTGATTTAAGCTTTTCGGAAGATGTTATTGCTGACGAAGATATCGCCGAGGAAGACGATGACATGCCCCTGAGCGAATATGCGAGGGTTATGCAATTGGCACAAGTGCTGGATGCGATGGATTACCTGAACATAAATAATTCTGTGGAAACTTCAGGTATTCAAACAGATTCAGAGATAACTGAAGCTGTAAATTTGAACCCTATCCAAGATATTTAGTATTAAAAGCATTTTCATCTGCGTTCAGACTTTTATTTTATTATAATTTAATCTGTATGTATGTTTGAAGTTAATAAAAAAGAAGTGTCAGAAGAGAAAAGCGTTTTTTATTACCTCTTCTACTGAAATAGCTCTTGTAACGTCATTTTAGCATAACGGGATACACACTATAGATTATTATCAGAAAAGTTTAAGTTAGCAAACACTACATACTGAAATGCATTATTTTCTTTTCAGCCTGTAACAAACTATTCAGAATGGCGTCTCCTATATTTCATATCATTCATACTTTTGGTTGGTTTCTTCGTGCTCAACATGTTTGTTGGAGTAGTTGTTGAGAATTTTCACAGATGTAGGGAAGAGCAAGAAAAAGAAGAAAGAGTTAGAAGAGCAGCAAAAAGAGCACTGCAAATGGAAAAGAGAAGGAAGAGTAAGTGTACTAAAAAGTTTACTTGCAGGTATTGGTCGTTGAATGTAAGCCCCTTTTCGTTGGTCACGCATGATGAATCAATGTTTTTTAACAATAAATTAGTAATGACCTTGTTAAATAAAATAATTAAATTTATATCATTAAATTAATTAGGTGTTTTAAAAGCTTGTAGAATTTTCTCATTTGATTATTAAATATGAATAGAATTGTCTGCAGCTATGGATTCTACATGTTATTTGTTTGATAGTTTGGGATTAGAATGCTATCTGGTTATATCCACTAATATATAATTTTACAGAAAACAATTTCTTATTAGGAACAAAAAACTGCATTACCTTAACGTTAGTTCCACTTTTTTAATTCCTAAAAGAGCCAGTTTCTTTAATATTATAAAGCAAATTTTCCTTATTGATTGTTAATTATTTATAAAATTATCTACAACTATATATTCTACATGTTTTTTAAATAGTTTAGAGTCACAATGATTGCGAATACCTTTTGGTTGATTACACAAATCATTAATGTTAAACAAAGCTGGAAAAAATTGATTATCTGCCACCAAAAACCGGTATTGCTTAGGCGGTTAGTTCCACTTTTTTTTCAATTCCCAGAAGATCCTTTTTTCTTCGATCTTATAAATCAAACATTTTTCTATTTGATTATTGATTAACACAATTGTCTGCGGCCATAAATTCCACATGTTTTCTTAATAGTCTGGAGATCACTATTGTGGATAAGTACACTTGGAAAACCCAAATCACCACAACGCATCTTTTTGAAAACCTGACGGTCGTTTCACTAACAAGGTTAGCATCACCAGAGGATGAAAAAATTCTTGAATTTCAATTCAGACTTTTTTCATCCTCGGATGGCGCTAAAAAGATGTGTTGTGGTGATCTGGGTTCTCCAAGTGTACTTATCAGTGCTCATCACAGGTTCCAATCTTCACTTAGTGTACTATTGTGGATGCTTGTGGTTGATTAGATAAATCGTTACTTTGACACAAAACTATAAAAGATTCCTTTTCTGGAACCAAAAAACGCATTTCTTAAGCTGTTAGTTCCACTTTTTCAAAATTCCTAAAAGAGCCTTTTTTCTTCGATACTACACATCCAACTTTCTTATTTGATTGATAGTTACTAATTAAATTGTCAACAGCCTTTCTTTTTCGATATTACATATACAATTTTCCTATTTGATTGTTAGTTATTAATAAGATTGTCTGCAGCCTTTTTTCTTCGATATCCCACATCCAGTTTTCCTATTTTATTGTTATTTATTAATACAATTGTCTACCACCTTTTTTCTTCCATATTATACTTCCAATTTTTCTATTTGATTGTTAGTTATTCATAATATTTTCTACAACTTTTTTCTTAGATATTACACATCCAATTTTCCTATTTGATTTTTTTCCCTCAGGGCTCGTCAGTTATTAATAGAACTGTCTACGGCCTTTTTTCTTCGATATTATACCTCCAATTGTCCTATTTAATTCACTACACATCCAATTTTCCTACTTGATTGTTAATTGTTAATAAAATTGTCTGAAGCCTTTTTTCTTCTATATTATACATCCAATTGTCCTATTTGATTGTTAGTTATTCATAAAATTGTCTAAAGCCTTTTTTCTTCGACGTTGCACATCCAATTTTCCTATTTGATTATTAGTTATTAATACAATTGTCTACGGCCTTTTTTCTTCGATATTATACATCCAATTTTCCTACTTGATTGTTAATTGTTAATAAAATTGTCTGAAGTCTTTTTTCTTCTATATTATACATCCAATTGTCCTATTTGATTGTTAGTTATTCATAAAATTGTCTAAAGCCTTTTTTCTTCGATGTTGCACATCCAATTTTCCTATTTGATTATTAGTTATTAATACAATTGTCTACGGCCTTTTTTCTTCGATATTATACTTCCAATTTTCCTATTTGATTCTTAGTTATTCATAATATTGTCTACAGCCTTTTTTCTTAGATATTACACATCAAATTCCCTACTTGATTGTTAATTGTTAATAAAATTGTCTGAAGCCTTTTTTCTTCTATATTATACATCCAATTTTCCTATTTGATTGTTAGTTATTAATAAAATTGTCTGCAGCCTTTTTGCTTCGATATTACACATCCAATTTTCCTGTTTGATTGTTAGTTATTAATAAAATTGTCTACAGCCTTTTTTCTTCGATATTAAAGATCCAATTTTCCTATTTGATTGTTAGTTATTAATAAAATTGTCTGCAGCCATGAATTTACATGGTTTTTTAATAGGGATCACAACTGTGGATGCTTTCATAAATTTTACAAAAAGCTAGCAAAATTCGTTATTAGGAGCCAAAAATTTGCATTGCTTTAGCTGTTATTTTCACCTTTTTTTAAAATTCCTAAACTAGCCTTTTTCTTTGATATTATAAATCAAATCTTTTTATATTTGATTGTTAATTAATAAAATTGTCTACAGCCATGAATTCTACGTTTAAGTTTCGGATCTCAATGGTAATTGCTTTTTAGTTGTTACACAAAGTTGATTTTGCACAAAACAAGAAAAATATTTTTATCTCAAACAACAAAACTGCATAGCTGTTAGTTACACTTTTTAAGTATACCTAAAAGCTTTTCTTCGATATTAAAAATCAGATTTAAAATTACCATGGAAACACTGCACACAAATTTTGAATCTTTAATGATGAGGTATCAGAAATAAAAATACCTCTGGTGATGTCACATTAGATTAGATTTAATGTGAGTGGGCTATTCCAGTCCCTCCACTGCGACCTTAGATTTATTGCGCACGTCTAATTGCTTAAATTTCGTCCATCAAATCTAACTCACTGCAGAAGTCGATATTTTTAAGGTGACAGTTTTTTTAAGAGTCCTTTAGGGACTTTTGTCGTCCGCTGTTGAAGTGAACTGTCATCTGAGTGAGGTCGCTCCTGCGTTTCTTAGCTCTCAGAGATATAGCCTCTCTCCGAGTTCGTCTGGATCCGACATTCGTCAGGGTTTGACTCGCGACGGTTTAATATGGAGTTCCGGTCCCAAACAGCATTCAAGCGGGTTCGTTAGCCCATTTCAAAGCTCACAATTGAGGCCCCTACCTCGAGTTATCACTCAGGCACTAGAGATCTCAGTTCCCCTTCGGGTTCGCCTAGACCCGACACCCACCAGTGCTCAAGGCGATATCCCGCTCCCAAGCAGCACACAAGCTAGGTTGTTTTCCCGTTTAAAAACGCAGGCATGGCCAACTCAGATACTGGAAGCAGGAACTAGCAAAGTCCGTTTTAACAAAAAGCTTTGTCCATATCTAGCAGCTTTTCTCGGTGGCACTGTAAAGGGTTTCTGATTTATCGTTTAGGTTCCTTATTGGGTTTCTTTTAGATCAGTGATATCGGGAATAAGATTACAGCATGATTAATAGGACCTTGTTTTCGTCTCAAACCAAGGCCAAAACAATTGCTACTACGCTTAAAAATATTATATCTACTTTGTAGGGCGGATCCATTTTGCCCAGTGACCAATAGGGTTATGCATATTATCAATATTAATTAATCAAATATAATTATATGGGACTAAATCTCGTATTAAATCAGATCCTAGAGCATTCTGGTCTTTTATAAAATCCAAAAAGAAAGAAACGAGTACTCCATTCAATGTCACATATAATTATCATACTTATTTCTCTGCTCAGCATGTCCTCAATGATTTTGTAGATTTGTCTAATAGTTTATAACTATACTAATACCTTATTCTATGCTTCTACACCAGTATCTAACGTCACACCATTTAACATGAATAGCTTTGAGCTGTCTGGCATGTTTGATGTGTTGAAGAAATTGAAACCTAAACTATTACCAGTCCTTGATAAAATTCCTAGTTTTTAAGACTGTGGCCATATAGTTAATAAACCTTTATTAACGACCTTTCCTATTTTCTTAAAGTCTTGTACATATCCTGATGTTTGGAGGGTTTAAAAATGTTGCCAGGTTCACAAGGATGCTGGCAAATCACTTATTTTGAACCACAGGCAAATTACAATAATGTCCAACTTCGTGAATGTTTTTAAATGTGCTATAAGTGTATACTCAAATCTCTCTCCATATTTCACGATATTTAACCAGCCATTAACGTTGATTTGTGAAGAATCGCTCAATGTCTCTTGAGCTTTCCTGCTTCAATCAATATGTCTCTAACTTTCTTGATGAATGTGGTCAGGTTGATGTTGTTTACTTTGATTTTACCAACGCTTTTGACTCGGTCCATTATGACGTGCTGCTAAAAAAATAGACCTACACTCCTTATTTGAGTCCTACTTATATAGAAGACTGAACTATGGTATGTCGGATGTTCCTATTATGGTTTCCCTGTTACTTAAAATGTGTTTACCAAGGTTCTGTGTAAATTTTATGTTTAATGTTTTTGTTAGTGACTTTATTACTGCTATAAATATTCCACGGCTTTTATATGCCGATGATCTTAAACGTTTCTGTTCTATTGAATCAAATGTACATTGTACAACTATTCACAGAAATGTTAACAAAATCCTCTTCTGGTGCAACTCCAATAGATTGTTTCTTTATGCGAACAGATGTAAGGTAATGTCGTTTACTAAGAATGTTGACTTGATTCAACGTACTTTTTTACCGCCAATATGAAGTTACTACGTGTTGAGTCCGCGTTTTGTCTAAAAGTATTTTATGATCCTAGCCTTCGTTTTGATCTTCATTTGGCATATGCGCGGACAGCTTTTATAAATCCACTAGGTTTTTTATCATTCAAAACTCCAAAGGCAAATCCGTTGACATTTTAATTATCCTTTATAGTGTGGTTGTACAGTATAAACATAAGTTTGCCAATAGATGTTGATTTCCGTTTATTCGGGTGGTCTAGTATTGCTGGAATCAGTGCAACGCACAGGTCTCAAATACCTGGATTATTTTGGAGATAGACACTATCCTCAGCGAGGCATATCACAAGGTGTGCAATTGAATACCTTCTGTATTGTATCCCTTGATCAAAGAAGGACCATTATGTCATATCATTCTTATATAAAGTTATCCATGGAGAAGTGAACGGCCCATAAATGCTTTCCCAGCTGCCATTTCGTGCACAGCTATTTTCTTTCTATTCGGGCTGCATTGACAATGTGTCTTCCTATCCACAAAGTTAATATTCTTTCACAATGTCCAATTCATTTTACGTGTTCAGCTTGCATTAAAATTCATTTTTATATAAAGTTACTCATGGAGAAGTCGATATCCAAAATTCTTTCCTTGCTGCCATTTCGTGGGCCGCTATTTTCTTACCATACACGTTGCAGTGAACCCGTTTCTCTTCCATAGATAAGTACAATTTGGAGAACCCAATTCATCACAGTACAGTTTTTAGACCTGACGATTGTTTCACTAAGAAAGTGTGTGAACATAGGGGTGAATAAACAGTTTATTCATCCCTCTGCTCACGATAATTTTGTTAGCGAAACGATCGTCAAGGTCTGAAAACTGTATTGTGATGAATTGGGTCGTCCAAATTGTACTTATCAGTGTTCGCTGCAGGTTCCAATATTCAGTCATCCTATCCATAGAATTAATATTCTTCTAAATTTTCCAATTCATTTTATGTTTAGTTTAGATGTTTTCATAAATTATGGTTGTGTTTCTTTCTCCTTGAAACATCTTAGGTTAAATTAGCTTAGATTCCATGATGAGTGGAGACTCACCAGTGTGACCTTATTGTCATCTATTGTGACCCACTCCTAATTGTTTAATTTATTTTGGTCAGGAGTTTTAACAGGGACCTCTCGGGTTTTTTCCGGCTGTCGGGTTGTTCTTCCACCTAAGCAAAGTCGCTTGCCCTTTCCGAAGCTCACAGTGGCGGTCTAAACCTCTAGGGGTTCCACCTTTCCAAAGATATTCACCTTTCCCGAAGTTCGTCTCGACCCAACCCAGTCAATACTTGATTCAAGGCGGTATCATATTGAACTTCGCTCACGAGCAACATTTAAACGAAGCGCTTGCCCCTCTTGAAGATCACAGTAGAGGTCTCAATTCGTCAGTGTTTGACTCAAGCAGGTATCATATGGAACCCCACTCCTGGGAGACATCCAAGCGAAGTTTTAAAGCTCACAGGGTCTTATTCCAGCTGTCTAGAGATCTATATTTCTCGCAGGTTAGTCAGGACCCGACATCTGCAAGTGCCTGGCTCAAGGCGGTATCACACGGAACTCCACTCTTCACTCCATTTAGTCGCCTCTTACGGCAGACAGGAGATACCTTGGGCCTATTCTTTTATTTCGTCACAGGGCGCACAGGCGTCTGTAACATCTTAATGAGCCACTTCGCACCTGACAAGGTTATAATTATTGTAATGTGACTGTGTTTTCATCACCTCACACAATTGAATATTGTTGTAGTTGGGCGTATGCCTGTTAAATATATAAATAAATAAACTAATTTAGGAATGCTAACGTTAACACCTAACATTTATTACCCAGTATTGTCGCACCATAACAAACCTAACAATCACCCAAAGCTTGTCTCCAAGTCCTGTGTTAGATGTCCATAGAAAATTTTCACAATCGATTATCTGTACATATGTCGTAGAGATGAACGAACCGCCATACTACATCAACTACGCCCCATGGCGTCTCTTCATCCACAACGTGGTCACGTCCAAGTATTTTGACCTGGCCATAGCAGCTGTGATAGGCCTAAATGTGGTAACGATGGCGACGGAAAGTCACCGCATGCCCGACATCCTCACCTACGTCTTAAAGATATTCAATTACTTCTTCACCGCGGTGTTCATATTAGAAAGCACTATGAAGTTGATAGCTTTGGGCTTCGGCCTTTACATGAAAGACAAGTGGAATCAACTGGATGTTGCCATTGTCATGCTGTCAGTAGTTGGTATAGTTCTGGAAGAACTTAGGTCTAATGTGATACCAATCAACCCGACTGTGTTAAGAGTAATGAGGGTCATGAGAATAGCAAGGGTGCTCAAACTTTTGAAGATGGCCAAAGGGATTAGAGCGCTCTTGGACACTGTTATGCAAGCTTTGCCACAAGTTGGTAACCTGGGATTGTTGTTTTTTCTATTGTTTTTCATATTCGCTGCCTTGGGAGTGGAGCTGTTTGGAAGATTGGATTGTGAACATCATCCATGTCAAGGTAAGAATAACAACGGTCAATTACTTGATAACGCAACACCCAAAATATAATTGGTAACTAAAAATAATACTTGGATCCTGTGAGGGAAAACAAAATTAGATTTGTCCCAGAAAATAGGTATTTTATACAGGGTGATTCAAATTCGAGCCTCACCGTGTGAATCTCGCTTATTATCGAAGATCGAGGGTCGTTTCAAATTCCGAAAAGTTGCTAAATTTTGTGCTCTATGCCACAGAGAAAACCAATTTCCTTTCAAGAAATTGTCAAAAAACTGTAAAAGCGATTTTTGCCTTTATCTCATATATTTGAACTCGTATAAAGAAACGAAAAGCACATTCTTACAGCTATTTTCAGTTTTCTATCTGATAGCGCCTTAAAATTTTACTACATCGTTTCGCCTTCTTTGGGACATCATCAACTTTCTTATTTATTATGAGCGCGATATTGGATTTTGACATCATAGGCATCCCGTTTTTTTTTCTGAATTCAACAATATATACTATGTTCAGAAATAATTTTTAATAATTGGACTTAACTGTCAAACAGTGCAAAACCACCTTAATATCTCTTTCAAAGCGTCAAAAAATATTTATGTCATAGGTGATTACATTGTAATAGTAAGATGCCGTTCAATAATGAAGCGAAGCATGATATGTTGTGTATTTTTATGCATCAAATCGAAATACAACAATACCGGGCATGAGGTATTTAGAAATGTATTCGGAACGGCAACAACCACATCGTATTATTTTTCAACAGCTTAATAAAAATTTAGTCATGTTTGAATGGTTTACCTAATCCTACACTGACAAAAACATAAACAATAATTAACGTAATAACATTTCATAAATGGTTGTGATGCCCCGGCTAAGCAGAGGCCCGACGGATAAGTTGCCAATTCGTCATTCGGGCTTGACCTAAATATTCTAAGTAAACTATCCTCGGGCGCCATCTTTATTCCCTATTATATAGGACGAAGTCAGATCCCCGTGAGGACTTCTGCTAAGGCCCTCGTAGAACACCACAAAGTTACTGTTTCATAACAGCCTTGTCCTAGGGTAACTCGAGTGGAGAAGAAAACTATAGCCAGGGGTCGAAAGTTATTATATCCCGTAGAGTTCTCAGGAGGTAAGTAGGCTTTAATTACTCATTCCCGAATAATGGCTGTTTTTTCTAACTTACAAAGTTGGAAGCAGAAATATTATAAACAGGTAAATATCAATTACGATATACCTCCGCTAGTTACAACCCGTCACAGGATACTAGCTTGAACCTACCTACACTAGTGCAAGATAACTACAGGCAGTGCAGTAAAACGCAACTAATTTCATAATAACATTTAGAATATTTACAAATGAAATTGACAATAATAAAAATCCATAAATAATTAAAACCAAAATTCGCTGCAGTTCATGCGAATACAGAGAAAACATCGCTCAGGTCAGATAACGTTATCTCCGATAAGACGATCTTTCATAGTGGAATTGATACAAATATGTTAATATTTAAAAATACAAAGATGTTCGACTAAAATAATATTCGTGCTAATTATTACAAATAAAGCGTTATATTAGCGTTAGCACAGCAGATAACAAAGCATAGCAAAGCAACGGCAAGCGGAATACCCAAGCATCATACGGAAAATGGCCCCGCTATGTGGGTAGGCAACCGGTTCCCACGCTTCTAAGACCCTAACTTGCTAACTAATACCACCGGGTGACTGGTTCCCTATTTCTATCGAGCACCATACATAGCTAACAGTGCCATCCAGCGGTTACGTACCATTCTGGATCGATCCATGCTTCCATCAAGGACAGAACGTCCCTCGAAACAAACGTAGTCGACCCAATACAGCACAAGATGACGGGCACACTAAATGCTACCCTAAATCAGCACTGTTCGTGCTTCCGTTTCCCTTATTTGGGTAAGAAACGTGACCAACTTGGCACTTGTCTAGGCTAGACACTCTAGCTAGTTAACCACCTGGTTTAGCAAGCGCATACCCTTCAGAATAGATCCATGTTTCCTTCAAGGACAGAACGTCCCTCGAAACAAACGTAGTCCACCCTGTATAGCACGCTGTGATTCGCTAAAACACCCTAATTCCACTACAATACGGTATAATTATTTACCTGACTTCGACCTCCCTTAAATGGGTAACCCGTGACCAGTTTAGTCACTCCTACATACAGTACACTCTGTATACGCGTGAAATCCTAACACGCTGTTAACATTTAACATAGAACAGCAAAACTTTATTCCAGTTTGAAAATTATACTTCTTCAAGTTTTCCGAAGTATAACTAACCTTGCAAACTATTCTAACAGAACACAGTCTTCTTAGACTCTCGTTCTTTACTATTAAATAAATAACACGCTGCTTTTCACTACTTCGTAGTACAGCGAAACAAACTTTACGGGTATTACATCTAACTTTATAATCAACGTACGACCACCGGTACCTGTTGTCGCGAGCACGGGTTGAAGGCTTCTCTTCTCGACGTTCCGTTTCCCCGTTCGCTTACCTACGATGCGCTTCGTGACGCATCTAGAATAAATATCATCGCGCCTGTCAGACCGACGCGCCGCGTTCCATCCTACAAAATCCAAGTTCCGCCTGTGGCGACTTTTCATACTCTGAAGTGTGTCTAAAATGAGTCAGATTTATGTCCTAGTAAATATCCGTTATTTACACCGCCTAACTGATCTTAACTACTCAAATAACCGTAATAAATCGGACGTCATTACATGGTTAAATTTAAGGTAACTTTTTATGAAGAAAATAATTGAGCCTTTCTTATCGACTTTTAAGCTCAATAATGATCCTTCAGTTTCTTCTAGGTTTAGGTATACCGCAGACACGTGTTTGGAGAATATTACGTGAAAATAATTACAAACTCTATAAGATTCACGTCAGTCAACAGTATTGAACTGCATCTTACGATTACAACGTTATCATCGATCACCAATAACTGAAAATTTTTTTGGCGTTTCGAAATTCCACAGCCAACGTCAAGAGACAAATTAAGGTGATTTTGAACTGTTTGGCAGTTAAGGCCAATTGTTAAAAATTATCAACGTGTTATTAATTGTTAAATCCAACAAAAAAAAAACAGAAATCCTAGGACGTCAAAATCCAATATGAAACTCATAAGAAATAAAAAAGTTGATTATGTTCCAAAGAAGGCGAAACTTTGTTGAACTATTTTGAGTCCGCTATTAGACATAAAACTGGAAATGTCTGTGAGAATGTGTTTTTATGTTCTTTATACGAGTTTAAATAAATGAGCCAGAGGTAAAAATCAAAAATAACTTTTTTTCAGTTTTTTCACAATTTATTAAACGACACTGCAGGCAACTGGTTTTTCTGCAGCATATTGAAGAGCACAAAATTTAGCAACTTTACTGAATTTAAACCTACCCTCTTCGATAATAAGGGAGGCCCCATAACTTTGATTCTTATATTTTATTGGAGTATTAAAAGTATTTCATTCAATTGACCATGTACCGTTCAATACACACCCCTTCATTCTTTAACAAATTATTATATTGGGTTTGTTGTGGTGTATTTGCGATTTTTTGAGGATTTTTGTGGATTTATTAAACAAAACCAAACTATTTGTGTATTGCGATGCATCACGGCACAAACTGAAGACGTTTTTCAAATTCTAATGTTATGTGTAACGCTGAAGCTTTCTTGCACCCTACGTTGTATAATTATTGTAGCACTACAAAATAGTACTACAAATTGAATCATAACTTCCACATAGCTGTGATAACTTAGTCTCCTTAGAAAGACATTCCCATTAAATGAATTTAGGGTCCATGACTTGACCACAAAGAAAATATTCGTATACCTGTACCCATAAACCTCTGAAACGATATATTACACGAATTTTAAATAGTAAAGTGGCAGTTTTCCCAATCAACCCACTATTTCTTCTCTTTTTTCTGAAGCGATCTTACTCACAAATAATCCCCTACTTGAATTTCATAGAAAATATAAAGTTAACCTTGATTTGACGTTGAAGGTCATAGCCAATATCAAATCCAAGGCCACCATCAGATAGGCAGAAAAAATCCTTGTCTGAAACTTTAAATTAATGATGAAATTGAACGTGTTCTAATGCACAAACCCTGAAACGTTATATTATTCACCGCTGACGAAAAATATCAGTTTTCACCCTGAAGCGGTTTTACCTAAAAACAACCCGAATTGTTCGTTGATCAGGTGCTAGCTGTATACTAAATTTGAAAACGATATCTCACATCGTTAGAAAGTTATTATGCCTACTAGCAGACAGACGTACATACCGACAGACCGACACACAAAAATTCCTTTCGAAATAATGTTTTCTATATGTTTCAAAACATTCTACGCCGTTTTAGCAAAAAAATCGAAATTTCTGTCAGCGATATTCCACCCCCACACATTTTACCCGAAATCTAGTTTCAGCACAGAATACTAGAAGTGATTTACACGTACAGGGTGATTCTTTATAATGTCGCCCCCCTTTAACTTTGTTATTTTAAGTGTCAAAAAAATTGAAAATATGGTTATGTAGGTGCTAAAAAATACTTTTTTCTACGAATAAAAAAAATTTGAAAAATGATCAGTATACAGGGAAAACCAAAAAGTTCATTTTTTTCAATGGATCACCCTATATATGAATTTATTTTTCGATTCCTCGTAAAATTCTAAGCATAATTTATATAACATACTGTATATTTAAAATGAATAGTTTTTGAAATATTCGCATTTGAAACGTTATCATCACAAATTTTATTAAACCAAAACAACTGTTACAAATCAAGAAATCTAACAATACATAATATAAGAAAAACAGTTTCTAATTAAATATAAAGATGCTCTACTGGGCCTCCATCTTCTTCAACACATTGTATAAGGGTTCTTCGCATTTTCTCTAATGAATCTGTTATGAATGCTAATAATTTCATTCCGTATCAAATCTTTAAGATGATCGAGGTTTTCAATTTGGTGGTCATATACACGGTTTTTTATATAACCCCAAAGAAACGCATATATAGGTGTCTATCGGGGCTGTTTGCAGGCCATTTAATTGGCGCATTTCTTTCGATCAATTCAGAAAACCTTTGACTTAGGTAATTACGCACAGCACGAATGTTGTGAGGGGGTGCTCCATCCTGTTGAACAATTATATTTTGTAATATATTTAAAGGCAAATCGTCTAAATATTCTTCAAACTCGTTTTCCAAGAAATCTAAAGAGCGGCCTCAATTTAAAACAGTATCAAAAAATACAGACCGATAACTCGATCGCTCAGGATACCACACCACACATTCACGGATTGTCGCCCTTGAAACTTAAATTTCCTAGAAGAATGTGGATTCTCTCTTGCCCATTGTCTGGTATTTTTTCGGTTAAACAGGCCACTAGTAGAAAAGGTAGACTCATCAGTCCATAGAACTGTTTTCAAAAAATTGTTATTTATGTTTATTCTGTCTAGAATCAGTTGACAAAATGCGACCGATCATCTTTTTGCATTTGGGTAAGCTTTGTAGTGAGTTTAATCTTATATGGCTTTAGATTCCATTTTCTTAGAGTTCTTTGGACTTTACTGTATGAAGTTCGCTGAATATTTTATTGTGTTGCTCGTAATGTCTTTGAAACTTTTCTTATGGAATTGTTTGGATTCCCTTCTATAGCAAGTAAACTATTCAATTCTGCATTTTCATCTACGTTCACATCAGTTCTTTTTCTCCTTTGTAAATTTGACGTTTCTTGAAACTTCCTATATATAGATGTGAACGTTTTTCGAGTTGGGACATGCATACCGGGATTATCTTCTATCATATGTCTAATGGCAGCGTGACAATTTAAATTATTTTTAATATAATAACTTAAAATAACTCTTCTTGCTCTGTCTGAGTACGGCATTTTTACTTACTAACCAATACAACTACAAGAATATTGACAGAATGTCACTGTCAGTTATTTGTTTTCAATTAAAAGCGTGGTATCCTAGGACTTCTTGATTTGTAACAGTTGTTTAATAAAATATTTGATGATAACGCTTCAATCGCGAATATTTCAAAAACTATTCATTTTAAGTACACGGTATGTTATATAAATTATGCTTAGAATTTTACGAGGAATCGAAAAATAAATTCATATATAGGGTGATCCATTGAAAAAAAATGAACTTTTTGGTTTTCCCTGTATACTGATCATTTTTCAATTTTTTTATACGTAGAAAAAAAGTATTTTTTAGCACCTACATAACCATACTTTCCATTTTTTTGGGACACTTAAAATAACGAAGTTAAAGGGGGGCGACATTATAAAGAATCACCCTGTACAGACCGACCGACCAACAGACCGACAGACACAGAAAAATTTCGTTTCTAAATCGTATTTCTATATGTTTTGACACTTTATACGACGTTTAAGCGAAAAAAATTGAAATTTCTGTGGCCGATGCCATACTTCTACACGTATTGACAATGTGGAAGTAAAAAATAAGAAATAACCAAGTAAATAACTGGGTGATTTTACGTCTATACTTGTAAATTTCTCTTGTCGATTGTTCAATAATGCTAGCAAAACCTTTTCGGTTTATCATTTATCTCCAAATGCGGACGCTTCACATATTTGCTGATTGGAAAATGCAAAACTTGATCCAAAGCGATGCTTTATGCCAGGTTTGGTCCCTTACTTCAGCATATGTTTTTGACACAGTACTCTGGTAAATTTCAATTATTTCTCCAACTGTGTTTTGGTAGATTTGAACAGAGAAATACCGCAAAAAGTCATTTTCCAGAACGGTGATAACCGTCTCATGTTTCATGGTTTTCCTCACACAAAAAAACACACTGGATTGCCTTTATCGAAAAGTTTGTTCATTTGCTCACACAGGGTGTTGCGATATTTACTTCAAATTGTAAATAACATCTTTAACGTTTTTATTAACACTATTTTTTAGGACTCGGCGAGCATGCACACTTTGAGAACTTTGGCATGGCATTTTTAACTCTTTTTCGAGTAGCCACTGGAGACAACTGGAATGGCATCATGAAAGACACGCTGAGAGATGAAAGAGATTGTTCCACGAGTACCAACTGCGTGACGAACTGTTGCGTATCGAAAATCATAGCTCCAATATTTTTCGTTATCTTTGTACTAATGGCCCAATTTGTACTTGTTAATGTTGTTGTTGCCGTAAGTAGTATTAATATGTAAGGATTAATTTTTTCAGTGTTCACATTACAACACAAATGAACTGACGATCAATATTATTTTTTTATTATAAATATTAGATCCTTAATGACAAAATAGCAAAACTTTCTCCAAAGGTTACTTTTCCTTTGGGGTTTTTTTGAATGTAAAAGGCAGGTTTCTTAATTTTTATATAATTATAAAAATTGTAAGTTAATGTCATCAAGCTTATACAAAAAGCCTTGAATTTTACTTAAATTCAAAAATTGAGTTTCTGGCATATTATTCGTGCATATGTGTGTAGCGCAGTACCCTCAATTTTTTAACATTGATTATGGAATTCAAATGCGTACTATGTCTAACTGTATTAAGCAAAATCTATTACATATATATATATATATATATATATATATATATATATATATATATATATATATATATATATATATATATATATATATATATATATAGGGTGGCGCATTGAAAACGAAATAGACCGATTTGCGTCCAGAGAAATTTTTTTTAAGAAACGCTGAAACACGTCAATTATAATATTAAGGGGGCATGTTTTGACATAAAACTCAACTTTGTCACATCAACCCCTCAAGGGTGGTGATAACAACCCTTATATTTTAAATAGGGAACATGGGTTGAGTGTTACATCATTTGAAAGCTCTTTCTTTTCTGAATTCAACACACTATTTTTTTTTTGGAAGTTTTATCAACTCGTTTAAAAATTATTCACAGTTGAAGATGCAAAAACGCATTTCACTCATTCCGATAAGAAATGTGTTGATAGTCAATGTTTTGTTGGTAAACAAAAAATTGACTATCAGAACATTTCTTATCAGAATGAGAGAGATTCGGTTTATTATTTCAGTTTATCGATCGGTTTGATACTTGATAGTACTACCGAAAATTAATTTCACAATGGTGTATTCTGTAGAAGAAAGAGTTGAAATAATTACTCTGTTTTTCAAAAACGATGGCTGTGCCAACCGTACCGAAAATTTGTTTAATGAACGACATCCGAACAAACATGTTAACAGAAAATACATTTTGGAGTTAGTTGCAAAGTTTCGACAAAGTGGTTCTGTAGCCAACAAAAAACGGGATCCTGAACGTGAATTTCCGTTTAGAAATGAGACTACTGAGATATAAGTTTTAGGACAAATTGCTGCAGACCCAACTTTGAGCACGAGAAAATTGGCCACTGTTTCAAACATCAAAAGAAGAACTATTCAGCGAATAAATTTCACCCGTATAAAATTCATCTTGTACAACAACTGAATGAAGATAATTTTGATCGGCGGCTGGAGTTTTATGAAGTTATGACTGCACGAATAGCTGATAACGGGAACTTTCTGTTCAATATCTGTTTTTCAGACGAGTGTACGTTTTTATTAAACTCTACAGTCAATTGTCATAGTTGTCGTTATTGGGCAGATAATAATCCAAGAAATTTTCACGAAGTCCACACTCAAACTCCACAGAAATTGAATATCTGGACTGGCATTTTTGGAGACCATTTAATCGGACCAATTTTTCTTGATGGCAATTTGAGTAACGAAACGTATTTAAAGTTACTACAAGATATCGTTTACCCTCTAGTAATTGACATTGTTGAAAATGATGATCGCTATTAAGAAAATCAATTAGTGTTTCAACAAGATGGAGCTCCTCCGCATTTTTCACAACGTGTTAGGGAGTTTTTAAACAGAGAGTTTCCAGAGCAATGGATTGGGCGTTAAGGTGATATTGAGTGGCCCCCTAGATCACTGGATTTAACTCCTTTAGACTTCTTTCTATGGGGCCATTTAAAGAGTAGAATTTTCGCAACAGAACCGGAGTCTCTGGAAGAATTACAACGACGCATTGTTGAAGAATGCCGTCTAATAACTCCACAAATGCTCCAGAATGTCAGAGCTCGTTTTGAACAAATTTTGTACTTTTGTATGGAAGCTGGTGGTCAACAATTTGAACGGACTGAATAAACATTTTTGAACGTTTGGTTGTGTTTTTTATTTATTTTTTAACGAAAAATTGACTAATTAGTGCATTTCTTATCACAATGAATGAAATACGTTCTTGCAAATCCAACTGTGAATAATTTTTAAACGAGTTGATAAAACTTCCAAAAATATTAGTGTGCTGAATTCAGAAAAGAGAGAGCTTTCAAATGATGTAACACTCGACCCATGTTCCCTATTTAAAATATAAGGGTTGTTATCACCACGCTTAAGGGGTTGATGTGACAAAGTTAAGTTTTATGTCAAAACATGTCCCCCTCAATATTAAAATTGACGTGTTCCAGCGTTTATTAAAAAAAATTCTCTGGACGCAAATCGATCTGTTTCGTTTTCAATGCGCCACCCTATATTATATATATATATATATATATATATATATATATATATATATATATATATATATATATATATATATATACGAGGCTTGTTCAATTGAAACCCATCTTTGGTTCAGAAAAAAATTATTGGCAAATATATTTACAAATAATTACCACTTTTATTAAGGTAGCTGCTGCTCAAAGAATTCTTTTACGGCATTTTGTACTTCTTCGTCCGACTGAAAACGATTACCTTTTGACGCCTTTTGCTGTAACCCAGTTTGTGAACGATACTATGGACATATCCTATACTCACACCAACATTTTCTGAAATTACTCTGATTGACATTCGACGATTTTCTCTAATCAGGCCTTCTACACATGCCACATTCCTTAACAGTTGGATACGCAGAACATGCGTTTCCATACACTGCTTGCACTCGCGTATGAATTTGCAATGGTTGCAAACCTTCAGCACACAAAAATTGAATGACCGCACGCTGATTATATTTGGACGGATTAACAACAAACGCCATTTTAAAGTCACAATACTTAAAATCGCTGGCAAATACAAATGATAGGAACTGATCAGTGTGATGTTTACAAACACAACTAACATTGCAAAACGTCAGTTTAGTGATTACAACTGTTTTCAAGGCTGACATGACCAAAAATGGGTATCAATTGAACAAGCCTCGTATATATATATATATATATATATATATATATATATATATATATATATATATATATATATATATATATATATATATATATATATATATATATATATATATATATAAGCGGGGGTCCTACAGCCGCATCCCTCATTTCGATCGCCATTTCTTCCTACCCTTTCAGTCCTCGGCCTCGATGGCTCGACCTATCATATTTTTCCCAATACCTTTTATCCATTGCGTTGTCGGTTTTCCTCTTCTTTTTTTCTTGTGGTGTATACGCCAGAGCTCTCTTTGGCCATCGTGTCTCCTTCATCTTCATTACATGCCCGTACCGTAGTAACTGTTTGGATTCGGCTGTTGGAAATAGGCGCCCCGTTTCCCTTCTTATCTGTTCGTTTCTAATGTCTTGTGTCCTCGAAATATTACATGAACTTCTTAAGAAGTCCATTTCCGCGGTTTCTATCATATTTCTCTGTTTCTCTGAAAGCTGTCAGCATTCACAGACGTATAGGCTCCAATATAGTTATGTAGATTGTCGTTTTGGTTTGTTTCATTTTCTTGACCAGAGTAACGAGTTAAGTAAACGAACAGCCTTCTTTCCTTGTTGTGTCATATTTTTAAGATCATTTTTTGTTGGCCCATCTTCCAAAATAATGCTTCCCAAGTATTTATATTCCCTACATTTTTTTAGTCTATGTCGTTTTAGGTCTGGGTCTTCTTCGTGCGTGTCACCTATCTTCAGATATTCTGTTTTAGCGATGTTTATATTTAGACCCCATTTCTCATATTCTTCGCCGAATCTTCTAAATATATAGTCTGCGTCCTTCTCATCATTCACTATAATTATCTGGCCGTCAGCGAATAAAAGAGTTGGCAAGCATTGTTCCTCCATCTGTATTCCCATTCCTGATGTTTTCCTTCTCCACTATATATATATATATATATATATATATATATATATATATATATATATATATATATATATATATATATATATGTATATATATCCTAAATAACGTGGGTGTCAAACTGCACCCTTATTTAAGCCCCTTTGTCGTAACAAAACTTTCGGACTGGAGGTTTTCAACTCTCACCAGACTCCTCGATTCCTTACATTGGTTCCATATAGCGTAACATAAGTCTTACTCAGGCCAAGCCTCGTCAAACATTTCAAAAAGTTTCTTTAAGGGTACTGTGTCATATGCTTTTTCTAGATCGACAAATACTATGTGGGTATACAGGTTACGAGCCGTTCGTTTTTCTACTGTTTGTTGTAACACGAATATATGTCAGTACATGATCGTCCTGTGTGGAACCCTGACTGCTCTTCTATATCTGCTATGATCATTTTAATTCTTTGTTTTAATATTCTGCCGTACAACCTCTTCATTGCATTTATCACACTTATGTCTCTATAATTTTTGCATACCTTTTTATCGCCCTTTTTATGAATGGAGCTTATATATGCTGTGATCCAGTCTTCTGGAATGCTATAACTTTATTAAGCATTTATTAAATAAGTTTGCCAGATTTTCAAGTAGTATACCTGATCTGTACTTGACTAACCCAATGGGGATGTTTCCGGGCCCTACAGCTTTTCTGTTTTTTCCAAAGCTTCCTTTATTTCTTCCACAGTTATTCCGATCACTTCTTGGTTTCTGGCTCCTTCGATGTTCATTGATTGTTGTTGCCCTTACTTGGTGAAACTGGTCCGTACTACATACAGACTTGGAGACTACTTCTCTGGCTTCTTTTAAACTAGGTCACACATCTTTTGCGAGTACAACTCTGGGTTTCCCTTCCTCTTTTCTCCTTTATAACCTGAGGCTTATTTTGCCTCCTGATGTATGCAATCTTTAATCTGTCTATAGAGCTGATCTGCATTTGTGCTCAAATTCCTTATTATTTGTAACTTGTTGGCCAGTCTTAGTTTCGACAAACACTGAGTTGAGTCTTGTCTGAGGCTTCGTAAGTTATATTTACATTTATTCAAATCGCTCTGCTGTTGACGATTATTCTGGAGTATGGTATTTGTCTTTCTGTAGTTCACTATTATATTGGCTACGGCTAGATGGTAATATGATCCGCATTCTGGTCTACGGTGTACTCCCACGTCCGTTGTCTTCCGCTTTGAATACTGGTTTTGGATTACATATACAATTATAGAACGCAGCACTCTAGTTGCTTGTATCCAAGTAAAATTATGGGTATCTTTATAAGGGAAATATCCATTTATAATTTTTATAGACATAGACTCATAAAAGTTTCTAAGGCGCGTGCCATTATCACTGGTTGCAGATTCTCCATTCCTACCACATTACTGTCATTTTCTGTTTCAATTTTTCATTTAGGTCTCCTAGTATAACTACCTCTTTACTGTCTTTGATGTTAGTCAGTACAGTTCTAAGTTTTTAGCAGAATGTTTCTTTGAAGGTCATATCAGTATCATCGCTGGGTGCATATACCCCTACTATTACAATTTGGTGGCCGTTTTTATTTAATTCCACAGTTATTATCTGTTCATACTTCCTCCCAGCTTTTCATATACCTTTTAACGCTCTCGTGGATGGCCACTGAGACTCCTCTCTTAGCTCTACCATCTTTCGGTACACCACTTTACAGATGTATATAATCCCCGATGACTTCATTTCCTCTTCCTTTCTTGGTTTCAGTGAGGTATCTCAATTATTGGAAGATCTCTGCCTGTTTCGTGCTCAAACCTTGTACATTCCATGTTCATAGTCCTTTTTCTTAATCGTTTAGATACATCCGTACTCCGAGACGATTTATCAAAATGTTTTGCGTTTTATGTTATTTTTACGAATATCTAGTTACTGGCACGTCGGTTCAACCGCCACACTTGTAGGTCCAGGATTTCCTGTAGGGGTTGTCTTCCTTATATCATATGCTCCAGTTATAGGGTGCCAGAGACGCACCCTTCACCCTCTCTCTTTGGTACATGTCACACTTTACTGCATGCCGTGTACCTATCAGCCGCGCGAGATACGAGTATCTCTACGAGGACGTGAAAGTAGGATTTGTTGGCAGAGCTGAATTCGAACTCTGGAATCACCAACTTTTTCGTTGGAACGCAGTGGTCATTTCTCAGGGTTTTGTTACTGCAAGGCCTCTAAGACCCGAAGACCCGTTACCAACCTTTATCTGCCTTCTAAATTAAATATTACAGACAAATTTAATTTTTTTCTTGGCGCACATATAATTTTCATAAAAAAATTCCGTAGAATATTTCTGTGAAAATTCAGTACCATAACGCACGTTGCTTCCAGACTTTTTATGATCTGAAAATTTATTTAAATGGTATGATATAGGTCCTAATGAAACACTTGGAAGAATCCCACAAACATTTAGAAGACGAACAAGACATGGATAATCAATTAGAAAGAGAATTCCAAGAAAAACAAGAAATGGAAGAAAGAAGAGAACTTTGTTTGGCTCTGCAAATGGACCAGGAGTATCAAAGACAACATAGACCACTCACAAAGGTATGTACATAAGGATTTTAGTTGCCATTTCAACTGGCATATCACATAAAAGATAAGTACACATCCACCCTTTGGTGAATAATACAATGAAAACACTGCAAACATTAAATTATTGCGTTAACCAAATAACACGATGATATTTTCAATGTAGAATGTAATAGATACATTTTGTAGAAACCCGCCTCATCAAAATATAACGTAAAAGCTGACAATGGATTTATCCATAAAGTTAATTTGACGATAAGATTTAGGGCCTGTTTTGTTGTCAACACAATCGATATATTGAAATTTTTGTTGTAATGAAGCTGGTTTGTCCAAAGTGTACATTCAAGTCCAAGCCACATCTTTAAAGTTTTACGTCGTCAAACTATTACTTCCAAATATAAAGCTATGTACTGTATGTTATGTATATTTATAGAGCACAGATGAGTATGGAAGTTGGATAGATGAAAGTATACCCACAACAAGAAGAAGATGTCAATTATTAATTCGTAGTTCTAGCACAGACCAGGTTTGGAGGGATGCACATCTTACCCTTGTATACTGTTATGCAAACTGATGAAAATTCCACATAAAGCATAAATTATAGTTTTTTCTTTAATTATGCATTGATCAGCAAAATTAGAGAAGCACTACTTCTTTGGCCGTTCAGCTTTTTTTAAACAAAAGAGATAAACGCAATTATATAATTAAGTTTACGGTCTTTTTAAAATAACTTAAGAAAATACAAATAATCAATATATGCTGTACTAGTTTAAAAGTTTAGAAGTTTATGAAAATCAGTTGTGAAATGTAACCGAAATTCTGTTAGGTGAGAGCTTACTAGAACGTGTGCCACAACTGCTTCTCTCATCCTGACCCCTCTGACATCTCACAAAACGTCACCGAAATTATCCAAGCTGGCATGGAATTATTTATTCCGCGTACACAGAAAACCTCTGCAGCCATTTAAAAGCCCTGGTTCTCTAAATCCTGTGACAAGGCCAGACTTGAAAAGGTCAAAGCTCACAAAACGCTTCTACACAATCCCAGTCAAGAAAACCGTCAAGCATTTAACGACGCAAGAAACCGCTATGTCCGCATTCTTTCTGAGGCAAAAAACTCGTTTAATAACCACAACACAAACAAAATCCTCTTAAGCTCCAGCGGCAGGAAACCCTTCTGGACTCTTGCTAAATCTATTGGGAATAATTTCTGCAAAAGCACGTTCCCACTTCTTGTCTCATGGGATGAAATTGTTTCTACCGCCCTGGGCAGGGCTGAACTTTTTGCCTCGTTGTTCGCCGGCAATTCTAATCTCAACCCACATCCAAACGTTCAACCACCAACAGTCCCCAATGTCGCGCATAAAATGTGTGATATCATTTTCAAAACCAAAAAGGTACGAAAGATGCTCTCTTCTCTTAATACCAGGAAAGCCTCTGGCCTTGACGAGATCCCAGCAATTGTTCTCAAAAAATGCGCACCAGAACTTGCTCCTACCCTGACTCGTCTGTTTCAGACATCTTACAATAGAGGCATACTCCCTAGTAACTGGAAAACTGCTCGAGTACAACCCGTCCCCAAGAAAGGATCCAAAGCGCTTCCTAGCAATTACGGGCCTTTTTCTCTCCTTTCAGTCGTCTCTTAAAGTGATGGAAAAGTATATAAAAACACAGTCTAATCCACGACAGGCAGTATGGATTCCGTCAGCGCAGACCAACTGCCGACCTCCTTTCCTTTGTCACCTATTCTTGGAACAAGTCTATGTAACTACACGGTGAATCCCAGATTGTCGCTCTAGCCATATCCAAAGCATTCGACCAGGTCTGGCACGCAGCGCTGCTTAATAAACTACCTGCCTATGACCTACCACCAAAACTCTGTACCGGGACAGCAAATTTCCTCTCCAACCGGAGCATTTCTGTTGTCGTGGATGGCCATTCCTCTAAACGGTATCCAATTAATGCAGGAGTTGCTCAAGGTTCAGCTTTAGCCCCTACCTTGTTTCTTCTCCACATCAATGACCTCCTCTCTAGCACATCCAACCCAGTTCACAGTTACGCGGACGACAGCACCCTCCACTCAAATATACAATATTCTAAGCCTGTCTCTTTAGCCCAACTAGATGAGGATCGCAGACTCATGGAGGGTTCTGTCTCCGTGGATCTCCAAAAAATATTAGACTGGGCAGGTAGAAATCTTGTACAATTCAACCCCACCAAATCAGAGTCTTGCTTTCTTTCTCATAAGAGATACACCAGCCGTAGACCCATCACAATGAACAACCAAGTTATTCAAAGTAATGACTCCTTTTCACTTGTTGCCATTTCTGTGGATCGAAATCTCAATTGGCACCAACATGTCACGTCAATTACAGAAGCGGCTGCTAAGAAATTAGGTTTCCTCTTCCGGGCTCGCAAATACTTTTCACGAGCTAATCTCTATACCTTATATACTTCACAAATAAGATCAAACCTCGAATACTGCTTCCACATCTGGGGTGCTACTGCTGCTTCTACACTCGCTATCCTGGACTCCATTCAGAAGAGAGCTATACGTCTCACAGGTGACCCTACCCTCACCCAAAGGCTGCCATCCCTTGCCCACCGACGTGCCGTTGGTGACCTCTCTCTCTCTTTTATAGATATCTGCACAGGCACTGCTCAGATGAGCTTTCCTCCATAGTTCCCCCACCTGCTGCCCCCAACAGATCTACCAGGGGAACAGAGCGAATGCACCCTTTTACTGTCCAGGTCACCAGACATAGAACATCTTGTTATGCCCGCTCTTTTGTCCCGAGGACTCCAAGTTGTGGAATTCCTTGCCGGCACATGTTTTTCCTTCTCCCCCGAACCTCCAAACCTTCAAGTCCAGAATTAACAAGTTGCCTCTTTCCTCCTTGTCGACATCCACGGTACGATAGTATTTAGGCTGTAAGCCCTCGTGGTGTGTTGTTGAAATAAAAAATAAATAAAAAAAACTACAGCAACTACATACAGCGTTACATGTTGCGAATAAAATGTCTTAACACGCCTTGTAACAAATTCTTTTATTATATAAAAGAACCTCATCCACATCCTGAAAACTCCGAGTGGCTTCTTAATACCCCTCTAGAGTAAATTCTAAAGGTACTCGATGATATTTCAGTCTGGACTTATGGCTAACCATTTTATTACTTGGGTTTCCTATTCTCGAAGAACATATCTCGTTACATTTTAAGTGTGAATCCTTCAATTATCCTGTTTCGGGATAAATTCATCGCTGAAATTGTTCACAAATACTACAAGATGCTCTTGAATGCAATCCAATTCAACCATCTATAATCACGCTGTCCCCAAGCCGTGACGATCCACCTCTAAATCGGCTCAGCTCCTTATACACTGGGCATTGTATGGATCTTTGAAATATCTGCACACTCGTACCATAAAATAATATATATTATATAAATATTAGTCTGTAAAACAACCGGTCTCCAGCATCAGAGATGCCATTAAACATTCCCGTGTGCACAGTTTGTGATTTCTACCCACGCGATGAACTGAAACTGGCCTACGAGAATTCAGATTGACTCCTTTGACCTTTCTTTTAACTGTTTAATCAGATTATCACGCCGAATATATTTTGAAGTACATTTGGTAGCTCACGAGCAATAACAAGTTGGCCGACATAGACAAGAATTGACAATATACCTGTTACTAAGTGAGTGGTGGACGTGCCGCCACCTAGTTGCGGAACCAAGTAGTGTGTTGTCACGCCAGATCCAAATAACCCAAAGTGTTAAAAAAAATAGAGACTGTATACAACTAACTAACAATTTAGAAAATTGTCAGCCCTGGCCCATTTCTACCCCAATATAGGGACAAAGTATGTAAGGCTAGATGCATTTTCGCAACAATTAGAACCGTAAACCGGTTTCGCTAATAGTATAGCCAGCCTTAAATCACTAAGTGAGTGGTGGACGTGCCGCCACCTAGTTGCGGAACCAAGTAGTATGTTGTCACGCCAGCTCAAAATAACCCAAAGTGTTAAAAAAAATAGAGACTGTATACAACTAACTAACAATTTAGAAAATTGTCAGCCCTGGCCCATTTCTACTCCAATATAGGGACAAAGTATGTAAGGCTAGATGCATTTTCGCAACAATTAGAACCACAGACCTGTTTCACTCTCATTAGAGCTCTTCAGTACAGCATACAATTGGTATGCCGTACTGAAGAGCTCTAATGAGAGCGAAACCGGTATACAATTCTAATTGTTGCGAAAATGCATCTAGCTTTACATACTTTGCCCCTATATTGAGGTAGATATGGGCCAGCGCTGACAGTTTGCTAAATTGTTAGTTAGTTGTATACAGCCTTTTTTTTAACACTTTGTGTTATTTGGAGCTGGCGTGACAACATACTACTTGGTTCCGCAACTAGGTGGCGGCACGTCCACCACTCACTTAGTGATTTAAGGCTGGCTATACTATAGCCGTATTACTTTTGGTGCATTTTTGCTACAATTGGTATGCCGTACTGAAGAGCTCTAATGAGAGTGAAACCGGTCTACGGTTCTAATTGTTGCGAAAATGCATCTAGCCTTACATACTTTGTCCCTATATTGAGGTAGAAATGGGCCAGGGCTGACAATTTTCTAAATTGTTAGTTAGTTGTATACAGCCTCTATTTTTTTAACACTTTATGTTATTTGGAGCTGGCGTGACAACATACTACTTGGTTCCGCAACTAGGTGGCGGCACGTCCATCATTCACTTAGTGATTTAAGGCTGGCTATACTATAGCCGTATTACTTTTGGTGCATTTTTGCTACAATTGGTATGCCGTACTGAAGAGCTCTAATGAGAGCGAAACCGGTCTACGGTTCTAATTGTTGCGAAAATGCATCTAGCCTTACATACTTTGTCCCTATATTGGGGTAGAAATGGGCCAGAGCTGACAATTTTCTAAATTGTTAGTTAGTTGTATACAGTCTCTATTTTTTTAACACTTTGGGTTATTTGGAGCTGGCGTGACAACATAGTACTTGGTTCCGCAACTAGGTGGCGGCACGTCCACCACTCACTTAGTGATTTAAGGCAGGCTATACTATAGCCGTATTACTTTTGGTGCATTTTTGCTACAATTGGTATGCCGTACTGAAGAGCTCTAATGAGAGCGAAACCGGTCTACGGTTCTAATTGTTGCGAAAATGCATCTAGCCGTAATATACCTGTTGTTGTCCAGATAGGTACCTTTTATTATACAGCCATACCCAAAACCCCTACATATATCTACCCGTTCTATATTTTATTCCATACTACGCAGCACATGTAAAATAACAATGCAAAATGGAGCTAAATATTTAGAATTTTTGAAATGATTGCTAAACAGAATATTTGGCAGTTTCGTTTAAAAAAAAAGGAATTTTAATCGTGTTTATTACAAACGCAAACCTAACTGGCTTATTTGGAAGACACATTGTGAAATTAAATATAAACAAATAAATAAAGCTACTACTACTACTACTATTAGTTGTTTGAAGCTGGTTTGCCAGAGCCTCGGTGGTCCAAAGATAAGAACATGTGCCTCTGAACCGAAGGATGCTGGGTTCGATTCCCGGAGTATTCCTTTCATTTTTTCTGTACAAACTATAATAAATTAACATCAACCGTGCTTCTGACATTGTATTTGAGCAAGTTGACTGTATGCACGTTCCGCCCTTCGGAGGGTGAGTAAAGCTATGGGTCCCGTGTCTATACGATGTTAGGCGCGTTAAATATCCCTCCCCTCCTTACAGAAAGGCGGGGGTTCGACAAAATTTCTAGGATAGTGAGGTGAAACTGCTCCCTGGCGTCGGTGATAGTCGCGGAAATAGGCCGACGTTAAAGTAAAAAAAAGCTGGTTTGCCGCATATCACGTAAATTGACCATCTTCAAGGAGTACACAGCACTCGTAACTGTAACATCACTTAGTTAACGCATGTTTGACTTACTAAAATCCACAGGCAGTAAAATTATTTAAATGTGATTTATCGTGTAGAAGAACCACTTTCATTATTAATGGTTTTTTGTTTTACGGTCAAAAACTACTCTATTTTGAAACATTTTCTGCATTAGAGCGTCTGTAGAAACAAGACAGGTAGATGATTCGTCGTAATTTTTTCTGAACTTTGTCAGTAATAGTCTAAAATACAAAATAAGGAAAAAATCATATGTTAATCATTTCCTTTAACAGATGTATGTAGACAAGGGCCCCTGCAGACCCCCCCCCCCTCCCCAGACGGTTAGAAGTAGGCAAAGAGCATGGACTTTAATACGGTTTTTTGGGTCCTGTGGAGTTTCCATCACACCTTGTACCTCCCCAGAAAAAATATCTGGATCCGGCCCTGTATGTAGACGTCTAAACAAGTACTCTAATTATGTTGATCAGTGTCTGTGTAATATTTTATTTTTTTCAAAGAAAAGTAATTCAAACATCACTTGGTAAAATGCTTTGTTTGTTTATATGATAATGGCTAAGTTCACAGGCGCCAACAGCCGATAGATTTCAGCAGTTGGAAACTGTTGAACAAAGTGTTGATTTCAAGCACTATTTTGTGACGTTTGTCTGCCGTTTTGACCAATCGGCAACAGTTAAGTTCCAGCAGTAACTCAGCGGGACATGTGTTGACACAACTATTCAACTGATGGTGCTTTGTGAACTCTGTCATTGTCAGGATAGAAAAGCTAAAGTATAATTTATGCTTTATACCCTTAGTACCTTGTATATGTGAATCATTCTCGCTGTTAAAACTATATTCACTCGTTCTATTAGAATATATGTAAAAGTGTATTTTAGATAGTCATTTATAACTATATATCAAATTACTTTGATAACTAAAAAATCCCTTGTATTGTATTTGCTACACTTTCTTTACTGTTAGGTATGTGTTTCCTCATAATTCTGTATCTCCCGCCCAAAGACTGTTTGTCAAATTATGCAACTGTTTTGTTGTTCGTTAAATCATTAATAATTAGTGGTAACTTTGTTTCGGTAACTGACATCTAATCATAACCTTGCAGCTTACAGTATACCTTTACATCAAAATATGACTCCAAAATTTAAAAAATAAAGTACCCTTTCCTAGTAACATGCGTTCGTTTAAATTTGACCTCTAGAAGGCGTTGAAAATTTCTAACAACCAACATAAGGCTACGTCTATCGAAAATTTACAGATTCCTGTAGTTGACACTTTAAAAAGTATAACCATAGGTCATACAGCGATTCTTAAGCGTTTCTATGCTGCTTAAGATTTAAATGATTTGTTCTGTAAGTGAAGATTGGAACCTGTGATGAGCACTGATAAGTACAATTTGGAGAACCCAATTCAGACGAAGCTCTCTCTCTCTCTCTCTCTCTCTTCCAAAAATCATTTCAGCAGTTAAAAACAATTTAAAGAGACGTCATAATCTTATTACAAAAGATTTAGGGAAAAAGTTACAAGTTTCAAATCCTATAGTTCCTAAAAAGTATTGTCTCCCAAAAATCCATAAACCCGGAAAATCGGAATAGTTACCAAGCGAATTTAAAAGTTTGCAGATTAAACAAAAACAATTCACTTTCAAATTCACTTTAATTTATTAATAAAGTTAGAAATTTTAAATCGGTTGAAGGCGAGGTTTTATTTCCCAGTGTTCCCATAAAAGAAACGCTAACGGATTTAGACCATTTGTTAAAAATGAACAAGATAGATGAAGAGGTCTGCAAAGAATATATAAATTTAAGAAATATTTGCCTGAGTAAATATTTTTCAATTTAATAATTAATTTTTTGAACAAACTCATGGCACAGCGATGGACAACCCCCTTGTCCCATTCATTTCAGACCTTTTCATGAGTAAATTTGAAACAGACCTAGCAGATAAAATGACTGTTTCCCTAGAGTATGGTTTCGTTGTGTGGACGACGTTTTTGCAGTATTTAATACAAATGTATGCAAAGTAGACGATTCTATTGCCAAATTAAACATTAAATTTTACTCCATTAAATTCACGCATGAAATAGAAATTAATAAATTACCTTTTCTTAATGTATTAGTTATTAAAAATAGAGACATTTTGACATCCACAGAAAGGAAACCACTACTGTCAGTTACATTTAGATTGACTCACATCATAGTTTTCCACAAAAAACAGCTAGGGTAAAATTTCTGGTTCATAGATTAATAGTTTCCCTTAAATAAACAAAAGATACAACAGAAAACTTGGGTACAAACAAACACAGTCTAATCCACGACAGGCAGTATGGATTCCGCCAGCGCAGATCGACTGTCGACCTCATTTCCTTTGTCACCCATTCTTAGAACAAGTCTATGGAACAACACGGTGAGTCCCAGATTGTTGCTCTAGACATATCCAAAGCATTCGACCAGGTCTGGCACGCAGCGCTGCTTAATAAACTTCCGTCATATGGCCTATCACCAAAACTCTGTATGTGGACAGCAAATTTCCTCTCCAACAGGAGCATATCTGTTGTTGTGGTGGCCATTCTTCTAAACTGTATCCAATTAATGCAGGAGTTCCTCAAGGTTCGGCTTTAGCCCCTACTTTGTTTCTTCTTCACATCAATGACCTCATCTCTAGCACATCCAACCCAGTTCACAGCTACGCGGACGACAGCACCCTCCATTCAAATATACAATATTCTAAGCATGTCTCTTTAGCCCAATTAGATGAGGATCGCAGACTCATGGAGGGTTCTGTCTCCGTGGATCTCCAAAAAATATTAGACTGGGGAAGTAGAAATCTTGTACAATTCAACCCCACCAAAACTAAGTATTGCTTTCTTTCTCACAAGAGATACACCAGCCCTAAACCCATCACAATGAACAACCAAGTTATTCAAAGTAATGAGTCCTTTTCTCTTGTTGGCATTTCTGTGGATCGAAATCTTAATTGGCACCAACATGTCACATCAATAGCAGAAGCGGCTGCTAAGAAATTAGGTTTCCTCTTCCGGGCTCGCAAATACTTTTCACCAGCTAATCTCTATACCTTATATACTTCACAAATAAGGCCAAACCTCGAATACTGCTCCCACATCTGGGGTGCGGCTGCCGCTTCTACACTCTCTATCCTGGACTCCATTCAAAAGAGAACTATACGTCTCATCGGTGACCCTACCCTCACCCAAAGGCTGCCATCCCTTGCCCACCGACGTGCCGTTGGTGACCTCTCTCTCTCTCTTTTATAGATATCTGCACAGGCACTGCTCAGATGAGCTTTCCTCCATAGTTCCCCCACCTGCTGCCCCCAACAGATCTACCAGGGGAACAGAGCGAATGCACCCTTTTACTGTCCAGGTCACCAGACATAGAACATCATGTTATGCCCGCTCTTTTGTCCCGAGGACTTCCAAGTTGTGGAATTCCTTGCCGGCACATGTTTTTCCTTCTCCTCCGAACCTCCAAACCTTCAAGTCCAGAATTAACAAGCTGCCTCTTTCCTCATTGTCAACACCCACGGTACGATAGTATTTAGGCTGTAAGCCCTCGTGGTGTGTTGTTGAAATTTAAAAAAAAAGTATATTAAAGATGTTGGTAAGTATAATAGTTATTCTGTCGACTTAGTGGAAAAATTAGTCAATAAGCATAAAACAAAGAAAATGTTAGCGGAATCTACGACTTTCAGAAAAGATAAAGCAGACAAGACCGTTTTCTGTTTACCATTTGAACCACGAATTACGAGAGGTTTAAATAGAATTTTTAAGAGAGCCAATTTACAGCTAACATTTTCTACAAAAAACACATTACAAAATTTGCTAGATAAACCAAAGGATAAAGATAAAACAGCATTGTCAGGAATCTATTGAATAGGTTGTAAAGATTGTGAACTTAAATATGTTGGGCAAACTAAAATATCTATTTAAACTAGATTTAAACTAGACTTAGCGCAACTGAGATTTGGCACTATTGATAAATCATGTATTGCTCAGGATATTTGGGATAATAATTATCATATAGATAAAGAAAATCAAGTTAATTAAAAATGTCAGGCAGTCGCGTTAGTTAGATGCTTACGAAAGTATATATATATATATATATATATATATATATATATATATATATATTAAACATATATATATATATATATATATATATATATATATATATATATATATATATATATATATATATATATATAAAGGGTGGCGTATTGAAAACGGAACAGACCGATTTGCCCCAGAGAATTTTTTTCTAAGAAACGTTGAAACACGTCAATTTTATTATTGAGGGGGACATGTTTTGACATAAAACTCAACTTTGTCACATCAACCCCTTAAGGATGGTGATAACAACCCTTATATTTTAAATAGGGAACATGGGTCTAGTGTTACATCATTTGAAAGCTCTTTCTTTTCTGAATTCAGCACACTAATTTTTTTGGAAGTTTTATCAACTCGTTTCAAAATTATTCACAGTTGGAGTTGCAAGAACGCATTGCATTCATGGTGATAAGAAATATACTAATTAGTCAATTTTCGTTAAAAAAATTAAAAACAAAACCAAACGTTCAAAAATGTTTATTCAGTTAAGTAAGTGTTCAAATTGTTGACCACCAGCTTCCATACAAAAGTACAAATTTTGTTTAAAACAAGCTCTGACATTCTGGAGCATTTGTTGAGTTATTGGACGGCATTCTTCAACAATACGTCGTCGTAATTCTTCCAGAGACTCCGGTTCTGTTATGTAAATTCTACTCTTTCAATGGCCGCATAGAAAGAAGTCTAAAGGAGTTAAATCCGGTGATCTAGAGGGCCACTCAATAGCACATCTACGCCCAATCCATTGCTCTGGAAACTCTCTGTTCAAAAACTCCCTAGCACGTTGTGAAAAATGCGGAGGAGCTCCATCTTGTTGAAACACTAATTGATTTTCTTGATAGCGATCATCATTTTCAACAATGTCAATTAGTAGAGGGTAAACGATATCTTCTAGTAACCCCAAATGCGTTTCGCCACTCAAATTGCCATCAAGAAAAATTGGTCCGATTAAACGGTCTCCAAAATTGCCAGTCCAGGCATTCAATTTCTGTGGAGTTTGAGTGTGGACTTCGTGAAAATTTCTTGGATTATTATCTGCCTAATAACGACAATTATGACGATTGACTGTAGAGTTTAATAAAAACGTACACTCGTCTGAAAAACAGATATTGAACAGAAAGTTCCCGTTATCAGCTATTCGTGCAGTCATAACTTCACAAAACTCCAGCCGCCGATCAAAATAATCTTCTTTCATTTGTTGTACAAGATGAATTTTATACGGGTGAAATTTATGATGCTTTAATATTCGCTGAATAGTTCTTCCTTTGTTGTTTGAAACAGTGGACAATTTGCTTATGCTCAAAATTGGGTCTGCAGCAATTTGTCCTAAAACTTCAATCTCAGTAGTTTCATTTATAACCGGAAATTCACGTTCAGGATCCCGTTTTTTGTTGGCTACTGAACCACTTTGTCGAAACTTTGCAACTAACTCCAAAATGTATTTTCTGTTAACATGTCTGTTCGGATGTCGTTCATTAAACAAATTTGCGGTACGGTTGGCACAGTCATCGTTATTGAAAAAAAAAGTAATTATTTCAACTCTTAGTTCTACAGAATACACCATTGTGAAATTAATTTTCGGTAGTACTATCAAGTATCAAACCGACCGATAAACTGAAATAATAAACCGCATTTCTCTCTTTCCGATAAGAAATGTTCTGATAGTCAATTTTTTTTTACAAAACAACAAAACATTGACTATCAGCAAATTTCTTATCGGAATGAGTGAAATGTGTTTTTGCATCTTCAACTATATAAATAAATAAATAAAAAATTGTGTGCTGAATTCAGAAAAGAAAAAGCTTTCAAATGGTATAACACTCGACCCATGTTCTCTATTTAAAATATAAGGGTTGTTATCACCACCCTTAAGGGGTTGATGTGACAAAATTGAGTTTTATGTCAAAACATGCAAATCGGTCTGTTTCGTTTTCAATGCGCCACCCTATATATATATATATATATATATATATATATATATATATATATATATATATATATATATATATATATATATATATATATATATATATATACATCGTTAGAAATTTGAACAACAATAATTATTCGATGAATAGAGTAGGTCCGGTTCTACGTAGTTCATTGTTCTAACTGATATCTTAATAATCAGTGTGTCCTTCAAAGAAGGCATATTTGATAATGACACACAGTATTACAAAAGCAGGTATGTAATTTTAGTTGCAGGCATTGAAGACTTAACAGTGGGGGTCTGTCTGTATACCTTCGTAGATGACGCTGTTCGCAACTGCTTGGCAACTAGCATAATAATAGTTGTTTTAGTCTATTCGCTTAGTTTATTCAACCCTCTGATGGCGCTAACTTTGTTAACGAAACGATCGTCAGGTCTAAAAACTGTATTGTGATGAATTGGATTCTATAAATTGTACTTATGATTTGTTCTGCGTTTCAAGTATTTAAGCCTTATTTTACATTACATTGTTTGTGATTTGAAAATTCGAAAATTCGATCCTCTTCATTGATTGTTGCTGCCGTTACTTGGTGAAACCGATCCATACTAAGTACATATGTAGAGGCTTTTACTCTGGCTTTACAAATGCTTGTTTTCTTCTCTGCAACCGGTTTTGTTTACTGACCACTATTTCCGAGAAGATTTTCTTTTCTTTCCAGACAAGTTTGTATCTTTAAAAATAACAAAGTCATTTGGGTAAAATTTGACACGTGAGTAGCCTATATAGAGACTATGGCACGTGACGAATCTTAAGTTTCTAGCCTTATGGAGAATTTAGTTATGAAAATTTAAAGAAATTATGAAAATGTATGTGGTTGAACCTATATTATCCGCCTTAAACTTACTTATTGTAATGTTCAAAACATTTTATTTTTGTTTTTTAAACGCGAGTTCTAATCTGCATGGAAAACGAATACGTTTTTGCTTTTTTTAATTTCTTATTCGGTTATTATTTATTATTAGTATTATCGTTTATTAGCAAAAAATTAAACATTATCTTTATACAATTAGTCTTAATAACGAATCCGATAATAACACTACAATCGACAGACTCGGACCTGCGACCTCATAGTCCGAATTCTAAGGGTTATTTGCCCAGTCAACTCGCCTATTTGGCACACAGAGGCAGGAAAAACGAAATGCAAAAGCAGGTATTTGATGGCAAAGAATTGTAGATCCTTTTTATTGGTGGTAATCTCATCTGCAATAATTACTAACAATTATATTAAGCAGACATGTTTAGGTATTCAGGCGTTAAAGCATAACTCTCGGGTGTATGGTTCCTACAAGATGGAGCACTCCCCCATTATCAACGTAATATACGCAGATGTTACGACTAAATGTTTGCGCACGGGTGTATATTAGGCAAAAGAGGATCTGTAGAAGGTAGAATGGCCTCCACGATCGAACCTCCCTGCGATTTTTTCTTTGGGGACATCTGAAATTTAAAGCTGAAAAACCAGCACAACAACCTGGCAGAATTAGAACAACAAATAAGAGATAACTACTTCCAGGAATGATAAGAAACACACGTCGATGTTTTTGCAGCAGACTTGGCCATTGCCTTGCAGTTAATTGAGAACATTTCTAATATTTATTATAAAATGATTAATTAATGTAATTGTTGAATTTTTATGTTGTTATTTGTATGTATTTACATTTCCAAATTGATTTTTTTATTGCAATTTTCATTTCCATTGAATGCAGACGTGGACACAATTTCTCAGGCCTCACTAATATTGCTTTTCTTTCCTGTAGATGAAGGACATAGTCAGCGCGTAAACTAACTAGAACAAAGGGCCTTCTGAATTCCAGATGTTCTAGATGTTCTTCTGTCTGAAGAACCAACCAAGCTGCGAAACCGGTCACAGAAACATTGAGGAAGAATTCAGAGGAGCCACTTGCTCCAGTTAGTTAACACGCTGGCTACGTCCTTCATCTACAGAAAAGAAAAGCAATATTAGTGAGGCCAGAGAAGTCTCCACATCTGTATTTAATATGAAATAGTTTCACCAAGTAAGGGCAACAATGAATTCATTTCTAATACACTTAAAACAATTAGGATCTTTAACTGTCCATATCACATAGACGGTCACTTTTAGGCCTATAGAAACCTGGTACAAATAAATCAGGATTAATATGAAGAATGCAAAAATTTGAAAATATTGGGATTCATTTAAAATAAAAACCTAGCCCTCATTTTGGTACCACATTGTATAATAACGGTGTATCCCTATTATGTTCCTACCATTTTGTTACATTCTCCCAGCAAATTTCAACAAAATCGGTCGAACGGTCTCTTAGATATAAACATTATTTCATTTGGCATCCTCTATAGGTAACTCCTTTTTTTACACAGCTGATAATAGTCCACTAAATATATGAATATTTTTACAATCTGGCAAACGCGCCTTACAAGCATAGCATATTATATTATGACACCATTCTGGAGCAGATCATGACCTACTGTTCTAAATTGAAGATTTTCATAACTCACTAGAGGTCGAATTTGGCCAGCTCTCTCAATAATAAGTACACTTGTTGGGAACCCTAATCACTACAACCCATCTTTTTAAAGACCTGACGATCATCTGACCAACAAAGTTAGCATCATCGGATGATGAAAAATGAATGGTGAAGAATTTTTGATCCTCTGATTACGTTAACTTTGTTAGCGAAATGATCGTCAGGTCTTTAAAAAGATGTGTTGTGGTGATTTGGGTTCTCCAAGTGTACTTATCAGTGCTCATTACAGGTTCCATTCTTCACTTAGTGACTTTAGTCTCTCAAGCTATTTTTAACCTGAGTATAATCGCCAGAATCAATTTCTGTTTACATACATAACTATCTATTAACAGACCTTAGAAAACTATTAGTTACCTGACTCTAGTAACTTGTAGATTTTATATATTTTCTTCGGCTGTTGACTTTTATAACTACAGCATGTAGCAACAAAAATAATAAATTATGTGTTTTTCAGGTCTTGTCCCTACCAGCCAATTTCACCTACAACCCCCCAGGTACAAGGGCAACTTTAGAAAGACACCCTTCACTATCTTCACAGACAAGACGTCAGACTCTCCATAGCCATCAACCGATAATGTTATCAAACCTAGACGATATTAGAAACATAGACGAATCAGTGTCAGATGACATTTACAGCATTCAAGAATACACACCCATCATGTCCTCAGAAACAAAACCATGTCAGAAAAGTTACAAGCAATTCCAAGCTAACTTGGATGAAATTATCTCACTTAATCAACCAGATTCTCACCTTAAAGTACCCAAACCTGAAGAAAAGTATCCCCTAAAGCGGATTAATGAAGTAGTTAATGAGACAAGGTTACTGATGGTCCCGCAAGAGCCAAAACCAGTTCACAGAATGTTCGGAAGCACCAAACACCTATTCCAGAAGCAAAAAAGTATGGACATCACAGAGGAGACGCCGTTCTTGCTTTCCACTAACTCCTTAACAATACCAAACCAAGATATCGAGATGATCGATGAAGATGAAAGCCCTAGGGAATTGCGAATACCAAAACACGACAGCCAAGAAAGCGTCCAAAGAATCATAACCGAGCGAAGGAAACTAGATGAAACGCTCAAAGAAATCGATAAGTTCGACATTTTCGACACCTCCACACACAACAGCGAAGAAAAATTAGTTGAAGACGCGGGAACACAACGAGACAAGGATGATACATAAAAAATGAGTGTCAAAGAAATTCTAATGTGACTTATTTTTATATGTGTGTACATAGCTGTAAAAGTTTTCAAAAAACTTTGTTTTTATCTATTTTTTATTTTTATTTTTTACATATCTTAGATACTAGTGTTTTGTACATTTGTTATCACGTGGAAAAAAGTGGAATTGTAAACTGTACCTACAAAATGTGCTACTGCTACATCTCTATGGCATTGTGTTGCTAATTCTAAGTCTGCATTTTTAAGATGGAAAAATCGTGATGCTAAATACTAATCGATATATACTATGAAATGTGATTTTTCTAGAGACCTGCAAAGATAAATTAAAAAAGTTGATCTTTTTCTTTACTTATCTTTTTCAGTCGATCTTTTAAATCATAACTTTAGTTCCATGTAGGTTATTAAAAGTTAATTAACTGATTTGTCGTTTGAATAAAATAATTGAGAATATGTAGAAAACAGAATAGAGCATAGAAACAGTAAAAAAAAAGTAATAACTTAAAAATCAAAATAATAATTCACAGTAATTCTAACCCTCCCGTTATTCATATTTATTTACTTATAGTCAATTAAACTTTTATATATTCATTTATTTATTTATCTAGATATTTGTCTGTCTATTTAAATATTTATGAACACTTTGTGCGCTCATAGAGGAAATTGATAACTATTTTATGTTCTTCTATGTAGAAGTAAAATTGCTACTTTACTCCCCTATTTTAAAGTCTAGAGTGTCACGTTTTGTCTCCTAAGCCCTAAGGTGATTCATAATAAGTAACACACCAAATTGTAACTGCATGTTAAGCTTTTCTTGGAAAGAAATTAACTTAGGTAAAATTTTATATTTGCCTATGGGGAAAATAGCGCCAAGGAATTGATGTATCCCAAAGAAAGTATATTTTAGTCAATTAATTTAATTATTTGAAAATTGGGTCAAATTTTCATGATCACCTCTCGATTCACATAAAAAATCTAAGTGCGTATCAGGGGCGTGCACTCCATGGAAACGATGAAAGTACTGCTTCCCCTAAATATCTCTAGTAAAATTGTATTTTGCCGTTTATATTATATTTTTTCTTTTATTAAGTTTGAATCTAGTTGTAGGTAGATATTTGGAGTATTTATTAAGTTTGGCAATGTTGAAAATGCCAGACAGACGAGAGTGCAAATCCAATAATCTGGGATAGCGATCGCTTATTTCCTACTGTCTACGGTGTCTACTGTCTCTCTCTCTCTCTCTATATACCACTGCAGTCTGTGCAAAAGTTGTTGCTGTATCTACGCAGTTTGTATCGTCTCCATCTCTAAAATGCGCTTACGCGAGAACTGGTCCGAATATGGGCCCTGTATGTAATATGGACCCCCATGTGTTTGACAGCCCATTAGCGCCATCTCTCCTGTAATAGGTTAATCGTCAGCCAATAACCTAAGCAGTAGTATAACCCTGATTTACCGCCAGTGTTTACTTATAATGCGGCAGAAGGATCCTGGTTATTTGTTTTCGCGTCTATCCAAAACTTTTTTAAGGTAAATTGATCAGCATGATCTAAGCTTTTGTAATTTTACGGTTCACTGGATCTAGTATGTGGTTGTTAGGATCTTTAGAAACACAATGGCTGTTAGGTCATATAGATATTCATTTTCTTTTAATTCTTACATCACAACCGTCAAACGTATGGTTGTTATTTGAAATATGGGCCCCATATGTGTGTTGAATATGGGCCGGGGCCCATATTGGGACTACTCTAATTGTTCACTTTTTCAGGATCATGAGCTTACCAAATATGAACAGAAAGCTTGTATGTAGGAAATTAAGGAAAAAAGTGGGTAAACAAGTTACGGAGCAGGCAGCTGAAGCTGTAGCGTAAGAAAAAATGATCATAAAAGATGCAGCTAAATAATTTTAAATACCTAGATCTACACTAAAAAGGTTTTTGAAGAAAATCAAAAGCATCAGACTTCTAATCAATGGTAGAGTGAATACGAAACGTGGGAGACACGGTGTCTTGGGAGAAAATATTGATAAACAATGGGTGGATTACATTTTAAAAAGGTTAAATCAGTTTTATAGGCTAATAAAAAAGATTTGTGTCGAACGACATATTCGTTGGCAATCAAAAATTGTATAAAACATCGATTTAAGAATAGAATTGCAGGTCATACTTGGCTGGATGCATTTTAAGACGACATCATAGCCTCTTTATTCTCTGACCAACCGACACATCATTTGCAAGAGCCTTGGAACACCTCCTAGAAGTGGTTATAAAATAGGTCGCAGCGTCTGGGTACAGCGTAACTTATTTGCGAAATAGTTCGCACACTTTATCGAATTTGTTAAACCAAGTGAAGTTTCTCCAGTTTTACTTTTCTTAGATGGGCATCATAGCCACACCCGCTATCTATAGGTTATCAACCTGGCAAGGGAAAATCACGTATCAATTATTTCGCTCCCACCTCACTTTTCTCCTAAATTACAACCTTTAGATGAAACTTACATGGGCGCTCTAAAGGCTCACTACTGTGAGAAAATCAGGCTGTAGGTACGAGATAATAACCGTGCTTTAACGCAGTTTTACTTACCCGCGCTGTTAGGCGAAGATTTTCTCAAATGTCAGACGGTCGAAATTGCTGTAAATGGTTTCAAAGTAACAGATATTTGGCCATGCAATAGAACCATTTTTTCTGGTGCTCATTTTATCGCTGAACAAATTTCGGCTCAGTGCAGCACATTTCAAAATCGCAAAGATCAGGATGAACCACAAGCAAGTTATGACAAGCTGCCACTTATTGAACCACAGCCAGGATGTACAAAATATCCCGACCCTAACTCTCAAGAAAATGTTTGTTCTCCTGCTCTCAAAGATGAATCTTCAGGTCTTCAATCAGACAATTCCAAGATTTCTGATTTTTCCTCATTAACCACAGCAAGAGCCTCGTTCACCTGTTAAAGGAAAGATTTCTACAAAAGAACGAAAAGCGCCTAATCGCATGTCATGAGATAATCTCCGTATAAACAACCTACAATCATCTGTTGCAAAGGCAAGCAAAATGAATAAGGCAAGAGAAAAGAAAAATGTGGTTCTAGAAGAATCAGATGAAAAGAAAAACACCAAATGTGACAAGAAAAAACTAAAGTTGTAGAAAAAGGAACTTCATCAGAGGAAGAGGAAGAAAGTTTCATTCCAAAGGATGATGACTAGATGCGGAACTGGTTGGTCAAGAGGCCCCTCATACAGAAGATGCAGTTTGAATCTTTTGTGGCGGCTATTTTTCACTTTAGTTTTACAGGGGAGCTTTAGGTTTAGTTCGAAATGTGTAATATATAAGACGGTGAACAATATTCTGTCGCCGAAAATGACACGTATGTTTGTGACTTTTGTAAATAAAATTACTTCTTTTGTTACAATAATAATTTACCAGAAAGAGGATTCTTCTTTTTTTTTGCATTTTCATGCAATACAGGTTTTTATTTGAATCTTTTTGTGAAATTTGAGGGCCCATACTTCAAGTTGTCTGTGTTGATTGAAATAAAATGTTGTATTAAATGAAAATAAAAATGTTCAGAGCCAGTATTTTTTTAAATAATTTTGGCAGTCAATTATGAGATGTGCTAGTAATTTATTAGCGCACTTGCAGTTTTTGTTAATGTTATTCTAAATTTTTTATCTTAAAAACACAAAAGTGGTTTCCATATTGGAACCAGTTCCTCTATTGGTCGGTGCGTGATCTTTACAGTAAGGTGCAGTGGAGTTCCTTCTACCTCGTCCGTCTACTAGTGTTGCCGTACAAGTTTGTGAATGTGTTTTATGTAATTTAAGAAACAGAATTTTTTCGGTTTATCCTTTCGAGAAAAAAAAACAGAAAATAATAAATGATGGTAAACCAACGCCTGCATTAAAATTCACGTAGAAAATGAAAAGTTTTAAACGCCATTTTGCCAAACATATCAGTGGTTAACGAGTTGTGAAACAATTTCCAAATTCTTCTGCTGGCCCTCTCTTCCGTTTTCATCGACATCTGCAAAAAAAGAGAAAAATTCGTGGCTTACGTGGAGGTTTTCGGACTTGAATAATTTGCACAAAATTGTTAAAAGGCATAGCAACAGAAGGCGCCACTTGGAATCGTGTTTTAAGCATTTAAAATGTTTCGGTTTAATGCGTAAATCAAATTTCTAACGATTTTAGAAATATGGCCGCTATAATCCATTGCTTCCCCTATTTGAAAATCCAGCGCACGCCCTTGGTCCAATATTATTAATAAAAATCTATAAAACGTCTGTATTTTTGATATTTTTTTATTTCCACTCTTTGGTTGTTACCTACGTCTCTATTCTGTGGTTATATGTCCTCAATAATAAGCTTGTAGATCCAAAAATATTAAACACAACCTAAAGTTCTCAGGAAAAATGAATTGACTTTAATTTTTTTCTAACTTCTTGGATCTTTCTGATTTTCATAGTTTTTTTAAGTTTTTGCGCTGTACAGTACTTTTATTATTAGCATATTAATAAATAAAATGTAACGATTACAAAGTAAAACTTAAAAAATAAATAACCTGTGATGATAAGCAATTATTAAATAAATAAAGAAATTGTTAGTTTCTCTGGAGATATCTTAACTCTTAACTGGTCACCGTCTAATTGACACCTAGTCAAAAAACTATAAAATGTTTGTTCAATTTTTAATTAAGACTTCATTTGGATTTCAGGATTTTTTTTACAAGCAAAAATTAATTTCGCTTTCACATAAGTGGGTTTTGTAAAAAATACAGAAAATCAATAAGGATAAATTTTATTGCAAAAACAACGAAAAAAATTGTCAATTTTTAAAGGACATTAAAACAGAAGTATATTAAATAAATTTTTCGAACATAAAACTTAAAGATTGAAAATACAGAAATTTCCCTATGGGCACAAGTACAAAAAGTAAATTTATTTCACAGCTTAGATACAGACATGTTTTTCAAACAGTCCAAGCATGTTGGTTTTTTGCATTCTACACAGGCATATGAGGTTCTGTTCTTTATAAGGAGGGGAGCGTGACAAATAAGACGTTTTTCTAGTAGGTAATTTTTCTTCGACTGGTTCCCCAACTAGAACTGGTATTTAGAGCACCCTGCTAACATTCATGCAGATTTCTCCTGGAATTTTTGTATCAGTCAGTCTTCTGTTGGTGTTGCTAAAATATATTTCAAATCTTTGTCAGAATTACATCTGGTAATTTCGTATTAAGATTTACGGCCACGTAGACAACATACGCATTTGAGGCAGCTATATCTAAGATTCTAAAAAACAAAACCGTTGGCAATATTTTGTTCCGACGACTGCTGGGATATTTGGTGCATTTCTCGTCAAGAGCGCCTCCGGCAGCTTTTGTTACATTATAAAAACAAATTATTTTTGGTTTTCCAGAACCATTGTCAACACTTTGACTGTGGTGCATGGAGGACACAAGTATGCGACAGCCGTATTTGGCTTTGGCGCATGTGAAGTGTTAGTTTCTTCTTTGGTTAAGCGATATAAAGTGCTCTAGGTATTTTAGGAAGAAATGCAGATGAAATTTCTGTTTTGTTCTATGTTCCTAAGTATGTCACTTCACCTTAACTTATTTATGAGTTCTTTGCCAATTATTTACTGTATTATTACTTTTTGATTTACAAACTAGCTCGCACAATCCTATCACAGATTGGGTAGAAAATCAAGTCTTCATTCCCCTGCATCTAGGCCAGTTTTGTCGATATTTTTGCCTCCATGGATACATGCATTGAAAGGTGAGACGTCTTAGCGTCAGTTATGTATCTTATTTTAATTCCATATTTATGTGGCCTCATTAGGAGATACGGTTTAAATCTGCATCTTCTTCAGAAACTAAAGAGCATTTCATCAATGCGGCCAGTGGATCCATGAGAATATAGACTTTGGCAATTGCTTATGAACCTACCAAACAACTCAGAATTTGCAGCACATGGGTCAGTCTTCATCCTTTCATCGCTTTTCGAAGCGTCGTCAATTCTAAGAACGCCTAAATTTGTCAATGTAATCTAACGCAATAAAAAATATGTCTGCCAGTGTCATCAGTTGTAAATAATGATATCTTCTTGGTTAAACTTGAAAATTGTTGAATACAAAAACAACCCCCTTCACTTGTGAAGCCAGAGAGGAAGTCTCTACATCTGTATTTAGTATGGAACGGCTTCACTAGTAAGGGCAACAGCAATTCATGAATGTCCATATCAACCAATTCCGGTTTGTTGTGTGTGTGTGTGTGTGTGTGTGTGTGTGTGTGTGTGTGTGTGTGTGTGTGAGAGAGAGAGAGAGAGAGAGAGAGAGAGATAAAAAAGTGGATAACCTCGGAATCTGGCGTCCATTGGTCGCAGACTTTTGTCAATTTTTAAAATGAACCAGTTTTTTTGTCATTTGCGTATTTAGACCTAATAACAGAAAGTTTATTATTCTATCCTAGAATCCTATCCACCATGCTGTCTGAAAATAGTCTATCAAAAATGTCAATTGAACTATTTCCAGATAAACAAATTGCAGTTAGAATGTTGCATACAGACTTGGAGAATACTTCTCTGGCTACGTCCTTCACCACTAAAAACCAACAGTGAAGCCAGAGAAGTATTCTCCAAGTCTGTATGCAGTATGGACAAGTTTCACCAAGTAAGGGCAACAACAATCAATGAGTTAGAATGTTGATGTGTGCAGGAGTTCTTTCACTTCTAGTCGGAAAAACGATTGACCGTTTAGATCTGTATTGCCCTTAGCAACTGTTTTTTATTATCACTGTCGCTTTCTATTTCATCGCTTTCCACTTCGCCGCTCTCTTCGAGGGCCTACCAATACACTTCAGAGTTAATCATCGTTTACATCACCTTCTTGCTCACCATATATTGGTCACTAGGTCCAATATCTTGTCAAGATCATTTAGAGTCACTATCAGTTTTATTGGACCATTTGAGTAACGTTTCTGCATAATGTGTATCAGACCATCCAAAGTTTGGTTCATGCAAATCGAAGCGAAACGTATCCTATTGCCTTATTTAAAATAATATCGTAATATTATTTTATTTAATATGGCCCAATAAGAAATAGTCTCGCAATTCGAGAGTGTATGAACCTAGCTTAACGCTTTTGCTAGAACTAGTCATAATTTCAACGCACGCACGGTAATACTGTTAAAAATGGCATTACTGGTAATGTGCCGTCAATATGACATTATATCGCAGAATTTCGCACGTAATTTATAAACGCCTGTGATTAAAAACAACGGAACATCACAATGTGCTTCTGATGAGTAACCTTGGAGGGAGATAAAAGCTTGCCTTGAAAAGTTTTCGATAAGAGGGGATTTGGTAGAAAACCCAAAAACGCACGGAGTCAAATTGACGGCATGACATCAGTTAAGGGTTAGTCTTCCAATTGGAGTCTACTAGATAAACAGTTACTAAAAAGTTTTTTGTTTCTAGGACTAATTTAATACTTATAGAAAATATTATTTGAGTGAGTGATAATTTGTTTTGTACACTTGTTTGTGATGCATTTAAATATATATTTTACTAAATGTTAAAAGAAAATCTAAATGGCAGAAAATTATAATATTATACCTACTATATAAAAGCATTTACTATAATAAAAATGTTTAATTATTTTTGTAATGATTAGTATTTTTATTTGTCTTAGTCTGGGAGTTCAGCATTATAGCAGTCATGTTAAAATGATTGATAATAACATAAAACGATCATCAAGTTTAATTGTATTGTGTCTTAGGTCACTGTAATATTTTAATCCCTTACAAAGTGGCTCCATCTAGCGAAAAACAGCATACTTGAATGTTTATCTATTAAGAGGGGAATTGGAACGAAAGTTTCAAGTAGACAATATTTGCAGCTTGCTTACCTACTTAATAAAAGCTGAAAATACAGTATTATATAAAAATATGAAGGTTTGTGAAAGACAATAAAGAGATTTTAAAGAAAAATTCGCTTTTTTGAACGTGTTTTGCAAAATCATGATTTCCCAAATTTTAATAACAGAAGTTGATTAAAATCACTTTTTGCCTGAAATAGATAACCAAGAATACGTTTATAAGCATCAAGCTTCTTTGGTTTCAAATAAAAACGCGGGTCAAACTGAAATATAATATTTGACATTTATTAACCAAACTATGGCCTGTGAGATCTGTAGCCACAAACACAAAGACCACCTGTTATAGATTGCGGCACTAAAAAGGGAATTCTGTGGAAGTTTCTGGTGTGTCAATTAAATGACAATAGCTATTTAAGTACACTTGGAGAACCCAAATTAATAATGATGGAATTCTAGAAATACTCATCGTCTGATGACGCTAACTTGGTTAGTGAAACGATTGTCAGCTTTTTTTTTAAGATTGTGGTGATTTGGGTTCTCCAAGTATACTTATTAGTGCTCATCACAGATTCCAATCTTCACTTAGTAGCGATTTCATAGATTTCATATTATGTGGATGAATAACAAATATAAACCAAAACCCCTGCCCCTACCCCGCGACCTGAGTCAACCAGATATGGGTAAAAATTCTCGAAAAACACAGTCTAATCCACGACAGACAGTATGGATTCCGTCAGCGCAGATCGACTGCCGACCTCCTTTCCTTTGTCACCCATTCTTGGAACAACACGGTGAATCCCAGATTGTTGCTCTAGACATATCAAAAGTATTTGCCAAGGTCTGGCACGCAGCGCTTCTTAATAAACTTCCGGCCTATGGCCTACCACCAAAACTTTAGAGCTGGACAGCAAATTTCCTCTCCAACAGGAGCATATCTGTTGTTGTGGATGGCCATTCCTCTAAACTGTATCCAATTAATGCTGGAGTTCCTCAAGGTTCAGCTTTAGCCCCTACTTTGTTTCTTCTCCACATCAATGACCTCCTCTCTAGCACATCCCACCCAGTTCACAGCTACACGGACGAAAGCACCTTCCATTCAAATATACAATATTCTAAACCTGTCTCTTTAGCCCAATTAGATGAGGATCGCAGACTCATTGGCGGTTCTGTTTCCGTGGATCTCCAAAAAATATTAGACTGTGGAAGTAGAAATCTTGTACAATTCAACCCCACCAAAACTAAGTCTTGCTTTCTTTCTCACAAGAGATACACCAGCCCTAGACCCATCAGAATGAACAACCAAGTTATTCAAAGTAATGAGTCCTTTTCTCTTGTTGGCATTTCTGTGGATCGAAATCTTAATTGGCACCAACATGTCACATCAATTGCAGAAGCGGCTGCTAAGAAATTAGGTTTTCTCATCCGGGCTCGCAAATACTTTTCACCAGCTAATATCTATACCTTATATACTTCACAAATAAGGCCAAACCTCGAATACTGCTCCCACATCTGGGGTGGCGCTGCAGCTTCTACACTCGCTATCCTGGCCTCCATTCAGAAGAGAGCTATACGTCTCATCGGTGACCCTACCCTCACCCAAAGGCTGCCATCACTTGCCCACCAAAGTGCCGTTGGTGACCTCTCTCTCTTTTATAGATATCTTCACGGGCACTGCTCAGAGGAGCTTTCCTCCATAGTTCCCCCACCTGCTGGCCCCCAACAGATCTACCAGGGGAACAGAGCGAATGCACCCTTTCACTGTCCAGGTCACCAGACTTAGAACATCTTGTTATGCCCGCTCTTTTGTCCCGAGGACTTCCAAGTTGTGGAATTCCTTGCCGGCACATGTTTTTCCTTCTCCTCCGAACCTCCAAACCTTCAAGTCCAGAATTAACAAGCTGCCTCTTTCCTCCTTGTCAACACCCACGGTACGATAGTATTTAGGCTGTAAGCCCTCGTGGTGTGTTGTTGAAATTTAAAAAAAAGAGGACATTTATGCACCAGGGGCCAAAATTTTGTTTTGTGCCTGGGACCAAAAATATGTTTTGCTCCTAGGGGCAGAATATTAGGGGCCTATTATAATGAATGTTGTAACATTTGTTCCAAGTCAAATGGCGTTATTATAGATAATTAAACATCGGCGATGATAAATATGTTCAAGTTTTTACTAAGAATACGTAAAAGAAAGCACACTATTATTTACATGAGAATGTAATATATTTATTTGAATAAAAAAACAATTTAACGTATAACATGTTCTTTCAAAATAAAAGACCACATTTTGTCCACATAAGTTAATTAAAACATACAACAAACAAAAATCAGAACGAAACGAAATTGAAAATAGTCCAAGAAAATAAAGCTATTCTGGCCTTCATTTGTGCTAATTTATTTATCAATTCTCTGTAACTTAAATTGGGCGCTGCCTAATAATCTATAGAAGCTTTTGCTAAATTTTTCAGTGTTTCTTGATTTACTGAAGAACGCAAACAGTTTTTAATAGCTTCAATTTACTAAGATATCTAAAAAAAATTACAGGCTGTCTCCATATTTGGATAACTTCTTACCAAACCAAAATCTTGATTTCTACACTATATATATATATATATATATATATATATATATATATATATATATATATATATATATATATATATATATATATATATATATATATATATAGTGACGAAAAGTATGCACCCAGCTTTATTTTTTATTTTTTATTTTTTTTGGAATTTGGGGGAAAACGCTCGGACCCGCAATTTTTTATTTTTAGGGGTACACATTTTAAGCATATTTTCCAACGTACCCCTTCAACCCCCGAGCGGGAAACAAATACACCCTTAAAATTTCAAATGGGAAGTGGGGTCGAGTCATACATTATTTCTAAGTGTACACAATTACCTTTCCAATGATGCCTAATTTGTTTGATTTTACTTCAACAGTTAAAGCAAAAACTGCTATACAAACTTAAACCCCATAAAACACTAAGTGAGTGGTGGACGTACCGCCACCTAGTAGCGGAACCAAGTAGTATGTTGTCACGCCAGCTCCAAATAACACAAAGTGTTAAAAAAATAGAGACTGTATACACCTAACTAACAATTTAGAAAATTGTCAGCCCTGGCCCATTTCTACCCCAATATAGGGACAAAATATGTAAGGCTAGATGCATTCTCGTATTTTTAACTACGGTTCTAATTGTTGCGAGAATTCATCTAGCCTTAAACCCCATAGTTTTGGTATCAAAGAAAAAGTCACGTAAATTTCAGTTCTTAGGAGTCAAAACAACCAAAATTTGTTTAATTGAGATACTTTAAATGTGTATTAGATATTACGAATTATTAAAAAAAAAACTTGATATTTTTTAACATTTATCAAAACTTTAGTTTAACAAGTGCTAAAAATGTGACATTTGCTTTCATACAGTAATAGAGATTTTTTGAAACCTATTATAAGAACTGAAATTTACGTGACTTTTTCTTTGATACCAAAACTATGGGGTTTAAGTTTGTAAAGCCGTTTTTTCTTGCAGTAAAATCCAACAAATAAGGCATGACTGGAAAGGTAATTGTGTACCCTTTGAAATAATGTATGACTCGACCCCACTTTCAGTTTGAAATTTAAAGGGTGCATTTGTTTCCCGATAGGGGGTTAAAGGGGTAGGTTGGAAAATATGCTTAAAATGTGTCCCCTTAAAAATTAAAAATAACGGGTCCGACAGTTTTTTCCCAAATTCACAAAAAAAATAAAGCTGCTTGCATACTTTTTGTTGGGACACCCATATATATATATATATATATATATATATATATATATATATATATATATATATATATATATATATATATATATATATATATATATATATATAATATGTACCCGATGTCCCCTAACTCGTCGCCACGTTCGCACCCCCATTTCTGCAGCACTAAACCAGACTTTAAAATTTACTAGGCCATCTGTTGAAGAATGATTATAATTGAAATATTCCACACAATAGTATCGTGAAAAGAAGGTCAAGAACTAGCCGCTCTCGGGAATATATATATATATATATATATATATATATATATATATATATATATATATATATATATATATATATATATATATATATACAACTGCTTTCGAATCCCCCTCTTAACAAGTTAAAGTTCAATTGCAGTAGATGCATTGTATAAATTCCACAAAAATGCTATAATGCTAACTCGTTTCCTGGTATTTAGTGAATATTTTTATACGTAGAAAGAGATTTATAAATAATAAAATTATAGATCACCGAACACCCCAATGATGAAAAATTGAACAAGTAGTTGAAATTTCAGGCTCTGTTCTTTTCACTGGCAAGATGAACAGAATAAGTAAAATAAAGATTAGAAAACATAAAGCAATGAAATTGTTTTATCTAATTTCAATGTAAGGGAGGTTTAAGAATATAATCACACATAATAAACCAAAATTCTACAAAATCAGTTTTTCTTATGGGCCACCCGTTGTTATATAAGGAAAATGATGCAGTTATTATATATTATTCTATCAATTAATTTTTTACAAATTTAACCTTGCAGCCAGAGTTATAGGCTTTCTAAACCAATTGAAAAAACTCTGATTCACTAGAAAAACAGTTGCTGGGCATGCCCTTTGCTTCTGAAACACAAAATAGAGGCTGTTCCATTTGCAAAAATTAAAGTAGGACAGTTTCAATTTTTCCAAATCACTTTTTGAGAGCGCCCTGTATACAGCATCTCGATTTTTTCGACGAATAATATAAACGAAAACCCCTTTGAATGTGTCGACTTCATGGAACTCTGCTATCTATAAAAACGCCGTATCATAATTTTATGTGTCAAAAATGTAAAAAATTTCAAAACAATTCAAATACTCGAAAACGATAAATGCTACAAACTTGTTTTTCTACAAACATGCATTATAATTCAATGGGAAATTAAAAAATGCAATACCATAAGGGGTGTTCGAAAAAAAAAAGTTTGTGCCAGCAACGACTTAAGGGCCACTGTGTGATTATCAAAATAATTTTATAAGATGCAGATCAAAACACTCTATGATTAACATTTTTTCTCGTATCTTGTATAATAACCGATATAATGAATTTTACCATAGAAATGCGTCACCCTGTATGCAGTGTGTACAAGATAATGAGGGCCACCATGGTGATCTCCAAAACAGTAGGAGATACAGACTTGGTTAAATGGGAGAAAAGTTGTGCACTCAAAAACCCAACAAAATAGCGGTTAGATATCTCCAAACTTTAGTTTGGTTTTGAAACATTTTGCATTTTTCGATTTTACATATGATTTTTTCCTGGCCTTAATAGTGGACCTACACAACATTTTGTTTTTTAAATTTCTCTGATATCTACAATATCAAATAAAATACACAGTTTTATACCATAACATGTTTTTCTTCAATAATCACAGTTTTACTGGACACTTTTGGTTTAATATACACATTAGTCTATGATAAACAAACAATATCAGTAAATGACAGTTTGACAATCCCTTTATTTATTTATGTACCTATCGTCTTAAACTGTATAATTAGGCTCATAATTTGTGATCTATTGTTCTTTCGTGAAAATGGAACGTGTTAGAAGGAATATGACTCGTGATGAATGTGTTGTTCAAGCAGTGACATTACATAATGAAGGAGTAAGCTACAACGCTATTGGTTTGAGATTAGGATTTGCACATACAACAATTTCTCGTGTTGTCCAACGCCAGGGAAACTAATGACTATAACATACGTCCACGACAAGGCAGACCTCGGGTAACTACCGTTGTTCAAGATCGCTATATTAGACTGCGTGCTTTAAGAGAACGTCACCACGTCAAGGAAACTTTTTACACAACTCAGTGCAGTTCATAATATTCAACCAAGCATTGATACTGTGAGGAAACGTCTTTCTGAACACAATTTACAGGTCAGAGTTCCAGCGACAGGCCCTGGATTAAAGGCAGACCACCGCAGAGCTAGACTTCAATTCGCCAGGGAGCATGTAAACTGGACTATTGAGGACTGTGAACACGTTCTATTTACAGACGAATCTAGGTTTTGTCTATATAGCTCCGATAGACGTCTAAGAGTTATCCGTCGGCCAGGTGAGCGTTATGCACAGTGCAACATACGTGAAACAACTTTATTTAATGGAGGCTCTGTGATGTTTTGGGCTGGAATTTTCTCCACAGCACGAACGGATATTGTACCTTTACTTGGGGGTGCTTTAAATAGCGAAAGATATATCAATGACGTTTTGTCGGAGCAGGTTGTCCCTTTCGCGCTTTACATTGGGAATAATTTTTTACTAATGCACCATAACGCAAGACCTCATGTAGCACGGATCGTCAATGAATATTTACATGAAGTAAATATTCGAACTGTTAATTGGCCACCGCACAGTCTCGATATGAATCCTATTGAGCACTTATGGGATATTATTGGTAGGGCACTCAGGCAGCATCAACCCCCTCCTGCCAACCTGCAAGATGTCGAAATAATGATTACCAATATTTGGAATGGACTTCACCAAAATCAAATATCCAATTTAATATCGAGTATGCCTCGGCGATGTGAAGCAGTTATTAGAAGTAGAGGTGGAAACACGCGCTACTAATGTACTTTTTTGCTATGTATTGTTAATTATTGTTAGTGTTATTCTTAGTTTACGGTTGTCAAAATGTTATTTTAATGAAAAAGAAACATGTTCTGATATAAAACTGTGTATTTTATTTGATATTGCAGATATCAGAAAAATTTAAAAAACAGAATGTTCATAAAACATGAGGCTACAGTATTATTTCATTATGCATCCGTTTTTGTGGCTAATGGTCCCTACAGGGTGTCTCAAATTTAACGTAAAAACTATTCTTATTTTTGCACCCTGTATAAGCCTTAAACTGAAATCTGAATAAAAAGTTCTTCACAGTGCAATTACCAAAGAAGAAAGCTACAGTTCAAAAAAAACTGATCGAAATCGATTTATCGGTTCGCGAGAAAATCAACTTTGAAATTGAGCATAATTTTTGGTTGTGCGTTATTTTTGCGGCTAAGTGTATAATAATTTGGCAATTCGTCAATTTCTTTCTGGTTTCGTTGCTGTAACCAATCCCAGCACAATAACAATACTATATACTATACTTATACTAGTTACTTACTACGCAACGAGAGCAACAAGGAACGTGTTATTTCCTCAAATAAGAACGAGTTATAACGTTGAGGCAAAATAACGTAATAAAATAACGTTACGTTAATAACGACATATCTCTAGCCCTCATTTTCTGATATCATATTCTGAAAGCCCCTTTTATTCCAAATCATCAGGGATACCTTAAGAATCATGTATATCAGCAAAATTTTTCTACAGAACAAGATCTGATGTGAATAGTTCTGGAAGTGTGTGTGTGCGTGTGTGTGTGTGTTTTGTTTCTTTAACGTCGGCCTATTTCCGCGACTATGGCCAATCACCGACGCTAGGAAACAGTTTCACCTCACTATCCTGGAAATTTTGCCGAGCCCCTGCCTTTCTGTAAGGAGGGTAGGGATGTTTAACGTCCCAACATCGCATGGACACGGGACCGACGGCTTTACACCCTCTCCGAAGGGCGGAACGTGCAGACATTCAACTTGCTCAAATACAATGCCAGAACCTCGGTTGATGTTAATGTTACAGTTTGTACTGAAAAAGTGAAAGGAAAACCCTGGGATCGAACCCAGTACACTTCGGTTCAGAGGCACACGTTCTTACCCCTGAACCATCGAGGTTCTAGTTCTGGAAGTATTTGCCAATATTACTCCACAGTGTTGACTAGGGTTTTAGAATAGACAGTTAGAAGGTGCTAGTTGTGCTTGGAAAATAGTGGAAGTTTATTTAAACCTATGCTCTAAATTTAGTTGTTTTGTTCGTATTCGTTTGTTGTTTTTTTTAATGTTTAGGTCTTCTGGTAATGCAATTTTATTTGTTCTGTGTTTATTTCACAATTAAATTATTTCCTCAATTGCTCCATTGGTTTATTATTATACGCCTAAATGACATAAAGTGTTAATTGATATCTAATTGTTTAAAAGCTATGTACAGGTCCGTAATAGGAATTTTCTTGATTAGGGTCGAAAAAAAGACTAAAATGGTACTAAACCACAAAGTGTGACACATCGCTGAATTTAGAATAAAAATGACTTTCAGATTATCATATCAGAAAATCAGAGCCGTATTAAAAAAAAAAGTTGAATGATGGTCCCGCAGACGAAAAGTCGGATTCAAAAATTAGCAATGCTACGTAAAGAAAATGAAAAGTTGCTGTGAAAAAGTGTCATTGGTATTGGTGTAGGTCAACCATTAAGGCCAGAAAAAAAATAATATGTAAAATCGAAAACTCAAGATTTTTCACGATATCTCAAAAACCAAAAAAATTTTCATAGATGTTAACCGCCAATTTGTTGGACGTTTGAGTGCGCAACTTTTCTACCATTTAACTAAGTCTGTATCTGCTACCGTTTTGGAGATCCCCATAGTGGCCCTCCCTATCTTGGACACACTGTATATGACAACAGACAAAAACTGAAACTAACCCCGCAAGAGGGCCCAGTTGGCGCGCATTTGAAGAAATCTTTTCAAAATACAAAAGTCGCGATCTCCCCGTGAGCGATTTTTTTCTACGAAATTTCGTAAAAAATTATAGACCATGAAACGAGTAACTCTATAACTAAAACTGGGTCACATGGTATGATTCACTGTATTTAGAAATACTATTAGAATGGCGTTTTTGGCAATCAATTGTTCCTGAATCAAGCAAAAAAATAATGTAGATTAGAGGTTTAAATCAAATACGAACTTCAAAAGTTCAGTTCTTTGAAATATGTTATGTAAACTTCATCAATAGATTAATGCTACATCAATATCTGTGTAATCAGATATAAATTCGGCATGTACAGCAAAAGTATGTAATTAAATTATTAATTTTTTAAATTTATTTAATTCTTTGATCACTTGCCACTTTGAAGACAGTGCCTGATAGCCAGATCAATATGTTCCTTTCTCAGAGTCAAAATGGAAGAATGCAGTTACAGCTTAACATCAACTAAAATTAATGATGTTTATCCTAGAGTTGCTAATATCAAACATTTTTTTGTCAAATATTATTTATGTCATACTAGTTCATTATTGTGTTTTTATTGCTTAGTTACCAACTACATAATTGTGTACTTTATGCTCAAGGGCCATAAAGTGTACTTTATGGCCAGCGCGGGCAAAACGTACACTTTATAGCCCGCGCGCACATAAAAACAAATAATTTTTGTTTGACTTCTTTAATAACCTTCATTAATGAAATTACAGATAATGGAATAAAAGTAATATGTAAATATTTAATTAACATTATTTAGTCGAATTAACATAAAATTGACAGTTCTGAAAAGGTCCGGTGATGGTTAGGTTGGCTTCAGCAAACGGTGATTCATGTTTCATTGTTTGGGTATGACTAGTATGACATAAAATTTTGTATGCACCGCTGGTATAAATAGAGGTGTATTCCCTCGAGTGACTTACAAACCCTTAGGCCGGAGGTCCTCGGCTTTGTAAAATCGTCGCTCTCGGGGCACAAACATCTATTTATACTCTTGGTACATAAATGACTATTATGGTAAACATGTTATGACTACTGCAGTGTTTCTTTGTAGATTCATATGTATAGATTTTTTGTATTAATGCTCATTTTCACTTGTATTTGGATCGAATTCAAAACAACATTTTTGTTTTACTTTAAACTTCATATCACGCAGTTTCATTTCGATGCTTGTCTGGTAAAAATAAGTTTGTAGTCAGGATAAACAACGGAATGAAACACATAAAACATGTATATATACTCACTACCCAATACAGATTATTCATCAAAATTACCAAATGAAAATTATGAGGGCCCTGGATACAAAAGCACTAGAAAAAGAGTCATATATTAAATAACATAAATATAGTCAATATTCAGGAAAAAGTAGTTATTTTAAAGAAAACCGATGTTAGGGAAATTGTTATTTGGTCATGACAGTAACTTTATTATCCACCCTTCTGTCAACATTTCATCGTCTGAAAATATTAGGTTAGTCCTTTCTGATTTTTTCAATTGCATAAAAATGTCTTACGCAAACCCATTTATATTAAAGGGTGACTAATAATGAATTCCACTTTTTTACAAGTTGATTTTTTGTTTGAAAAACAACAAAATATCTGACATTAAACATTGTGCATGTAAATAATAAATCGCCTTTATTTAACAAGGGTATAAAATTTACATCTGTTATTTTAGCCTACAAACTTAAACTGTATTTACTCTTGAAAAAAATAATATAAAAACATGCATATAAGATGGACTAAAGAATACCACAAATGGTGGAGTCTAGCTCAAGAGCCACTTAACCATCTGTTGTATACACAACAGGCATACAAAACCTATATAGACATTATATATATATATATATATATATATATATATATATATATATATATATATATATATATATATATATATATATATATATATATATATATATATAAGGAATAGGTCATATAAAAATATGCTATTTATGCAACAAAAAATAACTACAAAAACAGCAAAAATGATCTACTGAAACCACCGGAAAAAGAGCTCACCATTAGCAATCCTATCCATAATCACTGTGCCCCATCCAAGAGATATAGCCTGACCTGTCCCTTGAATCTAGAAGCTGCAAAGTTTTTAGTTTGGTGGTGCGGTGTGAACCAAACTACCAGCAGGAAGCTGGCCAAACTCCAAAGGCTGGCAATCCTGGGTATCACAGGCACTATAAGGACGACAGCCTCAGCAGCGCTAGAGGTCCTGTTGATGCTGCCACCGCTTCCCATCTGTGTCAGGAGGGAGGCGATGGCGTCGCATCTCAGAATGCGAGACTCAGGAAACTGGTGCGGAGAGGGAGCAGTAATAGGGCATGCAAGAGTCACCAAGGAGGTGGAAAAAGAAATTTTGATTTCCACTATAAAGGTGCGGGATGCCGAGGATGATATAAGGTTGACTAGGCCATACACCCTCAGGATCCCCAGTAGGGATCAGTGAAGGGAAAATGAGGTTAAATCCCAGCCCGCAAGCCTGATCTGTTTTACCGACGGATCGCGGCTGGAGGACCAACAATCCTCTGGGGCAGGAATATACATCGAGGGCCTGGGGGGTGCGTGAGAGCTATGCCCTTGGCGCATATACTACGGCATTCGAAACAGAGGTGTACGCTATCCTGTCTGTGGCCAACAGACGGGATGTGAAGAGGAGTCCCGAGAAATGTATGTACATCTGCTCGGACAGCCAGGCAGTCCTCCGGGCAATCTGCGTGGCCAGAATCAGGTCTCTCATTTTCAGGCATCCTAATTGACATTTTTTCATAAATCTGGTCGTGCCTTCTGCGCCCATTAAACAAACGACAACAATTATTTGAAACAATCTGAATTCTTCTCTTACTTGTCTCATCTAAATAGTGGCCATAAATATAGTCACAGTAATTAAAATTAGACAGTAATAAGCTCTTACGCAGATTTTTGCGGATATAGGTATGGATATGTGGTTAACTTATTTGGAATAAGTAAATTTTACACAACACATTTAACATTATGTGACATGATATTTGTTTATCTGGATTTTATTATGCGAAACGTGTTAGACATGTGTCTGAAAATATTTCATCCTTAGTTTGTTCCAAGCTGTCCAATCTAAACCTGACAGCTTTTCATGTTTTTTTGGTCTTCATAACGAGTGGTTGTTGTTTATTTTCGCTTTAAAATCTCATCCAAACGAATTTGCAGGCATCCTCGAGATAGTTTTTGTTATGTTTATGGTCACTATGTATCAAAAAAATAAGTGAAATTTGAAGTAATGCAGAATACAAAGCTTTGTGACGCCTATGAATGTTATTTTGGCATAACGTTTGCCAACTTAGACAAAAATTGGACACCAAATCTCATTTGTGGCAGCAGTTGATCAACTTTTGAGGCATGGTATAGAGGACAAAACAGAAAAATGCCCAGAATTTGGAGGGAGCCCACCAATCATGTCACAGAGTTATTTTTGTGTAGTCGACTTAGAAACTTATGAGAAGTCATCTGATCGAAAAAATACTTATTATCCGGGCTTAGGCTAGGTTTGATTGTGAGTGGGCCATACCGGTCCCTCCACTGCGACCATAAGGTCTATTGTGGCTTATGCCTAATAGTCTATATTTCGCCCAGCAAAGCCAGCCTCCTGCAGAGGTCGATAATATTTGTGGGCGAAAGTTGATCCAGGTCTTCTAGAGCAAACTTTGTCTTGCCAAAGAGCAAGTGTCTAGTCCTGACCGACTCCAATTCGGTGCATATGGTGACGCAAGCGGTAGTGTCCTGTATACAAGCCGACTAGAATACTCAGTTGTTGTCTGTTTAGCTCTAGAAGTTTTTTAGCGCTTGACTTAGACAGGCCATTTATGAAGGCCTTAGAGTGAGCTAATCCTGGCAGATTTTTCCATTGCTGGGTTGTCATTCTTTCTGTCCAGGTGTTTAGGGTGCGTTTTGCTGTGCATGATGTTATCATCAGTACTGGTTCTGGTCCGATGAAGTCCCTCTGGGCTCCACTTCTGGCAAGCGCATCGGCCGCAAAATTGCCATCATGGTCCGAGTGACCCGGTATCCAGACCAGAGACACCTCATTACAGCTGCCCAGTCCGGGCTTACAGTCTACCAGTGCACCAACTGCACATAGCGATAAGCTCCCTGTTCCTTTCCCACCAGGCACTTCAAGTTCCAAAGAACAAGAATTGGAAGTAATTGAATCGGAAATTGACGAATCATGCAGCGAGGACCGAAGGTAAGCCACATTTTCTAAGACAATAATACTAAATGATTTGGTAAGAGATCTAGGTCTTACAAAATAAGAAGCTGAAATTCTTGGATCTCGACTTAAACAAATGGAACCTTTTCAACAAGGACTGTACATATACCTATCGTAAACGCCATCAAAATTATTCTGGTTCTTATTCTGTCCAAGATGATGTTTGCTTTTGTGCTGACATCGATGGACTTTTTAACTAAATTGGACTAGTTCATGATACTAAGCAATGGTATTTATTTATTGACAGTTTTGTGTCCAGCTTAAAGGCGGTGCTCTTACACAATGGAAATAAATTACCTTCCTTACCAGTTGCATGTTCTGCACACTTAATATTAAACTATGCAAATATTAAACCGCTTCTTGAAAAAATACAATATCATCAGTATTAACGTGATGTGTACGGGGACTATAAAATGTTGGGTTTTTTCATTAGACTGCAAAGCAGGCATACTAAATTTTCGTGTTTCTTGTTCATGTGGGACGACCGTAGAGATAGTGAACACTATGGTAGACGCATATGGCCCATTAGAAAAAATCTTATACCGAAAAAATACAATGTTATTCACGATCCTCTGGTTGCCAAAGAGAAGATTTTACTTCCACCTTTACATATTAAATTAGGGGTAGCCAACCAATTCGTGAAGGCTCTTGACACAAATTCACTTGCCTTTGAACATATTAGATCGATGTTCCCCATAGCAAAACCAAAGGCGGGAATTTTTACTCGGCCACAAATTAAAAAAATGCTATTCTCCGAAGACTTTGAAAACAAACTGGCTGAAATTGAAAAAAGGCTTGGAGAGTATTTTGCACCATCACAAAGTGTTTTCTGCGCCATAACAAAAGCGACAATTACGTGGAAGTTGTTCATATATTGACAGCTTTTGAAAATATAAGCTTTTGCATGTCAATCGAAATGCATTTCTTTCATTCCCATGTATTTCTTTGGTCGAGAAAACTTTGGAGACGTGAGCGAGAAACATGGGGAAAGCTTCCATCAAGACATTAGAGCAATGGTAAGGTGTTATCAATGTAAATAGAATGAAAGAATGATGAGTGATTATACGTGGACTGTCATTCGTGATGGATGTGGCCAATATAAAAGAAAAAGTCGTTCTACTACCCATTTTAAAGCTTAAATATGTAATTCAATGAAAAAAAAAATTTTTGTAGCAATAATCCTAACTTCTTTAACTTTTCTGTCAGAATTTTCATGTTCAATATATTTTTTGGCAAAAACCTGACTAATTTATTTGCTATAAACATTTTAACTGAAAGAAGTTTTCTGCAACATTTTTTTTTCATAACATCTTATTGCTAAAATGTTTTTATTAAGGTAAAATGACAATTTGGCACCCGAATAATACAAAAAAGAAAAGAAAAAATACACAATAAACAAAACAAACATTTAACAAATTTGTTACGTAGTGTAATATAAGGAGAGTTGTTAACTGAGTGGATTATCTAAAAAATGCTACATATTTCTGTGTTTGTTCGGAAGTGACTTAAGCTCACCTTTAGATTCAAAAAGTTCCTTAAGCTTTGTTACTTGTAAAGGCGCCACAACTCAACTGTTTGTGAATATAAACTAAGCAGGTCTGTTTATTTTAAAAAGGTTTCTCCATAAATGTGACATTTCCAGTAATGTGTGTGTGCAGAACAGCTGACGTCCGCGGTTTTAACAAAGGTCCCAGTCCAGTCTTCAGTAATCTTGACTATATTTTGTTTTTGTTATGCACTATTTATACCAGAATTGTCAGCTTTGGTGGTGAAAGCAGTGCCATTATTGAAAATAGGCAGCAAAGTAACACAAAGACGGGTATTATTCATTGTTTCAAGTATAATAGTGATTATCGAAAATGATGAGCATCATCTCGAAGACTAGTTGGTATTTCAGCAGGATAAAGCCCCTCCACACTACGCTTTGGCCGTTTGACAATATCTCGACCACAGATTTCCAAAGCGGTGGGGCGGGAGACGAGGTTCCATAGAATGGCCGGCACGATCGCCAGATTTATCACCCCTACATTTCTTTTTGTGGGATCACATAAGAAGTAAAATTTATTCTACTGAGCCCGATTCGTTACAAGATTTACGCCACCGTATCGTAAACGAAAGCCGCCAAATCACTCCTGAAATGTTACAGATTGTGCGCCAACGTTTTAAACAAAACTTGTACTATTGTATGGAAGCTGGCGGTCAAAATTTTGACCATTTAATAAACTGACATTTACATGTCAGTTTACATTTTTGGTAAACAAATTACTCACCTTTAGAAGGTAATTTCTCAGAACCCACTGCTTCAAATTTAAAAAATAAGACGCCGTTCAAAATAGATTTACACCAGCTCTAAAATGAGGTACTACTTGGCTCCTCTTGTCTTTTAAGGTTTTAAGGGTAGATCGCATCACCGCTTAAGGATTGGTGTTACGATGTTGAAAATAAATCGTAAAGTATTGCCCCTATTTACCTTTTTAAGCCATTTTCAACAAAATCACGAGAAGTGCCCTAAACTGCACCTGTTTCGTTTTCAAGTGGCCATCCTGAATAATAATTTTATGTTGTCTGTGAAAAATATTATGTGTTTCTGCACTCATGTTTACTAAACATGCTAAAGTCATATAGATAAGTCGGCAAAATCTACTAGATTTATGTTGTTTAAGAGGTAATATCACAAACATCTTAGTAGGCTATGACATTCAATCCTAACAAACTTATATTTTCTTAATCTAGATGAAATATTATGTCATCTGATACTAAAATATACAGTTGCCCCATTAAAAAAAGTCAAAAGGTACTAAAAACACTTGGTAAATATTTCAATTTCAGAGGGTACACAAAGGTAAGACAGTTAACATCGCAGGTTCCTTGTTCTGTACTTTTGATACACAATCCACTATTGTAGTGTAATTATTCTCAAAGGCATCTCTAAATTTTCATTAAACAATTTTTGGTGAGTCATCTATATTTATATAAAAGTAAAAGTTTCTAAAAATGAATGCGTAAAATGTTAAATAAAATTTAGCAGTTAAAATAAAAGTAAACTATTAGATAGAATATTGTAGAGTAAATTACTCCTGTTTCAGTATTATTAGTATTTTTAGAAGTTCTTCCAAAAGTACTGATATATTCAGATTCATTTCAGTGTAAAAAGAAATTATTAAAACTATAAAATTTCTATGGGAAAATAAATACAGAGAAACCAATAACTCTACAGAAAATTGTATTAGCTAACAATTAAATCAGGAAGGTACTATTGTTTCTTAAATTGTTTCTGTGGCTTTTTGTCATTAGCTCGGGTAAGTACTGCAAAATCAAGGAAAACTTGACTTAATACAAATGTAATAGTACATTACCTTACCTAATTTTTGAAAAAGTTTAAAATGGCAGCAGGTGGTTGTTTTCTTATTTTTGTTTTTGTTTAAAACTCTTACGCCCAGTTTCCCAAAGCTAGATTAAATATTTAACGGCCCCTTAGTTAATCATTGCTTAATACAACCAATCGCAGCTTCAAAATATTTGGGTGTCATGGCAAGAACCCGAATCATAGTCTGTGATTGGTCGTCTGAAGCTTTGATTAACGAACCAACCGTTCAATATTTAATCGAGCTTTGTGAAACTGGGTGTAAGATTAATTAAATACTTTATGCTATCTGTCAATCCTCAAATTTTCGTATGACATTTATGTAAAAAATATTAAACAATACCCCCTTAATCATTATTCAACATTTGCATTTCGCCTTATATGTAAACTTCTATAGTGAATAGTCCATAAACGTGTGGCATGTTGTATGTCTTCATAAGTCTATCACTAAAAATTTTCATTAATTGCTACCTTCAGCATAAATAGCACTATGCTTTTAACACCCTTTTTGAAATAATCCCAAAAATAGTAAAGGTTAAAAATATTCGAGTATTCATTATCCATTACCTGTATTTGAAACCAGATTAAGAGGTTAACAGATTCTACCAAAGCCGAGTCTAAACTGACCTGGGACTGTAAAAAACCCTTCAAGCAACTGGCTCCCAGCAACAAACTAACCTTGATATGGATACGAGACCATCAAGGTATTGAAGGAAACCTGGAAGCAGATAGCCTTGCAAAAAGTGCAGCAACAGCATGATTCTACGGTCGGTAGCTCCATTAACAAATAGCCATATAACAAGTGAACTTGGTACTTGGTTGGGGACCAAATGCCCTATCATACTGGAGGAAAACACCAGGCTCAAGGCAGGCAAAACGGTTCATCACCATATCAACAGTGAAATCTGAACTGTTTTTGAATTGAACAGGGACGAGTTGAGAATAGTCACAGGACTTTGCACAGGGCACTGCCCACTAAGGTATCACCTTATGAAGATGGGTCAAGTGGGCAGTGAAAACTTCAGATACTGCATTGTAGCAGCAGAAACAATATAACACTTGTTGTGCGACTGCATGGATCAGTTCTGCAAAAGCTTAAATACCTTGGAGGGGTGACTTTAACACCCCAGGAAATAGGTAAAATAACCCCCAAAAAGATAGTAGATTATATAAAAAGTCTGACCATTTTGGGCAACTACAAATAATGCACGAAAGACCCGCTGTGGTTGCAGCGCTGAGAAGCCGAAAGCCCACACGACTGATTAAACAATCTACAATCTAACATATCTCCGGAGATAAATAAAACTGGTGTCAAAACTGAGATTTTCAGGCCGGTAAAGAAGATATTTTCCAGAAAAGTCGTTGAGCAACGTGGAAATTTCTGGAAGATTAGTGTCAGAAGTAACTTAAAACTGGTTGTATTTTGGAGACAGAACAAACTGTCTACCAACTTTAAGTACGTCTATGCCTAAGACACATAGCGTAACAGGCAATATGGACACCCAGCTATTGGAATTGATTAAAGAAATGAAAGAAGAAGCCAGAAGAAGAAACGAGAAGCCGAAATGAAGAAGCAAAGAGAGGCGCGACGAAGCAAATGAAGGAATGAGAAGATTATATGAAGATGAGAAAAAGAGTAGAAGAAACCAAGAAAATTCTTCAACGAGTTCACAGTCTCCAAGCCCGAAAAGAAAATAAAACAGATTCATCTAAGGTCATGCAGCTACTAGAGAAGATAGTAGAACAGATACAGCCTACGTCTGATAGGGACCCAATAAGAGCTCACAGTGCAAATGCCTTGCGTTGTTGGAACTGCAACAAGGTGGGATATATAAGTGGCGAATGTTGGGCTCCAAGATCACGCACATGGGAGAAAATGACGCTAAGGCCGGTAACTGTTTCTCGGTATGAGATTTTGGCAGCGCTCTCGTCGTAGATGGATACGTAAGCAGCAATAAGACCCAGATGGTCGACACCCGCGTACCAGTACGATTATTCGCCGCGACAGGGTACCAAGATGAGAATAAGACGTCGAGAAACTGACGTCGAGCTGTAAATTGGGACATGGAGGGCAAAGCACAGATCTATAGTTGTATGCTTAATACATCTCTTAATGTCACTAGTATGGGCTATAAAAAATTCGATTGTGGCTTCAAAACAGATTAGTTGTTCCATTCAAGATGGTCAGGGAGTCTGTTCCCTAAAATACTGATGCAGTTTATGGTGTGATATACCAAACCATCGATTTGGGCTAAAACAAATATCGGAAGCACCGAATATATTGTATTAATATATTCATCATATAGTGTGTTGATTTGAACATGAAAAAATGTCTGCAAATTCGGTCGCCAAATTTCTTAAGGCAGTTCAGAAGCGAGAAGGGTAGAAGCATTACCGCTTAAACTGTGTCTTGTTTAAACAAGATGCTGGCTTAAACAATGCTACCATGGACGAAATTTGTGTATACTTCAACCCAGAAACAAAGCAGCAATTATAAGTACACTTGGAGAACCCAAATCACCACAACACATCTTTTTAAAGACCTAACGATCATTTCACTAACAATGTTAGCGCCATAAGAGGATGAAAAATTCTAACTAATTTCTTCTACATCATCTATTATTTATATTGATCCTTGGGTAAAAAAAAACGACATTTTCTGTGTATTGTATCTTTATTGCCAGACAAGGTTATTGAACTTCTTTATTACTTTACCTGACAGCTTTGGGAATGTTTATCTGATTCAACGGCAGAGCGCAAAGAGAAGGCTTGAAATCAGTGGCGCAACTCGATTTAAGGAAATTTGGTTTTTATTACTCTAGAAATCTAAATGCTCTTATACGCATCAAGCATCGATTGCTGTCTAATATTTTTGATAAGTTTTAGATTTTCCTTATCAATGTGGTGGTTATTATCCCATATATGTTGTGCCACGCATGACTTCTTTACACTACCCTATCACAAATATGCCAGATGTTCACGAAATCTAGTCTCAATGGTTATCTTAGTCTGCCCAACCTATTTAAGATTACAATCATTGCAACCTATCTCATAGATGCCCGACATTTCAGTGGCTATCTCTTTATCTTTTGTATTACCTAACAAATTTCTTAAATTATTTGTTGTACAAAAGATTCCGGAGATAAAATACCCCTCCATTCGGATCTCCGGGAGAGGGGTGTGCAGGGGGTGCCGGCATCAAGATTTAACATATCCTTTTCGAATATATGTGGCCTAAATTCTAACCTGAGCTCTGTCAACCATTTCCTCCAGGCTAATAGGCCCCAAGTCCTCTTCCTCACCGAAACCCAAATCAGTGCCAAAACGGCCACTAATCACCCCAATTTCTCAAACTCTTGCAGCTTTGTTGCCACTATTTAATGCTTCTGCGATTTTTTGTGAAACTTCTAACAGAGCAGTTATGGTGGATTTTCCACTTCTGAAGCCATTCTGGGCGCTATGTATTCAAGGATTTTGGATAATACTGGTGTTAAAGGGGTCTTAAGTTTTCTAGGTTACTGGGGTTTCCAGACTTGAAAACCAGAATAACATTAGCCAGTTTCATCTCATCAGGAAACACAGGTCCCTGTAAACATATGTTTATTGCTTTTGTTAAAGGAGGGCAAAATACTATGTGTATTATATTTTTCAGAAACTTTGTTGACATTCCATAACAGTCTAGTGTCGGCTTGGATTTAATTCCTTTAACTGCATCTAGAATATGTAGTTGTGTTACTTCTGTCAGATAAAGAATGTACGTTGGATACAGTTACATGTATCTGTCCCACCAATTCGCCTTCATGTTTTTTAATCGCATCTTGGATCCTTTCTCCCACTCTGGCAAAATTATTGTTCTAGACTTGTGTTGATTTATCTAGTAGCTGAGAGCATCCTTTTGAAGTTTCTGGCCTAATGACAGTCCATGTTGCTTTCTGAGCATTATCAGCTCCATTTATAAATTCTTCAGATTTCTTGGCCTTTACCTACTTTTACAATTTCCTTCTTATAAAAGGTTCTGTATACATGATAGGCATTATACGATTCAGTGTCCTGTTTTGTCAACCATACTGTATACACAGCATCCGGCACATTTCGCATCCTTAGCGGTATACCATCTGACAATCTGACATCTTTTTGGTTGTTTACGGCATTTTATTATAGGAAAGTATTCCTCAAAGGATGCCATCAAGTAGTTATAAAGGCGGGCAAAGCATTCTTGAGGATCTGTACAGTCCAGGTACGTTTTCCAGTCTCTATAATACCTTTGTATGAAAAATAAATCCATGTTCTCTCAACTAAAACATCTTCTCATCATTCATTCCCTTAATGGGATAACATGTTCCTGCCCATAGGTAACAATCTGGGCAAAATGAACCGATATGGGAGTGTTGACTATTTCAGTAAAAAAAGTAGTTTTCACTAATGCTCGAAAATATATTATCACTGCAAGACGCCACATTACTGGTGACATGTGATAGGTCTTCAAATAAGTGATGAATATTTGCAAGATTCTTCCACCAAAAATTCTATTTAGTAAGATAATCCAGCATATCAGGGTTAATTTATATAAACTTAATTGATTTTTGCCTTTACTTGGATAAACCGTTTCATTCTAAATACAGAAAATTAAATAAGTATTACTTCAAATAGTAAACTAGTTTCATTTATCATAAGGTCTTTATTAGGCAACAAATCACGTTTAATATGAGATAAATTAATGAATTTAAATCGGGCCAAGCTCAGTTACAAAATTGCTTTTCCACTTAACCTTTTAAGAAATAAAGAGGAGGCTCGGTGGGCCAAAGCCTCTGAAGCGAAGGGTACTGGGTGCGATTTCCAGGGTTTTCCTTTCACTTTTTCAGTACAAACTGTAATAAATTAACATCAACCGAGGTTCTGGCATTTTATTTGAGCAAGTTGAATGGCTGCACGTTCCGTCCTTCAGAGGGGGCGTCAAGCCGTTGGTCCCGTGTCCATGCGGTGTTGGGCACGTTAAAGATCCCTACCTCCCTTACAGAAAGTCATGGGTTCGGCAAAATTTCCAGGATAGTGAGGTGAAACTGCTCCCTGGCGCCGGTGATTAAAGTGAAAAAATAAACAAATAAAAAACACAAAACGAATAGAATACAAAAGAAACAGTACAAATGTAGCAGAAATCAGCAATTCGTAGCGCAGTTGATGCAATCTGGCCGCTACAATTCCGGATGAATGTGCTGGTGTGTTATCATGGTGAAGCAGCACTTTTTTCCTAGCGAAATGGGGTAGTGTTTCCTTCAATTTCTTATCGAATCGGTCCAATAATTCACTGTTTTTGCCCCGTGATCGTTCTTCCTTTCTCTAATAAGTCCATGAGGATTATTCCATAATAATCCCAAAAAATCGTGGCCATGACCTTTTCGAGCAATGGGACCGTTTTTGCCTTCTTTGGAGCATATTCACACACAAAATCCATTGTTTAAACTGTCTTTTGGTCTCTGCCGCGTATAAAATTAAGTTTATTCATCCATCTAATGACGCTAACTTCGTTAGCAAAACGATCGTCAGGTCTAAAAAACTGTATTGTGATGAATTGGGTTCTCCGGTTTGTACTTATCAGTGCTTATCACAGGTTCCAATCTTCACTCATTGTGTGTTGAACCAAAAATAAGTAAATTGTCAGGTTTAACTAGACAAGGAAATTAAATATTTTATATGTTTGTAGGTAGCTTTTAATATCGGTTATGATCATAAACAAATTTTTAGAGCTCAAAGTATTTAACTTCAGAGTTACTTTTAATGAGAACGGAGCATGAGACACGTTGTATAATCTTGATCATTTTGGGATCCCTATATTTACCACAACCATTATGAAACATCTATAATATATTAAGTTACTTCCTTTTCTTTGCACTTCGTTAATTTGACACTCAAAAATACATTCTAGCTGCGAAAAGACAGTAGGCAGAACTATAAACAGTGTAAAAATGAATTTAAGTAACAAATACTTAATATGTTCCTCCCGGCACAATAATTTACCAACTGATAAATAGAGATAATCTAATAAAAAAAGTAAGATCTGAAAAATGTTAAAACTCTGAATAAGAAAGAAATGCAGATATTTATTTTCCCATGGTGCAATAATTAAATAGGGAAACAACTAAAAATTGACAATCTTCACGCCTTTAACAGAAATGAAGGCTACTATTAGAGACTTTAACTCAAATAAAAAGTTGCTAAAAAAATATTGATGTGATTTGGAAAATGTAGTAATTATGTCTTCTTCATGATACCCCAATTTTCATCTTTCATTTTCTCCAACAGTTATTTCATGTGTTAGTAGTGTAAATGGGGGGAGTCTGTGATATTTTTAGCCCCCGAATTGTAGTGGTAGTTTCCTGTTTTATGTTAGGGTTAAGTTTTGGAAAATTCTTGAATCGTTGACGTCAGAAGCACTTACTATCTAAATTACCCACATTTATAAACTGTGGTATATTGGTAGATACCTCACCTAGTCTATTTAAAAGAAGACATACAGATTTACATTTCACATACAGATTTACATTTCTTACAAAGAGAGCAAATCCTAAAATTGAATTTTTGTAGCAATGTTAGTTTGTAATTTCTATTCTAGTTTGCACGTGTCTAGTTGAAGTAATTGCTTAGTTTAGTTCCCTAATGAAGCACTGTTAATATTACCACTAATTTACAAGTAACTTCTTTGAGTGATAGTGAATTTAACTAATTTTGGGGGGTGTTGATTTTTAAGTTTTATGTCTAAATCTAAAGCAACTCCTATCAATATTAGTCCAAGCGCCCAAAAGAATACAAAAAATAAAAAATGTGAAAATGATGTGAAAACATATCACTATATTTGATTTGCAAATTTATATTTTCAATAAATTTGTTAAATTAGCAAAAATAAAATGATTTTACGATGCAAAACACATGATTGGAATTTATACTATTTATTGAAAATACGAAATGGTTTAAAAAAATGGCCTGCCCGATAATTTTTATGAGTTAACATGACATTTTTCGTTTTATTTGTTCCTTTTAGTGAATTTTCTTAAAAAAAATTCACTAATGAGGAGATCTCGACTTTCGAATTTTGAAAAAATTTCTTCAAATGAGCGCTATATAGGACCCCCGGAACCCAAATCCGAGGTCAGTTTCAGACTTTATATGTTTATATATATATATATATATATATATATATATATATATATATATATATATATATATATATATATATATATATATATATATATATATATATATATATATATATATATATATATATATTTATGTGTCACACCTATAACTTAAAAAATAATGGGCCGATTTTGATAAAATTTGGCACATACCTTCCTTTTGCAAGTCGCTTGGATAAGTTCGTTAGCCAGGAAAATCCGCCGAGGTTTTCCCGGAAAATTTTGTGTTTTCTTTCGAAAAAAAATCGAAAAAAATTTATATTTCCAAAATTAACAAAGTAAGGACAACCAAATTTCATACGCGGGTTTATATCATTAAAGGAAAGTCACCTACCAAAATTTAGCTCCGTAGGTTAAATGACAAAAAAGTTACAGGCATTCAAAGAAAAATAAATTTGGGTTCTCCTCAAAACGTCAAAATCGCGATTTTAAACGTCAAAATTGGTGAGTACCTTCCTTTTGCAAGTGGCTTGGATATGTTCGTTATTTAGGAAAATCCGACGTGGTTTTCCCGGAAAATTTTGTGTTTTCTTTCGAAAAAAAATTATATCTCCAAAATTAACAAAGTAAGGGCAACCAAATTTTATACGCGGGTTTATATCATTATAGGGAAGTTACCTACCAAAATTTAGCTCTGTAGGTCAAAAGACAAAAAAGTTATAGGCATTTAAACAAAAATAAATTGGGGTTTTTCACAAAACGTCAAAGTTGCGATTTAAACGTCAAAATTGGCAACATTTAGGAAAAGAACTTGAATCTAATACCGGCTATGGAAATAAAATGTCTCAAGAAGAATGTTTTACAAACCCTGAAGTCTTAGCTTCAACCGTCATTGTCCTTCATTTTAATAAAATGTTTCCAGAAAATTTATTTCAAATAGACCCTTTCTCTGACACTTGGCAGTAGTCTTAGCTATAGAGTTTATCGTTAAGAGGGGGGTTCAATAAAATGCTTAAAATACACTATATTTGTAGCTTGTTGAACTGTCCCAATTAAAGCCTTAGACTGAAAATATAGTATATAATAGCTAGATTGAGGTTTGAGGAAGGCAATAAAGATTTTTGTAAGCAAATATCCCGTTTATAACGAAAATACAACGTTTTTGCCAAACCATGATTTGACAATTTTTTGTCACAGAATTAGCTCAAAATCACTCTTTGCCTAGATTAGGTATCCAAGAATAAGTTTCTTAAAGTTCAGGTCTTTTGGATTCCAAATAAAAACGTAATGCAAAGTGAAATGTAAAATATGACATACCTTAATTATTTAGTCAATATGTGTTGTCAAACTAGCGCGTTTCGGCACCATCCGTAGACCAGCTATTTTCTAAAAGATGGCGCACTAAAATTGTGATTCCACGAACGCATTTCATTTTCATTCATAATATGTCAAATCATCTTTAAGGTTACATGCCATTAGTAACATTTGAATGTTATTTAAGACCGAAACAGTCTACACTCGAATATGTTTCAGCGATCGGCGAAATAAATCAATCAATTCTGCAATTTGCTATTTAGCTAGACACTTACATTTAATTTCCGATACCAAATTCCTGACGGTAAGGTGCTGTATGTGTAAATACAATGTAAAGAATTCGTTTATTACGAAGCGTCGGTAGCTCATTGGAAGAGTACTTTGTATGTCAAGCGGACGATGCTGGTTCGAGTCCGGCCCGGTCCGTTTCTCCTTTTAGTGAATTTTTATTGGGAAAAATTAACTAAATTCAAATGGAGAGGTATCTATGGTGAGATTTGACAAACATTTTTTTCAAATGACTGCGAAATAGGACCCATAGGACAAATATCCTGGGTCAGTTTCAATTTTTATATGTTTATATAAATATAATATAAATAAAAATGTTGTTTTCTTTCGAAAAAAATGTTTATCTCCGAAAATTACAAATCTATTTTGATGAAATTTATGTGAATATGTTGTCTTGGTAAAGGCCTTACCACGTGCCAAAATTCAACCTTCTAGGTTTATAGAAAATTGAGTTATTCAAATTTGAAGCATTTAATGAAAATTGATTACCATAACGCACTTGCTGTGTTCAGACTTTTTTTGCTTCCGCGACTTAAGCGGTTTGACCTTTGCTTTTTTTATATTTAAAAAATGGTTAATCTTGCTGGTGCGTATGGATGCAGTAATGAATATAATTCATAAAAACTAATTTCTTTCTTTTGTGCAAGTAAAAGATATTTAACGGTAATTATGCAGATGATCGGCATACGTGAGTTTTGAAAAATATTTCAGTAAACATGCTTAAAAGACTCAATGTGTGCATAAGCAACAAGATATATGTTGTGGAATCAACCCCTCCAAAAGTTACGAGACCCGGAGTGAATAGGGATGCTCGGCGGAGAAGGAAATATAAAGGAAAAATCAGTAAAAACAACTTAGTTCGACCTCTATAAGCAGCCTTTTCACTTTTTGTATCAACACTTTCTCCTAAACATGTTTTTCCCCTGCACCACGTATATTTGCTCCTAGTCCCCCACAGCTTTTTGGGGGTTGAAGGGACACCATTTTTCATGTTTATGCACTAAACACTCTACGAAGCAGACCTGAACGACCTAACCTGACCTGATCCGGACCTGACCCGGATCCTTTTACCTAACCCATACCTAACCCTGGACTGACAAAAAAACGTAGAAGAAAACCGAAAAGCAGAATAACATGCATTTTAAAAAAAAATCTTATGATTTAAAATATTTTTGATACCGCTAGCTATTCCTCGAGACACAGTATCAATGGGCTCTATCCTGAATCTATATAAGCTACACAAACAAATTTTGTTAAAAAATAAAAAACTATAGTGAAAAAGCAAAAGCGACTACTTAAAAACTCAAAGACGCAGCAAGTGCGTTATGGTAGTGAATTTTCATAGAAATGATCTGGCACCAAATATTTTATTATAACTTTTTTTTCTTGCAACATAGAAATCTAAATTTTTGTGTATAGTTTACTTTTTAGTGAATTTTCTTTAAAAAAATTCACTAATGAGGAGATCCCGACTTTTAAATTTTGAAAAAATTTCTTCAAATGAGCGCTAATTAGGCCCCCCAGTACACATATCCAGGGTCGGTTTAAATTTTTATATGTTTATATATATATATATATATATATATATATATATATATATATATATATATATATATATATATATATATATATATATATATATATATATATATATATATATATATATATATATATATATATATATATATATATAACTCAAAAAATAATGGGCCGATTTTGATTAAATTTGGTGAATAAATTCCTTTTGCAAATGGCTTGGATAAGTTCGTTAGCCAGGAAAATCGGTCCAGGTTTTCCCGGAAAATTTTGTGTTTTCTTTCGAAAAAAATATATATCTCCGGAATTAACAAAGTAAGGGCAACCAAATTTCATGTGCGGATTTATATCATTATAGGCAAGTTACCTACCAAAATTTAGCTCCGTAGGTTAAAGGATAAAAAGTTACAGGCATTCGAAGAAAAATAAATTTGGATTTTCCTCAAAACGTCAAAATTGCGATTTTAAACGTCAAAATTGGTGAGTACATTCCTTTCGCAAGTCGCTTGGATAATTTTGTTAGCCAGGAAAATCCTCCGAGGTTTTCCCGGAAAAATTTGTGTTTTCTTTCGCAAAATATTTATATCTCCAAAATTAACAAAGTAAGGGCAACCAAATTTGGTAAGCTAGTTTACATCGTTATAGGTGTGCCACCTACCAAAATTTAGCTCTGTAGGTCAAAAGACAAAAAAGTTATGGGCATTTAAAGAAAAATAAATTGGGGGTTTCCTCAAAACGTCAAAGTGACAATTGAATACGTCAAAATTCGCAACATTTAGGCAAATAACTTGAATCTAATACGGGCTATGGAAAGAAAATGTCTCAAGAAGAATGTTTTACATACACCGAACTCGTAGTTTCAACCGTCATTGTCCTTCATTTTACTAAAATGTTTCCAGAAAATTCATTTCTAATAGACCCTTTCTCTGATGCTTGGCAGTAGCCTTAGCTATAGAGTTTATTGTTTAATGGTATATAATTTTTGTCGAATTTTCGTAAAAAATCAATAAAGCTCAATATATTCGTTATTATACAAGATATGAAAAAATATTGTATACATTAATTATACGGTGTTTTGAGCTACATCTTAAAAAATTATTGCGACAATCACAGGGTGGCCCATAAGTCGTTGGTGATACAAATAAAAAAATGTTGTTGAAAACGCCTAATTTTTTTGCATTTTCCATCGAAATATAATGCATGTTTGTAAGTTAAGAAATTCTGGAGGCAGCAAGTGCGTTGTGGTTGTGAATTTTGATTAAATGCTTCATATTTGAAAAGCTCAATTTGCTATTAACCTATAAGGTTGACCAAGAAACGGATTTTTTCAGTAACACTTTTGGTTTACTTTTGGAAATTTCTGTACCTTTTCAAACAATCAAGTTATTTTGATGAAACATGGCACATTGTTTTTACTATATATGTTATACTGGTAATCAAATTTGATGCCTGCTTTTTCTATATAGGTTATACTGGTAACCAAAATTGATGTCTGCTTTCTTAAAAAGAAAACACACATATTTGCTATTAAAAACATTTTTATGAAAATTCACTACCATAACGCACTTGCTGCGTCCCGAGATTTTTATTTATTTATTTTGTTCAAGAGAAATACAATTCTTTTTCTTTTCAAACAAAAATTGGACTGTCAATCTTTTCTACCATGTCAAGGCTTAAAATAATTTAAGGAGCATTTGCCCATGAAATCAATTTAAGATATGACCACTCCCATCACATAACCCCCTTCTTTACTTTTGTAAATAAAGCTAGATACCTATATTGTTCATTAGATTTTGAAAAAAATATTTCAATTATACTTGACTTAATGATTAATTAATTATATTTATGATAATGTTAAAATATGACCACTGCCATCACATAAAACCATTTTTCTATTTTTAAAACAAAGTTAGATAGGTACCTCTTTTCTCTTAACAGAAAAAATGTTTTTTACTATGTTACACTTAATTTGATGAGTGTCATGCACTAGTTTTTGAAGATCACTATAAGATATAACATCTGCCATCATATAACACATTTTTTATTAAATTTTTCAAGTTAGAGATCCTTATTAATCAAAATTCGTCTTGCATCCCCGGAGGGGGCGTAAAGCCGTCGGTCTCGTGTCCATGCGATGTTGGGCACGTTAAAGATCCATACCCTCCTTACAGAAAGGCAGGGGTTTGGCAGAATTTCCAGGATAGTGAGGTGAAACTGCTCCCTGGCGTCGGTGATTGACCATAGTCGCGGAAATAGGCCGACGTTAAAGAAACAAAACACACACACACACACACACACACACCATTTCAAGCTACATGTAAAGTCTCATTTAAGTTACTCTAATTCTTTCAAAAATATAGCGTTTTCAAAAATATTTTTGTATATTTTTGGGGGAAAGAAATGTCCGTTATAGCTGATTTACGAACTTGTCTGCGGTCTCAACAAAATGAAGATATGTGCCAGATTTCGTTCAAATCAGTTGAATATTTTTTGAGATATCGCTCGGATGTACACACACACGCACAAGTATATATATATATATATATATATATATATATATATATATATATATATATATATATATATATATATATATATATATATATATATATATATATATATATATATATATTAGAGGTGTGCGAAGCTTCGTAATTTCGAACCGAACCCGAACTCGAACCGAACCTTCGGTTCGAAAATATGTTCGCACTAGCGATGTTGAAGTAGTTCGAAGTTCGAAATATGCAATACTTCAAAATAGTTCGAACTTCGTTGGTCAAAAATACTTCGAAATTTAACTTTACAGTCATTCAATGTTGCCAAAGATAGCGAAGTTGCGGCCCCTTTAACTCGATAGCGACGCTTTAAACTCGTTATCGGTCTCATTGAGTTGAGAGCGTAATTTCAGGAGATTTTACTCGTGCATATTTTTGATAGTAGGTGGGACACATTGAGACACAACGGAGCCATTTGGCAATCACAGAAATATTTTTCCTATATATCCTAGCCTCCAAACACCTTTTTCAGTAACAACATTATGATGGCAGTGTTTGAAGGCGATCGGTAACGTACATTTTCAGAATTTGAGGATAATTGCAGATTGCCTTTGGAAAACATTGGTTTCAACATGCTTTCCAAAACAGTTACATATTCACAATCAGCAGACAGTTCAAACTTGTAAGTGGTTATTTTTAACTGACTTCAAAAAAGGAGGAGGTTCTCAATTCGATTGCATTTTTTTTAAATCTGTGTTACCTCAGAACTTTTTTCTAGATAAACCGATTGTGATGATTCTTTTTTTATTTGAAAGCTGGTGCTTCTCATGTGGTGCCATATAAATTTGATGAAGAACTGATCAGTAGTTTTTGAGTTATTCTTAATGAAGTCGTTATCCTATTTTTTTAAATGTTTATTGTTATATACCTATCATGCTCACTTTGAACCCTCTCAATCTGTTTGCTAAAACTGCCTAGAGAATACCAAACAACAACATCTTTATAAGTGAGCTTATCTATAGATCTAGAAATCTAAAAAAGTTTAAAATATTTTTTGTTTTTGTGGTTTTGATTTAACATTGACCCATCTCCACAACGATCAGCACGGAAGCAACCTACAAATTTGTCAAATCCTTCCCTTTTGTAAAAATAGTGGGAATCTTTTACACATCAAATATTGTATGTTACAATATTTCTAAATTTTGTATTTAAGGAAATGATATATGAACACTGAAGAATTTTGGGTAGTTCGATGTTCGATTTTGAATTTCTAAAAAGTTCGAAGTTCGACTGTGTAGCTTAGACATACTATTTCAGAGGTTCGAAGTTCGAGGCAACATATTTGCTTGGGTTCGTTTATAGTTCGGTTCGAACAAAACATGGGTTCGCACACCTCTAATATATATATATATATATATATATATATATATATATATATATATATATATATATATATATATATATATATATATATATATATATATATATATATATATATATATACATACAGGCTGTTACAAAAAACATGCACCATCGCTCGTTGGGCAATTCCTTACTAAAAAATAAGAAAAAAAGTTCCTGTGCACATGGGCCCGGAAACGCATAGTTTCCAATATACAGGGAGTTGAATTTTAATTATTTTTTTTTAATTTTTTATAAATAATTTCAAAACCACTGGATTGATTTTAATGAAACTTGAAACTTGAAAGTGCATTATGAAAGTGCATATTTTCAGGTGAAAGTCTGCTTACAACTGCGTCAGTGGCGTGCGTACGGGGTAACTGTAAAAATTCATTTGGGGAAAAAATATGTGCGCCACTGTCTTTTTCCAATTTTGATACATCAGTTATGAAGCTTATTACATAAGCCACAAAAGCTGCCTCTTGGTATTTTTTCGTTCAGGGTGTCCCTTAGGAGATATGATTAATTTTATAAAAAGGGGCAAAATACCGATTAGTCGGCGTAATAATAATAATAATAATAATAATAATATATGTTTACTGCAACCATAAGAATATGAAAAACAAAACATACAGTAAACATAACAGCAATAAACGTGCAAATAACTAACCTACGTAAAACTTATTGGTGATAAACATTGAAAAGAATATTACAAACATTGATAAAAAATGATAAATAAAAAATAAAAATAAAAAATGAAAAAAGTAATCGTAGACACCACTCTTGTTTTTTGTACATTACTCAATTGACTTTAATAACAAAGCTAAAGAAAATGTTGAAAGTGACCACCATTAGCGTCGTTACAATTATTTAACCTTCTGCGCAAAGATCTTCTTACTCTTCTGCAAATATTTTGATCTTCTCTAATGCTGTCAAATGCATATTCTATTCTTCCCAACAATTCTTCTCGTGTATTTACTGGTGTTTTATGCACTATTTCTTTTAAATGACCCCACAAATAAAAATCGAGAGGATTCAGGTCCGGAGATCGAGGTGGCCTTGACACCGGACCTCCACGACCAATCCATCGGTGACCGTATGTGTTGGCTAAATATGTTCTTACAACTGCTGCAAAATGTGCGGGCGCACCATCATGCTGGAACCACATTGTACCATTTCTCATAAAAAGCGGTAGTAACAACGGCAAATAATTTTGTAAAAAGTTTAAATATGATTCATGGTCATGAGGATTCGGTAGAACAACAGGACCAATTATGTGATTTTCAATAATAGCAGCCCAAATATTGATGGAAAATTGATACTGCGAATTTGCAACTCTTAGAGAGTGTGGGTTTTCATCGGCCCATGTATGTAAATTGTGAAAATTTACGATACCTTTTCGCGTAAATGACGCCTCATCAGTAAATATTTCACGTTTTAGATAAATGTTGGTCGTGCCTAAGTTTGTTTAAGAACCACTGACAAAACATTACGCTTGGTTGAAAGTCTCTAGGTAGAAGTTCCTGGACACGTGTAAAATGATAGGGATATAAACTTTGATCCTTCAGAGTTCTGTGAACTGATGATGCCGAAATATTACCCAGTTCAGTGGCAATAATTCTCGTACTTGTACTAGGATCACGTTCAACTCTATTTAATATTGCCTCTTCAACTCGTACAGTTCGGCGGTATCTTCTGCGTCCAGAGTCAGCTTTTAAAGGTTTTAAAGAACCAGTTTCTCTCAAATGTCTTACAATACGTGGGAAAATATTTTTGTCAGGAATTCTTCTTTGCGGATAAGTTTCCTGATAAACTCGCACAGCTTGTCTAGCATTTTGATTTGTTTGTCCATAAATTAACAACATATCAGTCAAATCCGCTGAAGTGTACTTAATTAAAACCATCTTGAGAGGAGGAAATAATATTAATGAGCAGCTCAGTATCAACAAATAACTAAAAACGAAAATACTGCACCGTATCAAAATTTAAAGAATAGCACGAAAACTCTTTTGACACCTACAAAGCACTTCAAAATTGTAGAATTTAGAGAACTGTCAAAAATTATAGTTTCATGGCACTTTACGATTACTGTTTTCATTACTCCAACGAATCAGTATTTTGCCCCTTTTTATAAAATTAATGATATCTCCTAGGGGATACCCTGAACGAAAAAATACCAAGAGGCAGCTTTTGTGGCTTATGTAATAATCTTCATAACTGATGTATCAAAATTGGAAAAAGACAGTGGCGCACATATTTTTTCCCCAAATGAATTTTTACAGTTACCCCGTACGCACGCCACTGACGCAGTTGTAAGCAGATTTTCACTTGAAAATATGCACTTTCATAATACACTTTCAAGTTCCAAGTTTCATTAAAATCAATCCAGTGGTTTTGAAATTATTTATAAAAAATTTTAAAAAAATTAAAATTCAACTCCCTGTATATTGGAGACTATGCGTTTCCGGGCCCATGTGCACAGGAACTTTTTTTCTTATTTTTTAGTAAGGAATTGCCCCACGAGCGATGGTGCATGTTTTTTGAAACAGCCTATATATATATATATATATATATATATATATATATATATATATATATATATATATATATATATATATATATATATATATATATATATATATATATATATATATATATATATATATATATATATATATATAAACATATAAAAATTTGAATGTACCTTGGTTTTGTGTTCTAGGGACCCAAATTGGCGCTCATCTGAAGAAATTTTTCCGAAAGCTTTTCATCGTGACTTCTCTACTAATTTTTTTTAATAAAAATTCGCCAAAAAGAAGACTTAGATATATTATATATATATACAAAATGTTCAGAATTTTACGCAAAATCTCAAAATGTCATAATATACTGGGTGTCCAATTTGAAATAACGAAGTTATCTAGTTCCGGTGTGAGCGGAAATACCACTAGTCTGAAAATATTTTAGCAGAGTGTCCCCTAATTGTATTAGTACAGTAACAAATTTTGAGATTTTTCCTGATGATGGTTTTCTCATAATCAATCGATGCAGTTCCCGGTGGTTCACCTGTAGATCTTCAACTGATATTAAAAAAAAAAATTACTGGTGCCATGAGATGTTTTTATTGAACAAATTGATGAACAAAAAAAGTCTGCTTGGTCCTAATTAACAAAAATTGATAAGCAGACAATTTTAATCAATATAGATACCTTGGGTTTTAGAAATAGCAAATAAGGTGTTACGAAATATATTTTCAGTGAACAAATTATGAATAAAAAGAAGGCTGTTAAGTAGAAAAATTGCTAAATTTTTTCCAACTATTTACTCTTTTCAATAAATAGTACGAACTCCAGTCAAATGTTTTGTGTTGTAAAATCATTTCTTTCCGATAATTTTAAAAATTCATTAAAAAGGACCTTAACAAACGAAAGGTAGTCTGTCGGACTTAAACAATAACTTTATGAAAGGGAACTTGGACTATTATTTAATACATTTTCTATAACAATAATTCAAGAATTTTCCGGCATTAAAAAATAGGTGCTTTTTGTAGTTAGAAAAACTCTGTATAGATTTCTCTACCCGTGCCTTTTTCTGTCTGTTTAACAGAACTTTAAACTTCATTTCCATTGAAAATGAATTTAGTTACTAGTGATATAATATGTACATTACTGTATTTAGAACTGTAACAATAAGTATGAAATATATCAAAATGTCGTACTGTTTAATTTCTTATTTGAAAACCCCTACCCTAAACCAGCCAACCAATAAACATGACGTTCAGCAGACACAATAGTAATTGAGTTTTTTAAGTCTACTGAATGTTAAGAGGTGACTTCCAGTGACTGAAACTTTTAGGCACCAAAATTTTAGTGACTAATAAACAGTAACTTTTAATTCATTGATTGTTGTTGCCTTTACTTGGTGAAACTGGTCCATACTACATAAAGACTTGGAGACTACTTCTCTGGCTTCACTGTTGGGTTTCGTTTTTGTAGGTGAAGGACGTAGCCAGCGTGTAAGCTAACTGGAGCAAGTGGCCCTTCTGAATGCTAGATGTTCTAGGATGTTCTTCAACAGTTCTGTAGCTAGTTTCGCTGATTGACAGCATCCTCAAAACATCATAACATAGCAACAGATCTTTATTTATAGTTGTCATGATTTCGTATTATTTCAATTTTTATCTGTCTGAGGATGCTGTCAAGCAGCCAAACTAGTTACAGAACCGTTAAAGAACATACTAGAACATCTATAGAATTCAGAAGGGCCACTTGCCAAATCAACCTGCAAACTTGTTGAACCCTTTCTTTTTGTAAAAAGAATGGTAATCTTTTACATATCAAATATTGTATGTTACAATATTCCTAAATTTTGCATTTAAGGAAATGATATATGAATACTGAAGAATTTTGGGTAGTTCGATGTTCGATTTTGAATTTCTAAGAAGTTCGCAGTTCGACTGTGAACCTTAGACACACTATTTCAGAGATTTGAAGTTCGAGGCAACATATTTGCTTGGGTTCGTTCATTGTTTGGTTCAAACAAAACATGGGTTCGCACACCTCTACTAATCAAGTGTTCAAAATGGGTTCCAAACCTCACATAGTAAAATCATAACAACCGAGCACAAGATAGAATCCGCAGCTCAGCAAGGCAGCAAAGTCAAAGTCTGCTGGTCCCCATGGCTACTGATTTAGTAATTTATTTAGATAAACTGTTCAATTTAATAACGACGTTTTTTTCCCTCAGAGCTCGTCCGCGGCTTTGCCGCCCCGATAGCACTGCAACCTTTGGCTTACTCTTTTTACTCTACCCATTCCAAAATCACTGTGCCTTGAACTAGTCTGCACAGCGATTGGTAAGGTGAAGTTTTATAATCCAGCAACACCTCCATGTTGGGGTTGAAGACATGGCCCCTGTGATGCCATCCTTTGGATCTTGCCTAGTTTTTGTTTGGCACTGGATTGTGTCACCTTAGGCCACCAGACCAGTGCCGCATATGTTAACGATGGTCTGACCACCCTTGTGTACAGCCAGTGGGCCATACTAGGTCTTAGTCCCCAAGTTTTTCCATATAGCCTATATGGAAACGTTAGTCAGGAAAATCTGACAGGGTTTTCCTGGCAAATTTTGAGTTATCATTCGAAAAAAATTTTTCTCAAAAAATAAAAAAGCTATGACAACCAAATTTGGTAGGTAGGTTTACGATATAAAAGTAAGCTATACACCAAAATTTAGATTTCTATGTTACAAGAAAAAAAAAAGTTATAATAAAATATTTTGTTCCAAATCATTTCTATTTTCCTTACAACTCACATCGTTTTTAGTCTATTGCTATTATTAAAAGTCAATAGTTTCTTCCTAAAATTTGCTCTTACCGAACACACGTGGCTTCCATTGACTTCTGCTTCTGCCGCTGTTACAGTCTTTACTCTTAACATGACACTTTGCTTACTCTTACTGCTAAACTATTTTACATACGTATCACCCTACAAAAACTACTTGTATTCCACCGCATAAGACGTTCCTGTAGCTTCACTTTCAGTTTATTTTCCTCTCTTTCTTCTTTATGATTCATTTTCAAAGCTCACTAGTCTGTTCTATTGATAATGAAAATTGTAGAAGCATCCTCTTACTAGGCATCGTGTGTCCATTTGCTATGATTGTACCTTTAATTTACACTGTTAGTCAATGCTCGCGCTCTATGCAACTTTTATTTGTGGCCTAACAAATTACTTGAAATTTCCATGCAACATTTCTTTTTACGTGCCTTATGTGGTCTCCTGCTACATTCATCACCTTTATAATGTGAGGCCACTACCATTACATTTCCTGTTCCCCTAGTTTAATTATCATAACAAGCAGATTGTAAATAGCTATTAGTCAATGATACCTTCTGCAGAAAGCGTACCATTTCTGCCTAACATACACGGTTTCAACCATCCTGTCTGTTTTGCAGTTTCTATTGTTAGTCAATGCTCGCTATTCAATTTCTTTTTAGTGAATTTTCGTAGAAAAAGGGAGATCCCAACTTTTGAATTTTGGAAAAAATTTTGCAAATGAGCGCGAACTAGGACCCCTAGAACCCATACCCGGGGTCAGTTTGAATTTATTTATATATATATATATATATATATATATATATATATATATATATATATATATATATATATATATATATATATATATATATTATTTATTTATTTTGATAAAATTCGGCATGTACCTTCCTTTTGTAAATGGCTTGGAAAAATTCGTTAGTCAGGAAAATCGGACGGGGTTTTCAGGGAAAATTTTGAGTTTTCATTCGACAAAAATTTTTATCTCAAAAAATAAAGATAGCCTCTTTATAAGATAACCAAATTTGGTAGGTAGGTTTACGATATAAAAAGTAAACTATACACCAAAATTTAGATTTCTATGTTACAAGAAAAAAAGTTATAACAAAATATTTTGTGCCATTTCTATGAAAATTCACTACCATAACGCACTTGCTGCGTCCAGGCTTTTTAATTATAGTCTTTGACACACCTCCCCATCCTAATATGCCATATTTGATGTTTGACTCAACTAAGGAGCAATATAACATTTTAAGTTCCTTCAAGTCGAAGATATCACGTAAGATTTTAAATTTAGATACAAACATATGTATCTTCCAGACTACATAGTTACAATAATCCAGTAGTCTATTTAGATAAACTGTTTAATTGAATAACTAGGTTTAATAATAATATTCTGGTTTAATCAATTAAATTATTTTATTTCCTACAATTCATACAAATTTAGAGCATATAATTTAATTCTAGCTAATGACATCAAATCAGTAAAAATCGGGATTATGTTTCCATTCTAATTCGATATATAAATAGATTAAAAAATATTTATAACAAGATAATTATTACATCAAATACTAAAAATTGAAATGTACAACATCAAATGTTATCATTTACAAATGGAAACATAATAAGAATCACCTTGATATCAGAAGAGTAGTATCCGAACCAGTTGATGCAAGCCCATCTCTGCCTCTCACTGGTAGTACTAGTATGCTTATGAACCATTTTATGACTATCTCTGTCCTGAGAGTACTTGATTAGCTCACCTGTGAGTGTGTTTGCTGCCAACTGCAAAGATCCAGACCTCAAGATAAACACTGCGGTAACATTTCGTTTGGGGGTGCTTGCCAATAAAGAAAATGCTTGCACAGTTTGCTTTCGTTCTGTGTTTTTTTTTAACATAATAACTTTAAATGGATTCCTTTTTTTATGAACAAAGAAAATTTAAAGAAATACAACCTTTTTGGTATACCTACATACCATTCTCTTAATGGTAAACTTTAGTTTTAATATAATGACTGAATGGCTAACATTACATTTAGAATATTAACTAGAAAGAAACTTTTGTTGGTCTATTGGTCCATTGATTTTTTTATAGCAGTTTGTAGCTAAAACTTGATTAAAAGCTATAAAAGATATAATAACACTAGTTTACAAGCGTTTTGCTCATTAACTAAAACTAGTTTTATTTTACCAATCTAAGAGCGCCAAATCCAAAAATACCGTTATATTTTTAGATAGAGACAACTGAAATACATCTATATTTATTCAATATTCATTATAAATATAAGATACAACAAAAGCAAACAAACTAAGAAGTAAAAAACTTTAAGGTCATATTTTTCTCTTCGAACATTTTTACATCGGTTTTCCCTTAAAATTGGACAGTGAAAATCACCCATCATATTTTCATGCCAGAAGCCTTGATATCTGCGCTCTAAATCCATTAGATCTCGGTGAAAGCATTCCCCATGTTCGTCACTCGCCATTCCTAAGTTATCTAGGAAGAAGTCCAAATGGGAATGTGAAAAGTGGATCTTTAGGATATATTGGCTGCGATTTAATGATAATTTGTTATCATAAGTACACTTGGAGAACCCAAATCACCACAACACATATTTTTATAGACCTGATGATTGTTTCACTAAGAAGGTTACCGTCATCAGAGGATGAAACTGCTTACTACTAAACATCACCTTATACAGGGTGATTCATAAGTGGTGACCAAAAATGAAACCCCATGTTCTTTGAACAATTTTAGAGAGGGTATGTCCTATAAAAAAAATTCTATAATGCTTCATTAAAAAGATACAGGGTGTTGAAGTTGAATTTCAAAAAATAAAATTTCCCAATTTTTAAAAAAGTAGTACATATATTTTGCTGAAACTTTGCATGTGTAGGCTGTTATGGAAGGCGCGTATTCTACCATAACAATTGAATTTGCTAATCCAGCAGTGGCGCGCGTACCCACATGTCATTGGTTATCCCTCAAGAAAAAAACGGGTACGCCAATGATATTTTTTATTTTTTGAATCTTACTTTCATTTGTGAACAAAATGACTCTCTTGATAATTTTCTGTACGACGCTTATTTTACGAGTAAGCAATGAATCAGGTAAGTGTTTTAGAGCACAGTTCATGCTTTTTAACCAGTCGTTGTTTGGTAGAAAATCGCAATGATACACTTGTATGCCTCCATTGGCCTGAATACACGCACGACATCTTTTTGATATGGAAAATTTAATGTCTTGATAATTTTTTGTACGACGATTATCTTTGTTGTATTTTAGTAAGTAGTAGTCTGGTTTGCCAAAGTTGTCATTAAGTGTCACTTGACGTTCGGGTTAACAAGTTATTATTTTGAATAGGTGTAAGTGATAAAGTTTATAAAATTGCAAAATTTTCTACTCTTTTACTTCTTATAATGGAGTACACCTCAGAAGAGTATGCAGATATAATTTTTATCTACGGATATGCTGATGGAAATGCTCTAGCTGCTTGTCGGGAATATCAACATAGGTTTCCCACTCGCCATCAACCTACACCAAGGGTTTTTTCTCGATCGTTTTCAAGACTTCGGCGGTGCGGTATTGGACAACGTCCTGACGCTAGAGCTAATGGTAGAAGACAACATCAACTTGAAGACAAAGAGAGAGTGGTGGATGCAGTGATGGATCAACCTTCTACAAGTACTCGGAGGATTGCCACGCAGTTACAATATTCTCAAAGCTTTGTTTGGAGAACTTTACATCGAGAAGCCTTACATCCATATCATCGACTGAATGTTCATTGCCTTCTACCTGGAGATAATGTGCATCGACGAGTCTTTTGTGAATGGATGTTGGAAATGAACAATCAAAATATCTTATTCCGTAATCTAATCTTCTGGTCTGACGAATCAACATTTACAAGAAATGGTATTTATAATTCTCATAATGAGCATGTCTGGTCATTGGAAAATCCACATGCAACAAGGACTCGCACATTTCAACATAGATTTTTCATTAATTTATGGTGTGGTATTTTTAACGGCTCACTGTTCATGGAAGTCCTGCACAACGTTTAAATCTTCGTACTTAGCGCTCCTAGAAAAACGTGTAGAAAACATTCTAGATGACATTCCACTAGCAACAAGAGGTATAATGTGGTACCAGCATGACGGTGCACCAGCGCATCATAGTCGAAACGTTGTTACATGGCTACATGAACATTATAATGAAAGATGGATTGGCGGAACTGGACTAATATATTAGCCTGCAAGATCACCGGACTTAAACCCACTTGACTTCTATCATTAGGGTGATTTTAAGCGACTGGTCTACAGTGAACAAATAAATACACCAGAGCAGCTACAACAACTGATAAATAATGCTTTTCGTCATATTCAAGCAACAATGAATCCTCAAGACATTAAATTTTCCATATTAAAAAGATGTCTTGCGTGTATTCAGGCCAATTGAGGCATTTTTGAACATTTATTGTAATAAATAAATTACTATAAGCCTGATAAAAGTGTATCATTGCAATTTTCTACCAAACAACGACTGGTTAAAAATCATGAACTGTACTCTAAAACACTTACCTGATTCATTGCTTACTCGTAAAATAAGCGTCGTACAGAAAATTATCAAGAATCACGAATGAAAGTAAGATTCAAAAAATAAAAAATAAGAAAAAATATCATTGGCGTACCCGTTTTTTTCTTGAGGGATAACCAATGACATGTGGGTACGCGCGCCACTGCTGGGTTAGCCGATTCAATTGTTATGGTAAAATACGCGCCTTACATAGCAGCCTACACATGCGAAGTTTCAGCAAAATATATGTGCTACTTTTTAAAAAATTGGGAAATTTTATTTTTTGAAATTCCACTTTAACACCCTGTATCTTTTTAATGAAGCATTATAGGAAAAATTTTTATAGGACATACTCTCTCTAAAATTGTTCAAAGAACATGGGGTTTCATTTTTGGTCACCACTTATGAATCACCCTGTATACTGAGTTTTAGGTAGAGAGGAATACCGAGAGGGAAACTAAATCGCAGGCATATTTTCTGTGTATTGTATTTTTATTGCTGGACGAGTTTTTGGAAATTCCTTATCACTTACCTGGCAAGTTTCGGAATATTTTGTGTATCAGGGACAGAGGGTAAACAAAGGACTATAAATCAGTGACGGCTCTCGGTTTAAGAAACTGCAGTTTTCTATTGCCTTAGAAATATAAATACTTTCATATCCATCTAACTCCGCTGACTGTGTAACATTTATTGTAACTTTCAGAGTTTCTTTATTAAGTAGTGTTTCTTATCTAAGTTGTGCCACTTGTCTACACTACCGTATCTCAGCTGTGCTAGATGTTCATGAAATCTAGTCTCAATGGTTCTCTTAGTCTGCCCAACGTATTTACGATTACAATCTTTACAACCTATCTCATAGATACCAGACATTTCAGTGGCTTTATCTTTATCTTTCGTATTACCTAACAAATTTCTTAAATTATTTTTTGTCGAAAAACTTTGCTGCAAATCGGCTTTCTTAAAAATGCTCTCTAGACGCCTTGTGATATGCAGTTCAAAAGGTGGGCAAACAAATTTTTTCTCTGTTTTATCTTTTCTGAATATCGTGCATTCCGCTAACATTCGTCAGGTCTATAAAAAGATGTGTTGTGGTGATTTGGGTTCTTCAAGTGTACTTATCAGTGCTCATCACAGGTTCCAACCTTCACTTAGTGAATTTGTTAGCAATTTAACAACAATTTTCCTATAGTTATCACGTTTTGTGTCTCCTAAAAATTCAGCAACTACATTCTTAAAAGATCTCCAAGCTTTAGTTTCGGCATCTGATTGCTCAAACAGGTCCTACAAATATACCTTCTTTAAGCTTCGGTTGTGACAACTTTGGGGAAAGTTTGTGCAAATCCTTGAAACCCTCACCATTACGATTTCAACTTTTTACAAAATGTTTCATTAAACCAAGCTTAATGTGCAAGGTGTGTAGAAAAACCTTTTTTGGATTTACAAGCGGCTCATTTTTAATATTCATCTGGCCGGGAATAAAAGCTTTTCTTGTAGATCATACTTTTCTCGAGTAATGCTCTACTGTCCCACAACACACAAAAAACAAGAATATTTTGTATACCCTCTTTGCAAATGTAATACGTTAGGTTAGGGTTAGGTTTAATTGTGAGTGGGCCATACCGGTCCCTCCACCACAACCATAAGGTCTATTGTGGCTCACGCCTAATAGTCTATATTTCGCCCAACAAAGCCAGCCTCCTGCAGAGGTCGATAATCTTTGTGAGCGAAAGTTGATCCAGATCCTCCGGAGCAAGCTTTATCTTTCCAAAGAGCAGGTATCTAGTCCCGTCCGCTGCCGGACAGGAACACAGTACGTGCTCTGCTGTCTCATCACTCTCCATACATAGCCGGCACTCAGTCTCCTAACCGACTCCAATACGGTGCATGTGGTGATGCAAGCGGCAGTGTCCTGTATACAGGCCGACCAGAATACTCAGTCGTTGTCTGTTTAACTCTAGAAGTTTTTTTGCCCTTGACTCAGACAGGCCATTTATGAAGGCCTTAGAGTGAGCTAATCCTGAAAGATTTTGCCAATACTGGATTGTCATTCTTTCTGTCCAGGTCTTTAAGGTGCGTTTTGCTGTGCATGATGTTATCCCCAGCACCGGTTCTGGTCCGACAAAGTCTCTCTGGGCACCACTCCTGGCAAGCGTGTCGGCCACAACATTGCCATCATGGTCCGAGTGACCCGGTATCCAGACCAGCGACACCTCATTACAGCTGCCCAGTTCGTTAAGGGCAGATTTACAACTTCATACCGTTGTTGAATTACACCGGTAGGAACCAAGCACTTTTATTGCAGCTTGGCTATCTGCATATATCTTTATCGATTTGTGTGTGCACTGGTTTTTTATACTTTCCCTTGCACACATCTCGATGGCATACACTTCTGCCTGGTGTATGGTTGCGTACTTGCTGAGGCTAGCTGATAGTCTAGCATCGGTGCTGCCCCCATATGCGCCGGCTCCTACTCCCATATTGGTTTTGGAGCCGTCACAGTACCAGCAGAGATCGGCTCTCAATAGGGTCGTTTGATTTCGCTCCCAGTCCTCCCTTTCCGGGAGGACGCTCTTAAAAGACAGACCTCTACTGATCTTTGTAGGCATCAAGTCTGAGATCATTCCCAGAATCCCGTGACCCTCAATGTCATCGAGGAGTCCGGACCCTCCCAGACTGATTTCCTTCGGCATACTGTCGGCGGTTTGTTTTAGTCTGTACGTTGTCCACCTCGCCATCTTCTCCAACCATATATGAAGAGGTGGAATATTAAGGAGGACCTCCAGGGCGGCTGATGGTGCGGTGCTTATCGCTCCCGTTATAATCAGACAAGCTTGTCTCTGTAGGTGAGCCAGTTTGGCCCTCGCGATACCACTAACTGCCTTAGGCCACCAAACTATGGCTCCATATGTTATCATTGGTCTGATAACCACTACATAGAGCCAGTACATGTTGGGGGTTTGTTCCCCAGTTGTTTCCACAGATTCTCCGGCATGTCCACGTTCCCCAGTTGTTTCCACAGGTTCTCCGGCATGTCCACAGGGACAGTTTAGCCCTGCGGATTACATTCTCTAACTGTATGTCCCAGTTGAGCTTCTTATCTAGGGTAACCCCCAGATATTTTGCTTGTTCCGAAAATGGAATCGTTTTCCCCATAAGAATAGGTGGTTTTAATTTGTCCAACCTTCTTCTTCTGGTAAATGGAACAATGATCGTTTTGCGGGAGTTCACAGACATCTGTTCCCTCCGACACCAAAATGTAATAGGAAAGCTATAACCTTACAATCACTGCAGCTGTGCCAGTCATATGCATCATAAAGCTGCATAATTAAGGTCATTGAGACCGAGTGCCGACTGTGTATGGAGGATGACGAAACAGCAGAGCACGTGCTGTGTTCCTGTCCGGCAGCGGATAGGACTAGACACCTGCTCTTTGGCAAGGTAAAGCTTGCTCCAGAGGATCTGGATCGACTTTCGCCCACAAAGGTTATCGACCTCTGCAGGAGGCTGGATTTGTTGGGCGAAATATAAACATTAGGCGTGAGCCACAATAGACCGTTGGTCGCGGTGGAAGGTCCGATATGGACCACTCACATACAACCTAACCTAACCTAACATATGTTTCTTTAGTGCAGACAGCATAATCTCCTGAAATGGAAGGCTTTCAAAGTAGTCTTCGACAAATCAATAAACGCCATTCTTGAGGATTATAGGGGTTCATTTGTTTCTTGAAATAAATTAAATAAAACAAAACAGTAACAAAACCAACATTCCTTTTTGAAACATTGTGAGAAAGCTACACTTCTGCTTCTGTAATATGTAACTTTCATATCAGAGCTAAGAAGGTTTTTTTGTTGTAATTAAGATAGGAGTAATTCACTAGCAGACTGAAAAATTCAGATCCCGCACAAGATCATCGAGCTCTGGTTGTTCTATAAGATGTGGTCTTGTGGTTTCTTGTACGAATTCACTACCTCCACTGCTTTGTGAAAATTTGTTATCCGACATACTTTCATTACTATCTGTTGATTATATACTTTAGGCACCGGGTCAAACAGGCTTAGGTAAATCCGTCGAATGTAACACTGTTTTGAATACAGATGAAACATCTGCATATTCCACATTCGACTAATTTTTCTTACTGAAACCTGTGGTTTTGGTCAGACAGAAGTAGCGATCCTCATTAGCCAACCATTTACTTAAAGTAACTGCAACTGTTACAGAATTAATGTGGAACCCATGTTTTATCCTGATTTGCAATATAAAACCCAAAATAGTGCAAATAAGCAAACTTTAGTGCTTCCGTAATTGTGCAGCCTTTATGGCGTGTTATGTATAGTCCACAAACATAACAAAATTCATCTGTATGAGTAGTACAAGTTCTTGAAGAGATTGTTACTTGAAAAATGCAGCACAAAAAACTAAATGTATTGAAATGCAACCGATGCAATATAGGCTAGTAGAACACACTTCATTTGGTGGAAACCGGAAGACGACTACTGAATTGCCTCACAAATGAAATAGCTACCCATACAAGAAAGTATTAGTTTTAAAAGACTGATAAAAAAGCGATAAAACTGCTTCATATATCATCTAATTGATAATAAATACAAATGGTGCGGGCATGTTTCTAGCAGAGCTATGAAAAAAGCTCAAAAAATCTCTATCTATCTATCCATCTCACAATAATAATAATAAAACATAGCAAATAAGGTTTCTGCTCTTATTGAATTTGTAAACAAGCCGATATGTCATTTTATAAATTGTATCAAAATACCGGATTATGATATAGCTGATGCTTATTACAGGAAGAACTACTCGCATGTGGGAGTCTTAATACTTGTACATAGAAAGTGGAAATCAAATAAAAAATATAGAAGTAGGTAACCTTTCACAAGACAAGGGTAAATAAATTGCAGTTGCTGTGGCTAATAAGACTTATTCTCGTCATATATAGGTCTCCAACAGGTAATTTCGAGATATTTCTTGAAAGGCTGGATAATGCGCTATCATTTATCGTTAATGAGTACAGAGAGAAGAAGATTTATGTGGCTGGTGACTTCATTGTGTATTTTTGTGTACAGGGTGGCTCAAATTCGAGCCTCATCATTGAGATCTCAGAAACCGTAAGAGATACAACGTCGGTTAAATTATGGCAAAGTTGCGTAATTTGATGCTCAGCAAAATGCAGTTTAGAAAATTAGAAAATTCGGAATACTTCCGGTGATAATCGGTAAAAACCGAAAACTCATAAAATCCGTTTTATTTTTTTTCTGGCGTTATTTGAAAAGATACAACAAAATGAATCACAATTCACTTTTCCTCTCCTACAAGATGGCATTTTCAAAATCGAAATCCGATGTTTCGTCTTTCAGAAACCATCATCAACTCCATTTTTTCAAATACGGCCCTGGATTTTTTATTTCGTATTTTGTTTCCCTTCGACTACCTAAAAACAATGCCTCATCACAACTTTTGAATTTCAAACGTTTTGATAACAAAAAAATGACATTTTCCGTCTTTCTTGTAAATATTTAACACGACTCTGGTTTTGAAACAAAATATTTATTCAATAATATAATTGAATTAGGTAGTTAAAGATGAACCCGAATTTATGATTATGAGTCAAATATTATAAGTTCAATCCAATGCAATGACATGTCTGTTCGTTCATCTCGGCGGCTTTGATATTCAGAAATATCAAGTCCTCGCTTGTCATAATCTGACAATAGAACTTTTGACAATTTAGCTTTCAAAACAAACATTAAGAGAGCAAAAATGGTGTTTTCCAATTTCGAGAAGCGTGATATGCTTCGGATTTATTATAGTAATAACAGAAACTCGCACATTTTATGTGAACGGTATTTAGAGCAATACCCCGAGCGTCCACAACCCCATTATTCATATTTTAACCATTTGGACAGAAATTTAGGTCTCTTTGGTAGTTTTGGTAAACCTAGAAATTCATACGGCCAACGAATGGAAGCTGAAGAGTAAGAAGCTGTTTTAAATGCTGTATCGTTATAAAATGATGCTATGCAATCTTTTATTACTATAATATTTTGCGATAACATGATACTTCACCAAAACGTTTTGTTAAAGGTTACAGAAAATCCTCGTGGTTCAAAACGGCAATTTGCTTCAGAACTGAATATGACTAGAAGCCAAATTCAGAGGGTTTTAAAAAACATAAGTATCATCCCTATAAACTTCATGTTTGCCAAGAACTAATACCAGGAGACAGGGATAGAAGGCTTGAATTCTGCAATTGGCTTGATGGAAAAATGCAACAAGATGATGATTTCTTAAATAAAATCATCTGGACAGATGAATCTAATTTTTCCACAAGCAGCCTTTTTAACAGAAACAATGAGCATTATTATGCAGTAGAAAATCCATACCAAAATCGGCAAGTTCGAAGACAGGAACAAAAACCATTCAATGTTTGGGTTGGAATGTATCGAACCAAAATCTTAGGGCCAATTATTTATGATGGAAACTTAAATACTGAACGGTATCTTAATTTAATTATATATTTGATGCGCTTGAAGATGAACCGTTGAATATGCTGCGGCAGCTGTGGTGGCAACAGGATGGTGCACCACCCCATAATGGAAGGGCAGTAACCGAGTTTCTTGATGAAACATTTCCCAATCAATGGATTGGAAACCAAGGAGTGGTGCGCTGGCCTGCCAGAAGTCCTGATTTGTCCCCACTGGGTTATTTTTTATGGGTATTCTTGAAAAATCGCTTATTCAAAGATACTTTTCCGAATGATATAAACATTTTGCGCCAAAAGTTAGTGTTAGAATTCACAACTCTACGAGGGCTCCACCGGGCTGTTACGAACAATCTGCGAAGACGTATGTGAAAATGCATAGAAGGCCAAGGGGGCTTATTCGAGCATTTACTTTAGGTTTTTAATTTGTCCATTTTAAAAGTTAAGTAAGCAGTAAATATTTTCAAAAAATACTAAAAATGTCATTTTTGTTATCAAAACGTTTAAAAACCAAAAAGTGACGATGCATTGTTTTTAGCTGGTGCAAGGGAAACAAAATATGAAATAAAAAATCCAGGGCCGTATTTGAAAAAATTGAGTTGACGGTTTCTGAAAGACAAAACATCGGATTTCAAATTGATTTCAAATTTGAAAATGCCATCTTGTTGGAGAGAAAAAGTGACCTTGATGAAGTGTGATTCATTTTGTTATATCTTTTCAAATAACGCCAGAAAAAAATAAAACAGATTTTATGAGTTTTCGGTTTTTTCCGATTATCACCGAAAGTATTCGGAATTTTCTAATTTTCTAAACTGCATTTTGCTGAGCATCAAATTACGCAACTTTGCCATAATTTAACCGACGTTGTATCTCTTACGGTTACTGAGATCCCAATGATGAGGCTCAAATTTGAGCCACCTGTACAGTCATTTGAAAGATGGCCACTTGTGGGTATTTTAATATTTATTTTAATTTGGAGTTGCTTATGGATGAACCATCACGGATAACAAATAACAGTAGCAACTGTATAGATAATATATTTACCAATGACGATAGTATACAGTATAAGAAAACAATTAACTTACATTTTGAAGAACATCTAGGACAAAAGGCCAAATTCCTGGTAGAAATGCAACAACATAAAAAGCCAGTATAAGATCTAGACAAGTGATAAAATTAAAAATTAAAGAATACAAAACATACCTTGAAAGAGTTGACAGGAACCTGAGGTTGCAGGGTAAATTTGCAGCAGCAGGATATTTCTTGTTTCATACCTGCTTACTAAGTTAAGTGTGAGAAATTATTTCCCATAAAAGAAAAGGAAATAAAGAAACATGTATATATTTCTAAAGAACTTCAAGAGATGAAACATACACTTGATGCTATAGATACTGTTGCTAGAGTAAAAAAGGATGATGTCAGTTTGACAGCTTATAAGATATATAAAGGAATGTATGTGCAAAATATGGAAGAAGAGCAGAAGAAAAAAATGTTGATGCAATAAATAGATCAAGCAAAAAGCAGAACACAATCTGGAGCATTATAAATAAAGAGAAAAAACGTAATAAATCAGATAAGACTGCTAACAGTAAGCTGACCGCTGAAGACTTCAGGCTATTTTTTTTTTAGTTTGGTGGGGGGCAGACAAATGACAATTTAAGTCTTGCTGATCCAGTTAGCCTCATTAGAACTGGTGGAAGTGCAAACTGTGTGAGCTCTTGCTACTTTTACGATGTAAATGAGGAAGAAATCATCAGAATTGTCCAAGGTATGACAAATACATATTCAGAAGATATTTATGGAATGTCAGTCATGTTTTTAAAATTAATCATGATTGCTATAGTTGCATCTGTTGTTATGTTTATCAATAAGTGTTTATTGGAAGGTGTGTTCCCACAAGAGTTAAAAGCAGCTAAAACAGTTCCAGCATACAAGAGTGGTGATATTGATGCGACAGTGAATTACAGGCAATTGTCTCTTCTGGCAGTTGTATCAAAACTATTTGAGATAGTAATTAAGAACAAACTCATAAAGTATCTTGAAAAAAGATATATTTATTGTGAAACAGCAAGGTTACAGGAAGGTCAACGTCCACAGCCTTATTAGATATTTTTGAAAATATAAAAAGTGCATACGATGAAAAGAAATTGGCTGGCAAATTTGGTTTTATGTGATTTAAGTTTGCTTCTGTCTCTCATGATATTTTGCTTGGGAAGCTGGGTGTCTATGGAATAAGGGGATGCTGTCATAACCTCATTGAAGATTATTTAAACAACAGAACACAGGTTGTAGAATGAAAGGCTGTAAGATCGAGTGTGATGAGCATTGGTATGGGGGTACCGCAGGGTTCAGTATTGGGACCGCTTCTGTTCATCTTGTATACTAGTGATTTGGCAGACAATGTGGACACGGATGGTATCTGCCTATATGCTCATGACACTTTTTTCAGGGTGGTGGAAAAGACAGAGACTGCGCTGAAGAGCAAGGCACGAAAAACAGTTGGTGATGCGAGGTTCTAGTTTGAGGCAAATAAGCTCACTTTAAATTAATCAAAAACCAAAGTAGTTACTATAAATGGGAAAAATGAAGACACAATGGCTGTAAAGTTCTTGGGGGTGTATGTTGATAGCAAGTTAAAACTAGAACGTGCATGTGGCTGAAACATCAAGAAACTAGCATACGCCTTATATTGTATAAGCCAGATGAAGAAGGTGGCATCAAATGAAGTAGCATTGCTTACTTACCATGGGACTTTTCGCAGCGTAGCGACTTATGGTATACTCCTTTGGGGAGAATCTTCAGTATCAAGGCGAATCTTTCGGCTTCAGAAAAGGGCAGTTAGGATTCTGTGCGGTCTGGGTTATAGAGACAGCTGTAGAAACAGTTTCTGAAATCTGGGCATATTAACGATCCCATCGGCATATATACTTACCTGTGAAAATAGGTCTGAGAAAATAGAGACTGCTTTCAAACATCGGGGGATAGTCACTTAATAGGAACAAGATCTACGGAACTACTTCTATTGCCGTTCCACAGGATAAAGAAGTGACAAAACAACCCAATTATTGGGGTGTAAAGTTTTACAATAAAATTCCAGAGAAAGCCCAAGAACTGAACAAGAAAACTAAAGAACATTCTGATACAAAAAGTTTTTTACACCTTCGATGAATTCATGGATTGTAATTTAAATGTGGGTGACTTTGTTCCATAATAATAATAATAATAATAATAATAATAATATTTATTCTGGCACAAAAGACCACGTCATACACTACACACAATATTACAGCAAATGAAATAGACACATATATATATATATATATATATATATATATATATATATATATATATATATATATATATATATATATATATATATATATATATATTTTAATTTCAACAACACACCACGAGGGCTTACAGCCTAAATACTATCGTACCGTGGGTGTCGACAAGGAGGAAAGAGGCAACTTGTTAATTCTGGACTTGAAGGTTTGGAGGTTCGGGGGAGAAGAAAAAACATGTGTCGGCAAGGAGTTCCACAACTTGGAAGTCCTCGGGACAAAAGAGCGGGCATAACAAGATGTTCTATGTCTGCTGCCCTGGACAGTAAAAGGGTGCATTCGCTCTGTTCCCCTAGTAGATCTGTTGGGGGCAGCAGGTGGAGGAACTATGGAAGAAAGCACCTCTGAGCAGTGCCCATGCAGATATCTATAAAAGAGATAGAGGTCACCAACGGCACGTCGGTGGGCAAGGGATGGCAGCCTTTGGGTAAGGGTAGGGTCACCGATGAGACGTATAGCTCTCTTTTGAATGGAGTCCAGGATAGAGTGTAGAAGTGGCAGCAGCACCCCAGATGTGGGGGCAGTATTCGAGGTTTGGTCTTATTTGTGAAGTATATAAAGTATAGAGATTAGCTGGTGAAAAATATTTGCGAGCCCGGAAGAGGAAACCTAACGTCTTAGCAGCCGCTTCTGCAATTGATGTGACATGTTGCTGCCAATTGAGATTTCGATCCACAGAGATGCTAACAAGTGAAAAGGACTCATTAATTTGAATAACTTGGTTGTTTATTGTGATGGGTCTAGGGCTGGTGTATTTCTTATAAGAAAGAAAGCAAGACTGTGATTTGGTGGGGTTGAATTGTACAAGATTTCTACTTCCCCAGTCTAATATTTTTTGGAGATCCGCGGAGATAGAACCCTCCATGAGTCTGCGGTCCTCATCTAGTTGGGCTAAAGAGACAGGCTTAGTGTATTGTATATTGGAGTGGAGGGTGCTGTCGTCCGCGTAACTGTGAACTGGGTTGGATGTGCTAGAGAGGAGGTCATTGATGTGGAGAAGAAACAAAGTAGGGGCTAAAGCTGAACCTTGAGGAACTCCTGCATTAATTGGATACAGTTTAGAGGAATGGCCATCCACGACAACAAAAATGCTCCGGTTGGAGAGGAAATTTGCTGTCCACGTACAGAGTTTTGGTGGTAGGCCATAGGCCGGTAGTTTATTAAGTAGCGCTGCGTGCCAGACCTGGTCGAATGCTTTGGATATGTCTAGAGCGACAATCTGGGATTCACTGTATAGTTCCATAGACTTGTTCCAAGAATGGGTGACAAAGGAAAGGAGATCGGCAGTTGATCTGCGCTGACGAAATCCATACTGCCTGTCGTGGATTAGACTGTGTTTTTCAAGAAATTTTAGTAATTCGGTGTTTATATACTTTTCCATCACTTTAGAGATGACTGAAAGGAGAGAAATAGGCCTGTAGTTGCTAGGAAGCGCTTTCGATCCTTTCTTGGGGACGGGTTGTACTCGAGCAGTTTTCCAGTTACTAGGGAATATGCCTCTATTGTAAGATGTCTGAAACAGACGAGTCAGGACAGGAGCAAGTTCTGGTGCGCATTTTTGAGAACAATTGCTGGGATCTCGTCAAGGCCAGAGGCTTTCCTGGTATTAAGAGAAGAGAGCCTCTTTCGTACCTTTCTAGTTTTGAAAATGATATCCGTCATTTTATGCGCAACATTGGGGACTGTTGGTGGTTGAACATTCGGAGGTGGGTTGAAAGTAGAATTGCCGGCGAACAACGAGGCAAAAAGTTCAGCCTTGCCCAGGGCGGTAGAAACAATTTCACCCCCTGAGACAAGAGGTAGGAACGTGCTCTTGCAGAAATTATTCCCAATAGATTTAGCAAGAGTCCAGAAGGGTTTACTGCCGCTGGAGCTTAAGAGGACTTTGTTTTTGATGTGATTATTAAACGAGTTTTTTGCCTCAGAAAGAATGCGGACATAGCGGTTTCTTGCGTCGTTAAATGCTTGACGGTTTTCTTGACTGGGATTGTGTAGAAGCTTTTTGTGCGCTTTGACCTTTTCAAGTCTGGCCTTGTCACAGGATTTAGAGAACCAGGGCTTTTGAGTGGCTGCAGAGGTTTTCTGTGTACGTGGAATAAATAATTCCATGCCAGCTTGGATAATTTCGGTGACGTTTTGTGAGATATCAGAGGGGTCAGAGGGGTATAAACCCTGGAGAATGTTCACCACATAAGAAAACCAAAATAAGCAAAGGTACAAATAAAATGCATTAAAATAAAAGATACATAATGCAGATAGAACAAAATATAAATTTCAGACACAATATATAACAGTCTAGAACCAATCAAAATATTCCATGACAGAATAGAGGACATGTAGTAGCCATAGCTTGGGAATCAACAATTTTTATTTTTGTGTGTGTGTTTGTGTATGCTTTTCTTATTTTGGATTTGTTATATTTTAGAGTGTTAATTATCCTACATCTTTTATTTATACACAAATCTTACCTCCCATCTGCGTTATGTGTTTTTATCTATGTATTTATTTATATTTATAATATACTTTATTTATACACCATTTTGTTTGTCTTATATTTATATTGTATATATATATATATATATATATATATATATATATATATATATATATATTTACACATATTTTAGGCATTTAGTTTAAACATTAGCGTTATTCATACTGATGGTATGTTGTGTCAATGTATTTGACTGCCCATGGACCTATGTTGATGGCAATAAAGGTTATTATTATTATTATTATTATAGTAACAAACCTTTGAGAAGATATTAATGTCTATATAAACATATATTTTTACTAGCATCCCCTCATCGGATCTGAGTTTGATATTTTAAAATCCTGACGTGATGCGATTTTTTTATAGTAATATATGCATTCAGCGCATCTAAATTAATACAAAAAAGGTAGTTTTATTCAATGAGCATATTTTTTAATTTTACTTTTAAACTAATGCAATAGTAGTGAGGGTGATATTCCACACCCCCATTTTAAGCACAGTAATTTTTTTTATATTTCAACAACACACCACGAGGGCTTACAGCCTAAACACTATCGTACTGTGGGTGACGATTTTAATGTAATGTCGCTTTTAATTGACAACACAGAAGATACTCTGTTTCAAAACATCTGCTGTATAAAATTTTCTTTTAAGTGGAGTGATTTAATAATGGTGAAGTCTACAACCTTGTATCTATAACGACTTTCCTAGTATCCACTTTTATTTATTTTCATTAATAATGGAACTTTATTATTGAGTGATCTTAATTTTTTATCTTCCTTGTACACTGTTAAGACCTCTTGAAAATGTTATGAAAGATTGATGCTACCTAAAATAAATAACTGGAAATTCAAAAACAAATTCGCAGGCACAGAAGATGTCACGAAACATGTTGAAAGCAACAAGACATTACCTATAGCATTCTGGCTCTTTGGATTCATAAACAAGTATCAATATTTAAATACATACTTTCCAATATGCTAAGCTGGTTTTCAATCTAAACTGAAATTCAACTTTAACACAGGACGCATTCTTTAAAGATTCATAAAACATCAACTTTTAATACAACAGAACTACTTGGTTTCACACTGTTCCAGACCTTAAACTGTGCAAGCATTTTCTTAAAATAAAAAAATAAATACCTCTTTTAAAGAGACACCGTCGCAGAGTGAGTGTGTATTCGTACATATATCGGAGAACACCAAAAGGTCAAGAACGATAAAAAGGAGACAAGTTGATAATATAGATATACACATTATAATATATAGGTAAGAGTATATATGTTACATATGATGTATAAATACCTCTTTTTGAATTTGTTCGGGTAAGCTATTAAAACAAGTGACAACACACACAACATGATTGTGCTGACCATCTCGTTAACGTTTGTGTTGACAGCGAGAGCTCTGCTGAAATCTTACACTTTAATTGCCGTCACCAGCCCCTACATCATTAAATATACAGAATATATGTCTTATATAAATTAGTACCAGCAACAACACCATATACTCCATATTTCACATTCATCACAATTTGAAAAATGTTTTTTTGTTTTTAATGCTGTTAGGAAAAAAGTTATGAATGATTTATAAAGGACATTTCAGTTTGGACTGATAATTGTCAAATAGATAAACAATATGTAGAATTCTTATCTTAAAGGTTATACTACATCAACATCTGCCCACACAAAATGAAATATAATTCAATATAAATGACAATAATTAATATTTCAATAGTTTTAGTTTTTGTTTCGCATTTCACTATTTAATCAAAAACTTCATTCTTGCGAATTTTTCAAGATGGTAAGAAAAAATAGTGCTGCAAATTGAGTCATAACTTCCAAATAGCTGTGATAATCTACTCTCCTCAAAAAGATATTCTCATGAAATGAATTTAGGCTCCATGACTTGACCAAAGAAAATATTCATATTTCTGTGCCTATAAACTTCTGAAACGTTATATTACTAGAGTTTTAATTAGAAATTTTTAATTTTCTCCAAATCAGCCCTCATTTATCGTCTACCCCAAGCGATCCAACCCAAAAACAATTTGAAGCATTTCATTGTCGGGTGCTAACTGTATTCCAAATGTTGATATCTCAACTCGTTTGAAAGTTATTGTGCCTACTAACAGACAGACGTACAGGCAGACCGACTGATAGACCAAAAAAAATTCGTTCCAGAATCATGTTTTCTATATGTGTCGGCAGTTTTACGCAGTTTTAGCCAAAAAAAATTCGAAATTTATGTCATCAGTATACCACCTCCACACATTCAACACCTAATTTAATTTCAGCACAGAATACCAGATGTCTGATGAAATTGAAAGTTTTCTAACAAACAAACCCAAGAATGTTTTAACGAAAAAATAATATTTCGAAATGTCAACACGTCTGGGTTTGATATGATTGAAAAGGAATTTGGAATTATAAGGCTCTTTCTACCAGAGAATATATTTCATTGTTAACTCTATGCTTTTGGGCTCCTTTTAGCCATCTGCAGGGGTTAAAGACTATATAAAAAAATGGGAATAGTCTTTAACCCCTGAAGATGACGCAAGGAAGCCAAAACGTATAGGATTAACAATTAAATATATTGTTTGGTAGAAAAAGCCCTTTAATTTCTTAATTCCTTTTTAATCGTCTTAACGAAAAAATGACAATTTTTGTCAAATTAACCCGATTAACCTACTGTGCAGGTCAGCCCAGGCAGTTTTGTATTGGGCCAATATCGAAATGACCGTACTGAAACGGTTTGCAAATGAACACAAGTTTAGTTGGAATGCTGCAGTGATCGTCTAATAAACGAGCATCTCTCAGTTGGAACGTCATTTATATATTGCGCATGATTGTGACTGTTCTTGAAAGGTTTCCTCCAGGGTTGGAGCAAACCGATAGATGACAGGTTGGAGTTTGGTGTAAAAGTGACAAAAATATTGCAATTAATATTTGAAATAGTTCTTTATAAGCCAAAGCTTTGACATTTTGCATAATTGTATAAGTCTCACGACAATGTAATACAGTTTATCTAACATCCTTATAAATTCAGTATAGCAGACACCAGTGTTAAACTTGGTCATATTAGCTCTGGGTACCAAAATATTCACCATGGTGTTCCGCGGGTGTCTGTTCTTGGCCCACTGCTGTTTTTACTTTATATTAATGGCCTGTCTATGTTGAAAATTAAGGGTCATATGACTATCTATGCTGATGATATAACCATCTTGTGGAGTAGTGATAATGTTGGAGCACTGGAGCGCACTGTGGCAGAAGATATGAATATGATAGAAAAGTGGTTCATTTCAAATCTGTTAACTTTGAATATCTCTAAGACTAATATCATGCATTTCAAATGAAGTCTGCCTGCTGTGACTCTAGCAGCTGAGGAACTTGTGAAGGAGAGCTGTGTTAGGTTTCTGGGACTATACATTGATCAATCGTTAAAATTTGAAACACATATAAATCATATATGTAAGAAGCTTTCATCAGGTTGTCACGCACTAAGAGTTGTTTCAAAAAGCTTGGACAAGAGTACATCTAGAAGTGTTTACTTCTCACTTGTGGAGTCCCATCTAAGGCATGGCATTTGTTACTGGGGCTCTTGTGCAGGTTATCTTTTCAATTCTGTATTTATTCTGCAGAAAAGAGCCCTCAGATATTTGTGTGGGGTTAGTGTCCGTGACTCTTGTAGACCTTTATTTGTTTCTGAGCGGATATTGACCCTACCGTCTCTGTTTGTTTTGGAGACTGCATGCCTTACACATGAAAAATATAAAGGTGAAATCAGGTCAGTGTCTTCTCGTGATACAAGACAAAAGAACTGCATTCCTCTTCCTATACCATCCACATCATTGTTAAAGAGGTCATTAATATATAATAGTAAGAAGATATTTAACCAGATACCACTAAACTTGAGGAGGATTGGTGACATTGAAATTTTTAGGAAAGAGCTTAAGGAATTTTTAATTGCAAAATGTTATTATTCAATAGATGAATGTTGTAATGATGCACTACTGTGACAGATTCGATTGATGTTGTTTGGGAGTTTTCATTTGGACTGCTTTCTGTATATTGTGTGTTTATATTATATTGTTAGTTAGCTGTGTATTTATGTTTATATTGTTTTTTATATTGTTATTTATATATAGTTATACTAGTTACTTATGCATTTATATTACTATTTGATGTGAACTTATATTTTTGTGTTTTTATATTTTGACAACTTTTACTTTTATATGTTAACTTTGCTTGTCAATAAGATTTTTATCTTTGGACAATAAAGCACTTATCTATCTATCTTTTTCAACTTTTGACTCGACTATAGGCAATCATGAGGCTAAAATCTGAAACACATAAAACCTTAAAACAAAAAGAAAACAATTGAAATGTTATGTAGGACATCCATTCGTATCCAAAATAATATGTTTGAAACATAGGACAGTTGGAAATGAAAGTTATAAACTTTTAGATTTTTTATTTATTTCTAAGGAACCTTGTTTAACAAAGAAAACGCCATAACTGATCACAAGGCGACCAGCTTCCGGTGGTAAGCTGACTTTTCCGAATGAAAAGCTTAAACACAATGCTCTCTTGCAAACTGAACCCCCGGCATGTTTTCGAAATGCTCAATGATGCAATATCTTTTGAGAAAATACACTATAAGCACTCATGACGCTAAACATCTGAAACACAAACAGAAAAAAATCTAATACAAAGAGAAAAGAATTGAAATGTTATGTGGTGCATCCATTCATATCCAAAACAAAATGTTGGAAACATAGGACCTTTGGAAATGGATCTTCTAAAGTCTTAGCTTATCCTTTTATAAGGAACCTTTAACAAAGAAAACAATACAACTGGTCACAAGAACATCATTTTTCCACTTCAAAGCTGACTTTTACTCAATGAACAGTTCAAAAAGAATGCTTTTTTGCAAAATGAACCCTCCGTATGTTTCCATAATTCTCAATGGGGCAATATATTTCAAGAAAATACACTGTAGGCAATCATGATGCTAAACATCTGGAACATAAGCACATAAAAATCTAAAACAAATAGAAAACAATTGGAATCTTATGCAGGACATCCATTAGTTATCAAAATAAAATAATAGAAACATAAGACAGTTGGAAATGGAAGTTGTAAACTTTTAGCTTATTTATTTGTAAGGAACCTTGTTTAACAGGTTCAGCGCCAAGTGCGTTTCGATCAATCTTTCACCCTGGACCAAAGTGTTGTTTTGTCATTTTTACTACATCTGTCTATTTTAGAATTATTTTAGATATTTACAAAAAAAATTGCGATTCTCAAAATTTCAAAAAACGTCAGTGGAAACCGGTGTCCGCTGTGGCCATAGAAAACTCTTGGCGGTGGTAGTGGTAGGACAACCAAGAGGATACATCACTTCCCGAAGTGTCCGCCGATGCAGTCTAGCAGGTTGCGACACAAATTCGACTTGAACAGTTGGTAATTAGTTGTGCAAAGTGCTGTGTACGTATTATTGTATAAATAAAATGCACAGTCGTGGTAAACGAATTTTACAACTAGCTTTACCGAAAAAGCAGTATTCTGATGGTAAATTTTAGATATAGTTATTAGATATGAAAGATTTCATTGACAATTCTCAAACAGACGAGTCACAAAGTGAGCCATATTCAGCAGACTCCGATGCAGATTCAGTCTTTCTCCCCAGGCAGCTCAAACTCACATATATATTCTACTGATGATAGCGATTATGAAATTCTTATAAAAAAGAAGGTTTTCTCATCATCAACATTAGAAAATGCAAATATCCTGGGCCCATCTCACAAACCAGATTGTGGGCATAATGTAAATTAAATAGCAAGTGAAGATAAAGAAATGGGAAGTGAACATGAAGAACATATTGGAGATCAATTGACAGAAAGCCGTGTAATTCTCAACGAAAATAATGTTTCATTGCAAAACGAAAATTTGACCGTTTTTCATGAAGAACGTGTCGTAGGAAGACTGGATGATGGAAGGGAGTCTGAACATGGGGAAGAACGTGACATGGAACAAACAGCACTTTATGATCTTACTCATTCTGTCTGTGGTCATCCTGAGGGAAATCATCTGCAGTTTGATGAGAATTTCGAAGGTGGAATTAAACCAGAATGGTAGGCCGCACTAGTAGGACACCACCCACTTGATTACTATTTCGCTTTTGTAGATTTTCGCATAATTGATGCAATAGTCGATCAAACCAACCTTTATGCAACCCAATTTGTGATGAATAATGAAAAAATTTCCAATAAATCTCGTTTGCAAAAGTGGGAGCCGACCACTAGGGCAGAAATTATACATTTTATAGGTTTACTATGTTACATGGGAATGGTTTGCATGAACAATCTTCGAGATTATTGGTCTCCGAAATGGATTTTGATATCAGACGTATCACGCAGCATTATGAGACGTAATAGGTTTGAAATATTGCTGAAAATGCTTCATTTTTCAGACAACAAACACTGTCCTGAAGGAGACCGTTTGTACAAGATTCAGCCGCTTGTAGATATGCTTATAAAAAATTATCAAACCACATACACACCTGGTAAAACATTTTGTATCGACAAAACTATGGTGCCTTTCCATGGAAGATTAGTGTTCAGGCAGTATAATCCGCAGAAAAGGCATAAGTACGGAATAAAACTATTTAAACTTTGTTGTAACAATAGGTATATGTGGAACATCAGTGTTTATGCAGGAAAAGAGAAAACAACTGTCAATTCGTTGGCCGTTTCTACTCAGATTGTTCTCTAGATGGCAAAAGATCTCCTAAAAAGTGGAAGAGTTTGTGTTATAGATAACTGGTACACAAGTCTTCAGCTTGCACATATTCTCTTGGATAACAAAACGCACTGCTTAGGAACTTTGCGTGTGAACAGGAAAGGAAACCCCACAAATGTGGTGAAGAGGACCCTAAAAAGAGGTGAGATTTACGCTGAAGAGAATGAAAGAAGTATATGTGTTCTCAAATGGCGCGACAAACGAGATGTCTTAGTTTTGTCGACGTGTCATAGAGATCAAACTGTGGGAATTCAACGACGAGGAAACCCCATTCAAAAACCAAAAGCTATCGTTGATTATAATGCAGACAAGAGTACAATTGATCTTTCCGATCAGATGTCGAGTTACAGTTCAGCACTACGAAAATCCATTCGCTGGTACAAAAAGTTGTCAACATCTCGAAATTTGAAACGCATCAATTCGCCAAAATAGATTGCAAAGCTCGCGAAAACAGGAGATATTGCAAAGGTTGTTATAAAAAGAAGATTGATGGCATCATCGAAAAGAATAAAGTGAAGAAAGCCACCACTTATTGCCCACAATGTGAAGGAAATCCAAGAGACTGTCTCGAGTGCTTCAACCAACATCATCATAAATAATACGTATCAATATTATTTCAATAAGTGTAATTATTTACTTCTGAATATTGTAATATTTGCGTACATAATAACGTTATTCCTGAGTAGGAAAATTAAATATAGCTGAGAAAATAATTAGTTCATTTATACCTACATAATCTGTATGAATATTGCTACAAACAACCTGGCACCAGCAGGCTATTGTACAGGGCCACAGTGGGCTATTGTACAGGGCCACAGCGGGCACGTTTCCACGTTAAACATTGTAAAACTGTGTTCGCTGCTACAGACAGGATCGACAAATATTAGAAGGTTGAGCGGACACTGATGTCCGCCATGGCCACAGTGGCTAGGAAGTATAGAGGACACACTTAACCTGTCAACAAAGTAAACCCCATATTGATCACAGGGCGACCTGCTTCCGGTAGTTAGCTGATTTTTTCTCAATGAACAGTTCAAAAACAACGCTCTTTTGCAAATTGAACCCCTCAGCATGTTTCCATAGTGCTCAATAATGCAATATCTTTCAAGAAAATATACTATACGCAATCGGGGCGCTAAACATCTGAAACATAACCACATAGAAACGTAAAATGAAAAGAAAACAATTTAAATGTTATGTAGGACATGCATTTATATCCAAAACAAGATGTTGAAAACGTAAGACTGTTGTAAATTGTAAACTTTTAGCTTATTTATTTGTAAGAAACCTTGTTTAACAAAGAAAACGCCATAACTGATCACAAGGTGTCCTGATTCCACTAATAAGCTGACTTTTGGTCAATGAGCAGTTCAAAAACAATGTTCTGCTGCAAACTAAACTCTCATAATGTTTCCATAATGCTCAATGATGCAATATATTTCAAGAAAATACGCAATAGGCAATTATGACGCTAAACATTTGAAACATAAACACATAAAAACCTACAACAAAAAGAAAACAATTGAAATGTTATGTAGTAGATGCATTCGTATCAAAAGTCAAATATTGGGAACATATGAGTCGAAAATGGGAGTTGTAAACTTTCAGCTTATTTATTTGTAATGAACATTGCTTAACAAGGAAAATGCCATAACTGATCACAAGGCGTTCTGCTTCCACTAATAAGCTGACACTTGCTCAATGAACAGTTCAAAAATGGTGCTCTCTTGCAAACTGAACCCTCAGCATGCTAAATTATTGAATATCTTTTAAGAAAATATAATATAGGCAATCATGACACTAAGCATCTAAAACATAAACACAGAAAAATCTAAATTAAGAGAAAAGAATTAAAATGTTATGTAGCACATCCATTCATATCCAAAAATGGAAATTGAAGTTCTAAAGTCTTTGCTTATCCATTTGTAAGGAACCTTTATGAAAGAAAACAATATATAACTGATCACAAGACTAGACCCCTTCTCTGGTAATTTGGCAGTAGTTTCAGTAATAGAGTTTGTGGTTTAATAGTATATACTGCTTCCACCAATAAACTCATTTTTACTCAATAAATAGTTCAAAAACTATGATCTTTTGCAAAATAAACCCTCTGCATGTTTCCATAATGCCCAATGATGCAATATGTTTCAAGAAAATACTCTATAGGGAATCATGATGCTAAACATCTGAAACATAAACACATCAAAATCTAATATAAAAAGAAAACAATTGAAAGGTTGTGTAGGATACCCATTTGTATCCAAAATACCCAAACATAGGGCAGTTGGAAATGGAAGTTATAAAGTCTTAGCTTATCTATTTGTAAGGAACCTTTAACAAAACCTTTAACCTTTCTCTCCTTTCAGTCGTCTCTAAAGTGATGGAAAAGTATATAAACACTGAATTGCTAAAATTTCTTGAAAAACACAGTCTAATCCACGACAGGCAGTATGGATTCCGTCAGCGCAGATCAACTGCCGACCTCCTTTCCTTTGTCACCCATTCTTGGAGCAAATCTATGGCACCACATGGTGAATCTCAGATTGTCGCTCTAGACATTTCCAAAGCATTCGACCAGATCTGGTACGCTGCGCTGCTTAATAAACTTCCGGCCTATGGCCTACCACCCAAACTCTGTACCTGGACAGCAAATTTCCTCTCCAACCGGAGCATTTCTGTTGTCGTGGATGGCCATTCCTCTAAACTGTATCCAATTAATGCAGGAGTTCCTCAAGGTTCAGCTTTAGCCCCTACTTTGTTTCTTCTCCACATCAATGACATCCTCTCTAGCACATCCAACCCAGTTCACAGTTACGCGAATGACAGCACCCTCCACTCAAATCTACACTATTCCAAGCCTGTCTCTTTAGTCCAATTAGATGAGGATCTCAGACTCATGGAGAGTTATGTCTCTGTGGATCTCCAAAAAATATTAGACTGGGGAAGTAGAAATCTTGTACAATTCAACTCCACCAAATCTCAGTCTTGCCTTCTATCTCATAACAGATATACACCAGCCCTAGACCCATCACAATGAACAACCAAGTTATTCAAAGTAATGAGTCCTTTTCACTTGTTAGCATTTCTGTGGATCGAAATCTCAATTGGCACCAACATGTCACATCAATTGCAGAAGCGACTGCTAAGAAATTAGGTTTCCTCATCCAGGCTCGCAAATACTTTTCACCAGCTAATATCTATACCTTATATACTTCACAAATAAGGCCAAACCTCGAATACTGCTCCCACATCTGGGGTGGCGCTGCAGCTTCTACACTCCCTATCATGGACTCCATTCAGAAGAGAGCTATACGTCTCATCGGTGACCCTACCCTCACCCAAAGGCTGCCATCCCTTGCCCACTGATGTGCCGTTGGTGACCTCTCTCTCTTTTATAGATATCTGCACTGGCACTGCTCAGAGGAGCTTTCTTCCATAGTACCATGGGAACACAGCGAATGCACCTTTTGACTGTCCAGATCACCAGACATAGAACATCTTGTTATGCCCGCTCTTTTGTCCCGAGGACTTCTAAGTTGTGGAATTCCTTGCCGCATGTTTGTCCTTCTCCTCCGAACCTCCAAGTCCAGAATTAACAAGTTGCCTTTTTCCTCCTTGTCGACACCCATGGTACGATAGTATTTAGACTGTGAGCCCTCGTGGTGTGTTGTTTCAATAACAATATAATTTTTAAAAAAGAAAACAATATAACTGGTCACAGGAGCATCCTTCTTCGACTAATAAGCTGACTTTTACTCAACAAACTGTTAAAAAGCAATGCTCTTTTGCAAACTTTACCCTCAGCATGTTTCCATACTTCTCAATGAAGCAATGTCCTTTAAGAAAATACACTACATGGAAACATGATGCTAAACATCTGAAACATAAATATGGAAAAGTCTAAACCAAAACAAAAACTGATTGAAATGTTATGTAGAACATCTATTTTTGTAGCTTGATCCACTCGGATAGATAATTTGTTTTATGATCAGATCAAAACAATAGGAGTTTGTAAAAGGTATATGTTATATTTTCCGTAAGATATTCCTTTTCGTTTATCATCTCCTATTCTCTTCATATTTAGGATTTATCAGCGAGACCAGGAGGCTATTTCGCTTTATGAATCTGAAAAGATTACAAAGTTCTTTAAATCCATGATATAGCAATCAATCTTGTAATGAGGTGAATAAAAGTACACCTCTTTATAACTGAAGCAAGCTCACATACAGACACGTATCAATCACATGAAAGCGGGTCTTATCATTGTTTATCTAAATTTTTGTCAATGACGGCTGAATATAAAAAAGACCAAGAATCAAAGGAGAAGGAGTATTCTAAGAGTGTTCTTCAAGCACGCCGACCAGTCCACCATGAGTGAGTTACCCTGCTATAAAGCAGTGTGGTTAATGATCTGCCGGCTGTTGAATCCTGGGTGTAATAGCACGGTACGATCTAGTTAGTCTAGCTCGTCTGCACCACTGTGTGTAAGCGCCGAAGAGCAGAAGGCTGAATCGCACCGCCGCCCCCTTTCCTCCCTTTGTTGACCGACCAGGGCGTCTATAAGTTCCCGATTATAATCAACTGGTCTGGCCGAAATGCCAAAGTTGTTTAGTACCAGATGCTGAGTCCTGTGTGCTAAGCAAGGGAGGCTCATTCCACATGACCCCCTTCATTCTCTCACAAAAAGCAACTGAAAGTTCACCGTCGGCTGGCTGGGATGTAACTAGAGAGCACGCAAAGAGGGAGTCTTGGAGGAGGTTCTGCAGAGATATTGCCAATTTACCCAGCAGTGCCAGGATCTAGAGGATTCTCTCATGTGACCGTGTCCGGGAACTGGGGTCGATAAAATGACCAGATGGTGCCTTTACAGAATCACGGAAAGAAACGTCACAGTTCTTAGCACATACACATTTCCCAGATTGTCCGATCCTGAGTAGTGAGGAAATCCCGCCGGCCAGGGATCGATATAAACGCCCTCAAAGTGAAGACTGGTGGTTTGCTCGGAAAATAATTATAGCCTTGGCGGTGGAGTGCGCTGTTAAGCATTTCCAGCCATTAAGGCACCAGATGAGGATGGGGTGATTCCGGTTCTGCTACAAAATAGACTAGAGGCACTCCTCCCATTCCCCATCAGGCTGTCTAGGGCCAGTCTGGCTTGGAACTATATTCCATCCAGCTGGACGGTGACTAGCGGTGTACATATTCCCAAATTGGGATGTAATGACCTCCTACCCAAATCGCTGAGATCTCTCAGTGTTACTTCGTTCCTCCTAAAGGGATTGGAAAAAATACTGGACTGCCACATTAGGGGAAATATCCGAAACAATAACCCCCTCAATACCCACCAGTATGCCTACCAAACTGGCAAATCTACTGAGTTAGCACTCAATAACCTTGTTGAGAAAATCACACACTCCCTGGATAACAGGGAGGTGGCAGTGGCTGTGTTTCTCGACATTGAAGGAGCATTTAAAAATGCACTGCCTAACTCCCTCTATGACGTTGCTATCGCTAGAGGGGTGGAACCTTCCATTTGTGGCTGGATAGATAGCTTGCTGCACAATCGGACCTTCATTACCTCGGTGAGGGGGGGAGGTGGTCAGCTTCAGGTCTGGGATGGGGTGCCCGCAGGAAGGAGTATTATCCCCTCTGCTTTGGTCCCTCTTTGTGGACGATTTGCTGGCTATCCTGGGGCTGTGGGGGGTCGAGGTCCAGACGTATGCGAATGATCTTGTCATAATGAGCAGAGGTAAATCTGAAGAGGAACTTTCAAATACTCTTCAAGAGACACTAAATGTAGTGAATGATTGGTGCCAGCGGGAGCAGATGTGAACGCCCGCAAAACCATCATTGTTCCATTTACCAGAAGAAGAAGGTTGGACAAATTAAAACCACCTATTCTTATGGGAAAATAATTCCATTGAACAGGCGAAATATCTGGGGAGTTACCTAGATAAGAAGCTCAAATGGAACATACAGTTAGAGAATGTAATCCGCAGGGCCAAACGAGCACACAACAGATGTACTGGCTCTATGTAGTGGTAATCAGACCGATGATAACCTATGGAGCTATAATTTGGTGGCCTAAGGCAGTTTGTGGTATTACGAGGGCCAAATTGGCTCAGCTACAGACAAGCTTGTCTGATGATAACGGGCGTGATAAGTACCACTCCATCACCCACTCTGGAAGTCCTCCTCAACAGTCAACCTCTTCGCGTTTGCCTGGAGAGGGAGGTTAGGTGGACAACATACAGATTAAAACAAACGGCTGACAGCATGCCGAAGGCAATCAGTTTGGGATGGTCCGGATTCCTCGATGACATTGAGAGTAACGAGGTTTTAGGAATGGTCTCAGACCTGATACCTACAAAGATCAGTAGAGATGTGTGTTTCAAGTAGAGTATCCCATCGAGATGTGTGTAAGAGAAATTATACAAAACCATTGCATACACAAATCGATAAAAATATATTCAGATAGCCAAGCTGCAAACGCACTTGGTTCCTACCATTGTAATTCAAAAATGGTATGGGGCTGTAAATTTGCCTCCAACGAACTAGACAGCTGCAATGAGGTGTCGCTGGTCTGGATACTGGGTCACTCGGACCTTGATGGCAATGTAGCACCAGACATGCTTGCCAGGGGTGGTGCTCTGGAGGACTTTATCGGACCAGAACCTGTGCTGGGGATATCATGATGCACAGCAAAACACACCTTGAAGACCTGGATAGATGGAAGGACCATCCAGCAATGGCAAACTCTGCCAAGATTACCACACTCTAAGGCCTTTCAGAGTCTAGGGTTAAAAAACTTCTAGAGTTAAACAGACAACAACTGAGGACTCTAGTCGGCCTGTATAAAGGAGACTGCCGTTTGCGTCACCACATGCACCGAATTGCTCTTGGTCAAGAGACTGAGTACTGGCCGTGTATGGAGAGTGACTTAACAGCAGAGAAGGTGCTATGTTCCTGTCCAGCTGTGAACCTGACAAGACACCTGCTCTTTGGCAAGACAAAGCTTGCACCCAAAGATGTGGGTCAACTTACGCCCAAAATATTGTCAACCTCTGTAGGAGACTGGATTTGTTGGGCGAAATATAAAACAATTAGGCGTGAGCCACAATAAAACTTAAGGTCGCAGTGGAGTGACCGTTATCGCCCACACACAATTTAACCTAACCTAACGAGAGAACCCTAAAAAGGGAGTTATCTCCAGAAGAGGATTCCCAGGATTCCCTTTTACATTAGGAAGAACCGACCAGGCATTACATTTCAAATTATAACAAGTGTAAATAGGGTATATAGTGTAAAAAGTTTTATATTTTTAGGAATTGGTAAATAAATAGATGGGATAGAAAAATTTCTTCACTCAAGGAAACTACCTTACAATTTGTAAAACATCCAGCATCAAACATTTTCTAAACCGAGATACAAAAATCAGATTAAACATTTTTCTCTCATCATTATTTGCACTATCTATTTTATTTTAATTTTTTTCCATATCTAGGCATATATTTTTATATTTTTGTTTCATTTTGTGTGAGCATCTGTTTTGACTTTGTAGCCTAATTACTAAGCATAATCATTTTCCTATTACTCTCATGTGAGAAATATTTATCAAGTATAAAAGCATATTAAAAAAAATTTAGTTAAATTTAAAGTTGTTTATAATTGGCACTAACCTGTACGAAATCCTGAAAAGGAAAAATTGGTAATGAAATACAGTAGAAAGGCACCTACCTGGTTCGGTTTGTCTTACTGGTCTATTGTAAACCATCTTAATGGCGATGAGAGTGATGCCGACTTCTGGACTCCCTGCCACCTAAAACATAACAATCTTAACAACAACAACAACAACAACAACGACAACAACAACAACAATAACAACAACAATAATAATAATAGGGGTTGCTCTACCAATGCTAAGGTCTCACCAAAAGCTATGGTGTAGAGGTGTGAGGTACCCGTTCTGAAGTGCAATATATTATTAGTTCTTCAAAAAAAAAATCTCGGGACGCAGCAAGTGCGTTATGGTAGTGAATTTTCATAAAACTATTTTTTAATAGCAATAATGTGTTTTTTTAAAAAACCAGCATCAAATTTGGTTACCAGTATAATCTATATAGTAAAAACAATGTGCCATGTTTCATCAAAATAACTTTATTGTTTGAAAATGTAAAAAAATTTCCGAAAGTAAACTTAAAGTGTTCCCGAAAAAACTCGTTTTTTGGTCAACCTTATAGGTTAATAGCAAATTAAGCTATTCAAATATTAAGCATTTGATCAAAATTCGCTACCGTAACGCACTTACTGCGTCCAGAATTTTTGTTCTTACAAACATGCATTATATTTCGATGGAAAATGCAAAAATGCAATAACATAAGGCGTGTTTGATTAAAAAAAAGAAAATTTGTATCACCAACGACTTATGGGCCACCCTGTGATTGTAGAAATAATTTTTTAAGATGTAGCTCAAGACACCCTATAATTAATATATACAATTTTTTTTCATATCTGGTATAATAACAGATATATTGAGCTTTATTGATTTTTTTTACGAAAATTCTACAAAAATTATATACTATTAACGATAAACTCTATAGCTAAGACTACGGCCAAGCGTCAGAGAAAGGGTCTATTTGAAATGAATTTTCTGGAAACATTTTATTAAAATGAAGGACAATGACGGTTGAAACTAAGACTTCAGGGTTTGTAAAACATTCTTCTTGAGACATTTTATTTCCATAGCCCGTATTAGATTCAAGTTCTTTTCCTAAATGTTGCCAATTTTGACGTTTAAATCGTAACTTTGACATTTTGTGAAAAACCCCGATTTATTTTTGTTTAAATGCCTATAACTTTTTTGTCTTTTGACCTACAGAGCTAAGTTTTGGTAGGTAACTTGCCTATAATGATATAAACCCGCGTGTAAAATTTGGTTGCCCTTACTTTGTTAATTTTGGAGATATAATTTTTTTTCGAAAGAAAACACAAAATTTTCCGGGAAAACCTCGTCGGATTTTCCTGGATAACGAACATATCCAAGCCACTTGCAAAAGGAAGGTACTCACCAATTTTGACGTTTAAAGTCGCGATTTTGACGTTTTGAGGAGAACCCAAATTTATTTTTCTTTGAATGCCTGTAACTTTTTTGTCCTTTAACCTACGGAGCTAAATTTTGGTAGGTAACTTGCCTCTAATGATATAAACCCGCGTATGAAATTTGGTTGCCCTTACTTTGTTAATTTTGGAGATATAAATTTTTTTCGATTTTTTTCGAAAGAAAACACAAAATTTTCCGGGAAAACCTCGGCGGATTTTCCTGGCTAACGAACTTATCCAAGCGACTTGCGAAAGGAAGGTATGTGCCAAATTTTATCAAAATCGGTCCATTATTTTTAAGTTATAGGTGTGACACATAAATATATATATATATATATATATATATATATATATATATATATATATATATATATATATATATATATATATATATATATATATATATATATATATATATATAAACATATAAAGTCTGAAACTGACCTCGGATTTGGGTTCCGGGGGTCCTAGATAGCGCTCATTTGAAGAAATTTTTTCAAAATTCGAAAGTCGAGATCTCCTCATTAGTGAATTTTTTTTAAGAAAATTCACTAAAAAGGCTGTCAGATTAATTAGCTAAGAGAAAATTGGAACATGTGATGAGCACTGATAAGTGGTATAGAGGTGTGGGGTACCTGTTCTGAAGTGCATAGATTATTAGTTCTTCAAAAAGGGGCTATTAAATTAATTAACTAAGTGCAGATTGGAACCTGTGATGAGCACTGATAAGTACACTTGAAGAGCCCAAGTCACCACGACACATTAAAATAAACCTGACGAGCGATTCAGTACTAAGTTAACGCCATCAGACGATAAAAAAGTCTAAACGTTTGATGACTACAACCGTGTTTATATTCTGTGCAGGTACTCGACCTAGACGCTTAAGGGTGGTTCAAACAAATAAACTTTCACTGCTTGTCTCCACCTAAAACCTTAAGGGTTGTTCAAACACACAAACTTTCACTGCTTGTTTACCGAAAATTCCCTCCACTTGAATTCTGTTATCGTCATTCCCACGCTCTTTATCGGAATCTCTCGTAATGTGGTCAATCAACAAACTACACATAGGCGGCGGTGCCGAATTCATACAACTTTTATTACTATATTTAGTGAGATAATTTTATATATATATATATATATATATATATATATATATATATATATATATATATATATATATATAGCTGTCCTGCTTGTCTTAACATTTCTGATTAATCTTAGGTTCTCTTTATCTGCATGGTGATTATTATTCCAAATATGTTGCGCCACGCAGATAAAAATGACATCTGGCCCCCTTCTGATTCACGGTTAAAATGGTAGGCTAGGATAGTCATATTGGGCCATAAATGAAGCCATTAAAAGAATAAACCCGTTTGTAGCAATTATTTCCGATTCCTCTAATTTTTTGGTTTTACACTACTGGTCTATTAATGAACACAGAACACATTAGCTTTTGTTGAATCAAGATGCAATGCAGTTTCCTCAGGATGTACGTTTGTCATTAACGAATCAGGGATCAGATCTTTTACATCTAAAGATATTACGTATTTTTCAGTGTGGTTTCTGAAGTACCCTAAGAACACAACCCTTATGTACCGGGTGGCCAATTAAGCGAGGTAAGCGGCTATATCGCGGAAACCGTTTACCATAGAGCTTTGTGGAAAAAATATCTTTAGTAAATGTGGCCAAGAGAAATCGTTGAAAATTATTTTCAAGTTCGTCAGATGCCCGCTAGGGGGCGTAACACCAAGAGGAAATGGAAAAAATAGGATATCTCAGTAATATGTCCAAATAGACTGTTTTGAAAATACCTGCAAATAAATTTCGTGTGTGTCACCAACAATTTATGTTTTAACTATTTTTCTCTAACTCTTCAGATAAAGTGGTGGGGGTAAGACAGACATTAATTAGGAAAAAATGCAATATCTCGGGATCGCCTCATTGGAAAATATTGAACATAGTGTCATTTAAAAGAGTATTTCTTGCTATATCAAATACATTGCAAGCCATGTCTTTGTTATTGTTACTGTAATCACTAGATGGCGCTTTTTAAAAATTTAACACATTTTATGATTTTTCTCAAGAAACCTAAATACAATGATATAAATATTACTACATAGATAGAAAGAGGACTAAAGGCCAAAGCAAGTGGTGAAAATCCCAAGTCTCTATCTTTTGTTTAGCCGGAGATATTAATGAAAAACTGAGAAAACTGGAATTTAAACAAAACACTTTCAGCATTGACTAATTTAAAGATTGAAAACAGAAATTTTTTAATTTGCAAATATAGTTTTATAGTTTTTTGTTAAAAATAAGACTTATTTACGCATTCCTAACGCAATTATAACTTAATCGTTCGGTCCAATAATTATACTCTAAAACTGAAATAGGTAGGCTTTGGAAAAAAGACAAAACTTTAAAGAAACGTCAAATTAGTTACTCTGAGTTCTTTCGTGTATAATTTAAATATAAAAATGTTGTTTACAAATGATGAAGCCGTTGATATGATTGGTGTTTACTTTGAGTGCTTTCAAAATGCGGCAGTTGCTGAAAGAGTGTATGCAATGCGCTATCCGAATCGCCACCATTACAACAGAAGAGTTTTTCCTCGCTTGGTGCAAAACTTACGTGAACCTGGAAGCTTAAGCGGACCGGTGCTGCGGAGACGCCGTTTTGCCAGAACTGAAGAAAATATTATCAATGTTTTGGCATATATAGAATTTAATCCTCATGTTAGCACAAGAACATTGCATCTTGACTTGGGAACATCACGGACCACCATCCAAACTATTTTAAAAGAGTATAGGTAAGCTTATTATATCGTGAAATTGAAAATAGTTATTGTTATTTATCTCACAGGGATCATAATGGCGGTTGTGAAAATGATCAGACGACAGTCGTAAAAATTATGATATGGTAACACGAGATGTTACCATAATGATCGTTTATGATCCGAGTAAGATACAAAAGTTTATCTGCTGGCATTCATTAAAACTTAAGACCCTTAAAAGATTTGGATTTTATTTGCAATACGATGAAACTGACATTTGTTTACTTAATTTCATTGGTGTGAATGTAGCGTTTGTTTGTTTTTATTGTTTAATTAGTTAGCCAAAGATTCGTGTTTGGTTTCTCGTTGTAGTAGCAATAGTACTATAGTGAATCTCTTTATCGCACTATGGGCTGTTCACCCAAGCTAGACAGTTACATCATCAACCACCAAAATCTTCGCATATAAATAACAAGTGCGTTTTCTCAAATTTAGTTGATTTTTGGTATATGAGTACTATTTTAATCAAAGTCTATTGACAAAACATTCAAATTACCGCAACTGTTCAACTTTCAACGTAGTAACAGTTAAGCTTTATGAATTGTTGATGACATAACTGTCTAGCTAAAGTAAACGGCCCTTGTGGTATAATGAACAGCTTTATGTTACTTAAATCCGATAACATAATGCGTCTATTATGTCAGCAGATAAACATATTTTTATTACAATGTCCTCTTGAATATATAATGATACTTATTTTGATTTTTAGACTACATCCTTATCATATTGTTTTGAATCAAGCGCTGAATGAGCAGGATTATGATCGGAGGCTGGATCATTGCCATTGGCTTTTAGACATGATCATTGAAAATCCAAATTTTTTAACGCAAGTTCTTTGGACAGACGAGGCTACTTTTCATAGCGACGGTAATGTGAATTTGCATAATATGCATTATTGGTCTACTGAGAACCCCCACTGGATGCGAGAAGTTCAACATCAAGGACGTTGGAGTCTTAATGTATGGTGTGGCGTAATAGGAGGTACAATTACTGGACCCTATTTCTTTGACGAGTCTCTTACTGGTAACCTCTTCTTGGAGTTTCTAAGAAATGATTTGCCAGTTTTATTGGAAGATGTGCCCCTTGAAACCAGGCAAAATGTGTTTCTGCAGCTCGATGGTTGTCCAGCACATTTTTCCATCAATGTGAGAGAACATCTCGATGAGACGTATCCAGGTCATGGGTAGGAAGAGGAAGCATATTTCCCTGGCCAGCGAGGTCACCTGACTTAACATGCTTAGACTTTTATTTGTGGGGACGAATAAAGGACATTGTCTTCCAAACAAAGCCTACGAGCAAGGAAGATATGAAGAATAGAGTCCGAAATGCAATTCGTAGTCTGTCAACAGCGGAAGTGGAAGCTGCCGTTTTTTCTACCCGAAATAGGCTCGAGCAGTGTGTAGAACGTGACGGCAGACACTTTGAGCATTTAAGTAGACACTAGAGTGCTTATAGTTTAGAATTCCATACAGAGAGAATGAAATATTTTGTTTTAGGTTTCAGTATCAGTTTTTCATTAATATCTCCGGCTAAACAAAAGATAAAGACATGGGATTTTCACCACTTGCTTTGATCTTTAGTCCTCTTTCTATCTATGTAGTAATATTTATATCACTGTATTTAGGTTTCTTGAGAAAAATCATAAAATGTGTTAAATTTAAAAAAAGGGCCATCTAGTGATTACAGTAACAATAACAAAGACATGACTTGCAATGCAGTTGATAGAGAAAGAAATAATCTTTTAAATGACACTTAGTTCAACATTTTCCCATGAGGCGATCCAGAGATATTGCATTTTTTCCTAATCAATGTTTGCCTTACCCCCACCACTTTATCTGAAGAGTTAGAGAAAAATAGTCCCAACAGAAATTGTTCGTGATACACACGACATTTATTTGCAGGTATTTTCAATACAGTCTACCTGGACATATTACTGAGATATCCTATTTTTTCCATTTCCTCTTGGTGTTGCGCCCCCTAGCAGGCATCTGACGAACTTAAAAATAATTTCCAACGATTTTTCTTGGCCACATTTACTAAAGATATTTTTTCCAAAAGCTCTACGGTGAACGGTTTCCGAGATACAGCCGCTTACCTCGCTTAATTGGCCACCCTGTACAATAAGGGATTCCCTACAGTGGAAACAAGTGGAAATTTAATTGAGAAGGCATTTTTTTTAAGATAATTTTTACAAACATTTCTGTGATGTTAAATCCAGTATAAACAAAAAGAAATAAATGGTTGTTTGTTTGTTTGTTTTTTTTCAATAATTACAAATTTTTATTTAGTTACCTGATTCTCGGTCAGAGCGATGTCTCCTTTCTCTGTCCCTCTCCCTAGAACGTTCCCTATCTCTATCACGTTCCCGATCCTTCTCCCTCTCTCGCTCCCTTTCACGCTCCCTCTCCTTCTCTCGCCGTTCCAAGCGTTCTTTCTCACGCTTCTCCTTATCCCTATCCTTGTCTCTGTCCCGTCTGTCTTTATCCCTGCAAAAGAAAGTTATATAGTGAGTTAATGGTTATTAATAAATTTGCAACTGCTATTTTAGTCAAGAGGTTACCAAAATTAGCACCAGAAACAACTTTGGTAACACAATTCTATAACATACAATATAATTAGTGTTGTTTGTACACAAAATAGGACACACAAAATCAAATTCCACTGCATAACTTAAAATTTTAATCACACTGAAATATGAACTGGCCATTCGGCCTCAGTGACCTTTAGCATCTATTGTGATGCTCTGCTGTGCAGCTCTTGAACACACTGTCCAGCATTGCTAACAGGCAGTGGTTATTAGGGTTTATTCCTCTTTTTTATTTCAGTTTTTTCAACAACAAAATCTTAATAAAAATTTACTAATTCAACGAAAAAAAATATATGCTAGATATTATAATTTAAGTTTCAAATGTGACAAAGTTATTCAAACATTTTAAAGAAAATCGAGATGTATGAAATCTGAAAACTGTTTCTATGAAATATTAATGTGAAACAAACAAAAGATGTTAGATGGATCGCGCGAGAATAGAACCTTACTGAGAACCCCGGCTGCCCGCGTGGCAGTAGCTTAACTGTCGTACATGTTACCGCTCGGCCAACAAGACTACGTAACGAGTGTTTGTTCACGCGATTTTAAATCCGTAGCGTATGGGTAAACCATTGATCTTTTCACTATATGCTACATTTTCAGTTTGAAAATTTAATTAGGGCCATTCATCAAGCTACAACTATAGTATATTTTAAAAATGTATTGAATCTCCCACCTAAAAACAACAACTTTTACAATCACATCATTTTTAATTTCATGCCTCTGTGATTCTGACGTCGTGCGAGAGCGGGCTGTATATACTTTACTTTCACTTTCGCGCATTGACATGGTGTTGACAACAGTTTAAAGATTTTAGTGGCCGAGACTTAGCGAATGCGATAGTATGTTTTACTTGTTATTTCTATTGTTTGCTCCTGTGGTATCTATCAAGACGCATGGAATCTAACTACTCCGTCTTTGTCAGGCATTGGACTTTACCAACTTAAGTTGTTTCTATTCATGTCTTTCAGATTTTATTTTTTTTGTGGAAAAAACTCAAAATGTTGTGAACCAAATTACTTGAAACCACAACAGAGGTTTATTTGCATCATTTCTAGCTACATATAAAGTCTCATTCCAGCTACTCTAATACTTTGAAAAATATTTTTGTATATTTCTGGGTGAAAAAATCTCAGTTATAGCTGATTTACGAACTGGTTCGCGGTGTTAATGAAAATTCACTAAAAATGAACCAATTTATCAATTTTAATATTATAAATTTCCTGGAAGAATTTGAATGTTTTTCTTGGTTGTGGCAAAAGAGTAATGTAAAAAAAGTAATGTGTTAAACATTCCCTCATTCATACATAAAAATTAAGAAACTGCCACGGCAAGTTCCTTTATTAGTCTTTGGGAAGCGCCTAATGTATTTCTCCTTTGGATCCACTTTCTCACCCATATTGATTTAGTTTTTTTTTGCATTTTTGCGTTTGATTTCCATAATTTCACCAATGGCAGCAGCTATGGCTGCAATTAGCTGTGTTAGTCATATTAATACTATTGCTGCTGTGGCAGTGCATCATCACCGTGCAAACACCACACTCTAATGACTCCACCAGCGAGGCGAATGTCAAGAGGGTACTGTCGCCAGAGTACTACCATTATTACATAAAACTATCCTTTATGTCTAAAACTAGTACTAATAAATATGACACTTGTATAAAGTCATTGTTTTAGGCACTTGATATATTATTATCAAACTCTGCTTAAAGCATTGACATTTCGCAAATTACTTCAAAAATGTTGAAGCTCTTGGTATATCAATTTGTAATTCTACAATGAGGTTTAAAAATGTTGCAACATATTGTTGAGACTGTATTCTATGTCCCGCACTATTTTGAGCTATGGATAGTTTATATTGTATATTATTGTATAAGTATGTAGTAAGTTCTTGTGTTGGTAACATTGCATTACATGTATCAGAATGTTTCAGTGTTTTTAAAAGTAACAAGGCTGAAGGGTTTGTAAAGTGTGGTAGGAGTATGAATCGTGGTGGAAAGCCATTGTTGTTAATATTATTTATGAACTTCATCTGTCCGACCACAAGGGGCAAATGGTGGAGCTTTGAATTATATCAACACACAACTCTATGCTGAAAGGTTAACGAAATTTTACTGGGTGCCAGTACTAGAGATAAATAATGCTGAAGAGTCCTTTAATCGTTTCCATCACAGCAAGAATGTGATTATTATTTTCTGAAAAAGATTATAGGAATTAAAGCAAATCAAAAAAAAAGCATACATCAAAATACTGATGAATTTAGAAGATTAAAACTCTCTCTTGATGCTTTACAAACTATGCACAAGGTCAAAGGAGATGCAGAAGAATCTAAGGAATGCAATAAAATGCTTAGAAATATATACAGAAATAAATCAAATTAAACAAAGAAGGAATACATTGAAGATTACATTAATAGTTCAACCAACAAATCGAAGGCAATGTGGAAAGTGATGAATCAAGAGAAAAATGCAAAACATAATGTAACTAACACTGCTAATCCAACTCGTTTAACATCTGAGCAGTTCAGTAAGCATTTTGCAGGTGTAAACAGTTCAACTGTGGTATCAACTGAATCATCGAACTCTAGCTATATCAGGCAATGTATGTAAGACTTGATGCATTTTCACAAGAATTAGAACCGTAGACCGGTTTCGCCCTCATTAGAGCTCTTCGGTACGGCATACTAATTGTAGCAAAAATGCACCAAAAGTAATACGGCTATCGTATAGCCAGTCTTAAAATACTCAGTAAGTGGTGGACGTGCCGCCACCTAGTTGCGGAACCAAGTAGTGTGCTGTCACGCCAGCTCCAAATAACACAAAGTGTTAAAAAAATAGAGACTGGATACAGCTAACTAACAATTTAGAAAATTGTCACCCCTGGCCCATTTCTACCCCAATATAGGGACAAAGTATATAAGACTCGATGCATTTTCGCAACAATTAGAACCTGCGAAAATGCATCGAGTCTTACATACTTTGTCCCTATATTGGGGTAGAAATGGGCCAGGGCTGACAATTTTCTAAATTGTTAGTTAGCTGTATACCGTCTCTATTTTTTTTAACACTTTGTGTTATTTGGAGCTGGCGTGACAACATACTACTTGGTTCTGCAACTAGGTGACGGCACGTCCACCACTTACTGAGTATTTTAAGACTGGCTATACGATAGCCGTATTACTTTTGGTGCATTTTTGCTACAATTAGTATGCCGTAATGAAGAGCTCTAATGAGAGCGAAACCGGTCTACGGTTCTAATTGTTGCGAAAATGCATCGAGTCTTACATACTTTGTCCCTATATTGGGGTAGAAATGGGCCAGGGCTGACAATTTTCTAAATTGTTAGTTAGCTGTATCCAGTCTCTATTTTTTTAACACTTTCTGTTATTTGGAGCTGGCGTGACAGCATACTACTTGGTTCCGCAACTAGGTGGCAGCACGTCCACCACTTACTGAGTATATCAGACAAGTCAGATGCAGTGCTCATTTCATGTTTCTTAATCCAGTGGTAGAGGACGAAGTGTTTCAGACCGTCATGGGGCTGAAAACTGGGGATTCCAACGATATATATGGGTTTACAACAAGATTAATTAAAAACATCATCCAGATAATTATAAAATCCCTGGCAGTGATCATAAATAAATGTTTCCAAGCAGGCGTATTCCCCGACTTAATGAAAATAGCTAAAGTGATCCCTGTACTAAAAAAAGGTGATAATGATCTGTGCAGCAATTATAGGCCAATTTTCATCTTGCATGTGTTTTCCAAGATCTTTGAAAGCCTTCTAAAACGGAGGCTGGAGAACTTCTTTGAAAAAAAAGGAAGTGTTAAATGAAAATCAGTTTGGGTATAGAAAGTCCAAGACAACCATCTCTGCGCGTTCGCAGGTAGTGACAGACATACTAGATGGCTTTGAGAAAAAAAAAAGAAAAAGTAGAAATAAAATTTATTCGCTTAAGTAAAGCCTTTGATTTTGTGGATCACGGTATCCTTCTTGATAAGCTTTACTATTATGGTATGGTCCAGGCCGACCTGGACAAGACCCCCGCCAGTGTTTGACTCCGATAAGCGCCTCTTACAACAGGCAGGAGTTACCTTGGGCGTAGTCTTTTAGTTAGTCCCCGGACCCACAGGGGACCTTACTATTCTACTAATGTGGTCCATTGAAGCCCGAGAAATCTATTGAGTAAATTTATTTTTTTTTCCTTCTTGTTAACAAATGGTTTCTATTCATTGCACAATTAAAATGAACAAGTTGATAATTAATGGTAAAACATTAAAACTATGAACCAGCGGGAAATAAATTTCCTAACCTTATTAATATGGTCCATTGAAACCCTAGAAGTTAAGCGAGTAAAATTCATTTTGTTCCTTCTTGTAAACAAATAGTTTCTATTCATTGCACAATTAGAATGAACAAGTTGATAATCGCATGGTCTAAAAAATATACCACTCACCTTAACTCTGACCGACTTCTACTACTACTACTTCTGTCTCTCCTCTCCCGTCTCTTCTCCCTGTCCCTATCTCTCCCCCTGGACCTATCTCTACTTCTTCCATCTCTGTCATCACTGCCCAAGCCTCCGCCTCTATTTCTTTCCCTCTCATCTTTCAGTGTCTGTATTTCATTGGCAATCTCCCCAATGGCAGCCTTCAACCTGGCAAATCCACCATGCTGTTTGCCTTGCAGGTGGTCATCTATCCTCTGCTGAGCATCACCTACTATCAGAAAAGCACCACATACCTCGCAAACCTCCATCTGCTTCTCCTGGGCGGCGGCCAATTCAGCTGTAGCACTCCAATGGCTGTGGAAGTTCATATTTATAATTTAACAAGCATTCAAATAGTGCTTCGAATAGAATACAAAGAAATGGTTAGATTTAAAAACTGCAAGGCAACTAAAAATCAATGCCTTGTGAGGCAATAACTGAACAAAACAGCCAAAATTACAAACCATTATATGAACAAAGGAACTCACAATGTGCCAATCCCAAGGAGGAGCAATTCTACAGGATGACGCTGAACCCTGTCACAAATCGAAGGAAATTGTAAAATATTTCCAGAATAAGGGGATAACAGTTCTTGACTGGCCCAGGAATTCAAAAGCAGTTATTGATCCAAAATGGAGACATATTTGGTACGAATTAGTATAATATGAATTGTATAATTTAACAAAAGTATTATGTTTTAAGCAATAAACAATTGTACTATAAAATTTGCCGTAATCCTCAAGATTGATACAAGACTTCGCGCATATTTGGGCATGTCCTGAAGCTCCGCTTGGCTGTTTGAAATGTCACACAGCGTTGCCACGTCCTATTCCAGAATCAGTAATTATATTAAATCACTTAAAATAATTTTCTTCACTAAGTAAAATACTATTGTACTTTGAAGCATAACACTCCATGAATAGATAATATAATAGGATCTGTGTACGTTGAATAATAACCCTTATTCTATGATGTTTATATTGATTTGTTTGTGTCAGTGAATTTTCTTTAAAAAATTCACAAAAGAGGAGATCTCGACTTTGGAATTTTGAAAAAATTTCTTCAAATGAGCACTAATTAGGCTCCCTAGAACACATATCCGGGGTCAGTTTCAATTTTTATATGTTTATATATATATATATATATATATATATATATATATATATATATATATATATATATATATATATATATATACCACATCGATAACTCAAAAAAATAATGGGCCGATTTGGATTAAATTTAGGGAATACCTTCCTTTGGAAGTGGCTTGGATAAGTTCGTTAGCCAGGAAAATCGGCCTAGGTTTTCCCAGAAAATGTTGTGTTTGCTTTTGAAATATATATATATATATATATATATATATATATATATATATATATATATATATATATATATATATATATATATATATATATATATCTCCGGAAATAACAAAGTAAGGGCAACCAAATTTGGTAGGTATGTTTATATCATTATAAGTAAATTACCTAACAAAATTTAGCTCTGTATGTTAAAAGACAAAAAAGTTACAGGGACTTAAAGAAAAATAAATTGGGGTTTTCCTCAAAACGTCAAAGTTGCGATTTAAAATGTAAAAAGTGGCAACATTTAGGCAAAGAACCTGAAACTAATACAAGCTATGGAAAGAAAGTATGTCAAGAAGAATGTTTTACAAAGCCTGAATTCTGAGCTTCCACCGTCATTGTCCTTTGTTTTACTAAAATATTTCCAGAAAATTCATTTCAAATAGACCCTTTCTCTGATGCTCTGGCAGTAGTCTTAGCTATAGAGTTTATCGTTTAATGGTATATAATTTTTGTCGAATTTTCATAAAAAATCAATTAAGCTCAATATAGCCGTTCTTACACAAGATACGAAAAAAATGGGATACATTAATTATAGGGTGTCTTGAGCTACATCTTAAAAAAATATTTCTACAATCACAGGTGGCCCATAAGTTGTAGGTGATACAATTTTTTTTTTTTTTTAATCAAACACACCTTGTGTTGTTGCATTTTTTAATTTACCACGAAATATAATGCATGTTGAAAGAAATTCGGGACGCAGCAAGTGCGTTATGGCAGCGAATTTTCATTAAATGCTTCAAATTTGAATAGCTCAATTTGCTATTAACCCATAAGGTTGACCAAGAAACCAGTTTTTTCGGGAACACTAAGTTCACTTTCGGAAACTTTTGTACATTTTCAAACAATAAAGTTATTTTGATGAAACATTGCACATTGTTTCTACTATATAGGTTCATTTTCTGGCCTGCGCCGTTTAGAATGTGCCATGTGACACCATATATTCAAAGATTACCTAAATTCTTTCTGTTTACATACAAATGATCTCCTTCGGAGCCAACTCTTTGGGGCTGACCAGATAATCTATGGGTTGAAAACTAAAAACCAAGCCACTCACCCATTTTCAATCTGCTTTCTTAAAGCATCTCTTTCATCTTTTAATTGGTCACACAGTCTCATTAAACCTTGTGCTTGTTCTACATTGCCATCTATCCCTGCTTGTTCAGCTTCGAGTTCTAAATTATTGATCCTCTCATTTAGTATATTGATCTGTTCTTGGTTTTTCAGTGTTTGTGCGGGGGTAACGGACATTATATCAGTTTTACCACTTAGAGCTAACCGTTGTTTGCCCTTAATTATTTTTCTCTCCACTTCGTTCACCATGGAATTACAAAAACGAAGAAACTCTTCCTGGTAATGAATTTTGCGTATGCTTTTTGCTTTTTGAAACAATTTTTTTGCTTCCTCATCGTGAAGTTTAGGGCAGGCACCTAAATCCGCTCTTGTGTTTACAAACAAGTCATGAGGGCAAAACTTGACCATAAAGTATTTACACAGCTAAAAACAACAAAAAAACAGTAAATACATTTTTTAAGGTTACATGAAATAATCAAAACGTACCTCAGGATCTTCCCAATTGATTTCCCGTCCTTTTTGATCTGGTGCTATATTTCTGTTTCTGCCCATAAGCTCATCTAAGAGCTGGGCAGCTGCTAACACAGCCATTTATATTTATGATAGCTAAATAGCTATCTTTTCTGCCCGGGCCCGGAAACTTGGATAAATTTTCCCTTCAATCAAAAAACAAAAAACAAAAATGGGAGATTAAAACTTTTTGTTGGCGTTGACGTTAGATTGCTTATGACATTCGACTTTGACGTCGACAGCTTTAAATAGATTATAATAGAGGAAAAAAACGCCATAGTAAACACATGGAAATCAAAGGATGAAAAACCCTATAAATTTAAATATTTTAACAAAATATCATCATTAATAAAACTTAATATGAAGCACACAAAAAGTAAATAATGCACCCTGGACAGGTTCAACAGGCGCCAACAGTTGTGTCAGCGATTTCGTACACCAGTTGTACAGTACCCCAACTGTTTCCGATTTGTCAAAGCGATAACAGACAAACGTCTCGAAATATTGCTTGAAGTTAAAATACATTCATCAGCGTCTAACTGCTGAAATGTATCGGTAGTCAGCAGATGAGCACTTACTCCCAGCTGTTGGCTACTGGTGAGCTCATTACAATCCTAAAATTGGTGCTGAAAGGCCAAAATAATATTTGAAAATGCTGTATTATCTATTTATTTACTGTCCACCGATAAAGTTTAAAATTATCCTAAGTTTACAATACATGAACTTATTATTATTAGTTTATTGAATTAAAATGTTTATAATAGATCTTACAAAAAAGTGTTATTAAACTTGTGACTGCTATTGGTGCAATATTAGCTTCAATGAAAATCAAAATAGAAACAGCTCAGAATCTTAACACTGGCAATACTTCATAATTTTAGTTTACCAAAATCTATTATAACTGTCCCTTATTTCTTGTTACAACCAATATTTACTGCACATTCGTGGAGTTTGTATATTACTTTAAGCTGGCATAATAGTTCTGTGTAGGCTTAGTTGTCAGAGCATTTACAAATTTTTGCATCTCAATTTTTAGTGTAGAACTTCGGTGGTTCCGTGGTAAGAACGTCTAAGTCTGAACTGAAGGGTACTGGGTTCGATCCCAGGATTCTCCTATCACTTTTTCAGGACAAACTGTAACATTAACATCAACCGAGATTGTGGCATTGTATTTGAGCAAGTTGAATATCTGCTCCTGCTCGTTCAGAGGGGACGTAAAGCCGATGGTCCTGTGTCCATGCGATGTTGAGAACGTTAAGAATCCCTACCCTCCTTATAGAAAGACATGGGTTCGGCAGAATTTCTAGGATAGTGAGGTGAAATTGCTGCCTGGCGGCGGTGATTGGCAATGGTCGCGGAAATAGGCCGACGTAAAAGAAAAAAACTAGTGTCACTTTGACAAATTGTTAAGCGTGTTTCAACCTCATATGATGTAGAGTAAATAAATATTGCGTAATGAATTGAACTTTTTCTTTAACATCGGTCTATTTCGGCGACTGTGGCCAATCACAGACGCATGGTATATATAACCGTCGGATTAAAGCCCTCTCCAAAGTGCCAAACATGCAGACATTAAACTTGCTCAAACATAATATCACAACCTCGGTTGATGTTGATTTTGCAGTAGTTTTGAAAAAGTGAAAAGTTTCCGTGTTGGGGGTCGAACCCGCAGTACCTTTGGAGTCAAAGGCACATGGCCTCACCACTGGACCGCCGAGGCAGTAAATAACTGATTTTTATTTTATTTTTACCTAAAAATATAACGAAAAGAAAATTACTTACGGTAAGAAACGTTATTTAATTTGCTATTTATTATTATATGATAGAAGCAAAATATGTTTGTAGTTCGAATGAACATGATAGTTATGTAATCTTTGGAACCCCCAGGTTTAAAAATTGGAATGCCTATTTAACTTATTAATGGAATTAAAATTTTACAAAAAATTGTGTAATTATTCAGGATCTGAGTATTTACGTTATGTTATAAACATGTCTCATATGGCCACTTCCGTCTTCGAATTTCATATGATCAGTTTCCATGCTGTACATTATTAACTAGGTAAAATTATATAAAAATACCCCATTATTGTCGGCAGGTAGGTACTTACCTACCTATATCTCCTTTTACTTGAAAGCAACATTTATTTTTACATGTACATTTGAAATATAAGAGGAAAAAATGTTTTAATAGCAAGTTCGTCAGGTTAAAAGAAAGAAGCAGTGTTATTCTGCGGTTTGAAATTCATATGTATTATTGAAAAATAAAATAAATTATCATTTCTAGAGAATTTTATTCTTGGCGTTAGTTCATTGTTATATGCCAAATTTCTCAAGAAGCTTCAGCTCGATAATACCTTCACCCTTCAGCCCCAATGACCTGTCACATCTGTCTCTATGAAAATGAAGGTTATGAACTCTGTTACTTCTATGGTCACAGGCAGCTTACAAAGTGTGTTGGTAACAGCGAAGAGGGTTGTGATTCTTATTGTGTTTGTAATATTTCTATTTCATTTGGTTATATGTTATTACGCTATTATTACAATGTCAAAAATGGCCACAATCTATTACATTTTAAGCAAAACTTGAAAAATAGCAAAATTGAAAATTATGAATTGTTATTTTTATTATGGCTTTCAGAGTTCAGAGTTATAGGCATCTACATTTCTACCACTAGTTGCTGTTGCTACTAATACTGATATGAATATGAGCATGCGCTCTCTGCTGGGCTGGGTAGTAGGTAGCATTACGAGAGATGGGAGGAGTGGCAGTGGCATAGGCACCTGTATACTCTATTAATGTATACTCTATGGTAGTGGATTTAACCTCTACTCAAATTAATATATTTATATCATGTAAACCTGTAATGATTTAATTTTAATGCACACTAAAAGTATGATGAGTATTTCTATGTGTTATAATTTTGAACCATCAGATCGCCTCCTTGCTTCACACATAAATCCAGAAAGAAAATATAATTATAATCCTGAAAATTTAACATTTTAGTCTATTTGCAATAAAGCCCAAACCTGATATGTCATTTATGAGAAATAAAAGATTGTTTTCTATTTTCAGCATAAGAATGTGGTTAATTTTTTTCATCGTTTATATTACGCTTTGCATTTACATACTTATTGTATTTAATGTATGTATATATATATATATATATATATATATATATATATATATATATATATATATATATATATATATATATATATATATATATATATATATATATATATATATATATATATTAAATACAATAAGTAAATAACAACACAATTCTCTAAAACAAATGCAAAGCATAATATAAACGATGAAAACATATAAACATACTTAATAAATAAAACAATGATTTTCGTATTATTTCCTTCTCAAAATACCGTAAACAATTAAGCTACTGTACGCAAAATATCAGATTTTCACATAAACTCTAGTGGGGTTTAGGAAGAACCACTTCAACAACCTGTATCTCGGTTGCATTGATCATGGACACTTATTATATTTATATATTTTAAGTAACGAAATAAAGACACTGACGTACTGTTTACACACAACAAAAGGGAAGGAAAAGTACATAATGCTCACATGAATGGCAGGGTTGATTTTCCTTCCCCCTTTAACTTTTAATTAGGCAAAGTGATGTCAGGGCATGTCAGAAAAGTCAGGAAGATCAGTTGGGAGGATTGTATGTAAACAGCACTTCAGGGCGGTCTTTTATTTTGTTACCAAAAATATTCTGCAAAGTGCTCATGATCAGCGCAACTGAGTTTTTACTGTCGCGACAATCTCGTCGATTAATTTGTTTCCGAACGACATCTCAGCCTGAGCAAATTTAAAATTTGACAACCTATGAAAAGCGCGCAAGCAGTGGCGAATTTGCAGTCTTGGCCGCCCTAGGCCCCAGGCTATGTAGTAAGTACTAGCCGCCCCTTTCTCAGCACCCATCATATAGACTACATAATGAATTTACTTTATTGGCCGCCCCTAATACCTGGCCGCCCTAGGCTTGGGCCTACTGGGCCTTAGGGCAAATTCGCCACTGCTGGCAAGGCATGTTGACGTATAATATATCTTGACATAAGCTTTTTTTTAAGTTAGAACGTACCGCAAATAGTAGAACATTCTGTTTAGTACTTTAAACTATTAATGTTAATAATTAAAAAATGCGTATACAGTTAGTTTATTAAACATTTTCCGTTACTTTTGCTTATTATGGACATCTAAACCAGAAATATTGCACGGCTGTTGCTAATTTAATTTTGTTTTGTTTAATTTTTGAATATAACAGCGAAACTATTCGAATGAAGATTCGAGAGACCTCATTAACGTTTTTGGTGTGTATCAATTTGTGTCTCAAAGAAAGGGATGCTCCACGGTTTTTAAGCCAATTGTGAACCAAATATTCCCTAATATTTTTTAATTACTGATAGTATCCATAAGGACCCAGTTTCCTTCTGCACTTGTACTACAGTTCCGTCTTGGTTTGGAGTTATTATTTTTATAAATTTATGACTTGTTCCATGTTTTTAAAAAAAGCCTTGTAGATATAAATACAAGAAGCAATTTTCGTTAATACCTAACCCAAGGTTTATAGATTAGTCTAATCTATAAGCCTTGTACCTAACCTGCTTAAATTTAAATTTGATAGTTACTTGAATTAACAACTGTCAAGTAATAATGCACAATCAACCAAAGGTTGCAGTGCTATCGGGGCGGCAAGGCCGCGAAAGAGCCCTGAGGAAAAAAAATCGTCGCACTCAACAATAGAGTAAATAGAGCGACACTCGGATTGAACGATTTCGAGTTCTCGAACAACCCACTAAGGCTCGAGCGTTCACCAGACTAATTTCGGAACGACCTGTGCGATTTTTATACTAAAGTGATTTCTCGAACACAGCACTGGAGTTATAAGAATCAACTAGAAATGTCAGATAGTGGAGAAAGTAAAAACAAATACTATATAATGACAATACAGGACACTCCGGCTGATTTCGTGTTAAAAAAATATCAGCGCCCCTAGCGGATAGTACTGATGTTACGTCGTTCGAGAACGTTTAACTCAAAGAGGTACATATACAACCTCTTTGGTTTAACTAAATACTATATAATGACAATACGGGACGACAATCATATGCTTTAGCATTGGTGAAATTTGTGACAAGTACACTAGCGCCTCCTCGCGTGAAGTACTGACAACTGAGCGAGGAATTTGAATTGTATATTTACCTGCATATTCTTAATTTAGACAATTGGTTTATTATAGATGAATATAAAAACTTATACATGAGAAAACAGTGAAAAATTTCTGATTATATAGTTATAAATAGAACTTGTATCAACAATCACCTTGAAACCTAAATGAATTCAGCATGAATAATTCTGCAAATTTCTCTTACTCATAATTATAATTTAAAGTACTACATTAAAACCGTCGTTAAACTACTATTTCAAGGGTAGGTATAGGAATATACTGAAAGCTGTTTCTGAGGATATTAAGTTACAATCTGTACTTACCTATAAATAATTGTTCTAGGTATAAATGGTAGCACAGTACTCAATTTGCTATATCTGTACATGAAAACTGTCTTATTAATCTAATATTTTAAAATATGTAACTGATATATTTAGTACATAATTAAGAAATTGTGCAGATGAAAGGTGAGACTAACTCTTACTTCCGTGAATAAATCTATTATAGGGCTGAATCTGTCATTTCTACTTGTCTCTTTAAAAACTTGTCTTGGGAAGATAATTAAGAGCCTTTACCAAGTAAAATAATTTAAAATGTGAAAAAATGTGACAATTTATGCCATACTGAAATAAAAAAGGACACAGAAGAATATACAAAAAACAATTTTCTTATATCATTTATTATTAATGCAAAACTTTTTTTGCCTTCATATTTCTTTGTTTTTTTGATGCATTGGAAGACAAGTTATGATTGAAGCCTTTCAACCATCCGTTTACGTATCTATAAATAGGTACATGATGGTAAATATTACACAATAAATTATCTTCTGCGAACTGTACATATTGGCATAAAAGTGATCCTGAATTTGTCTTCTGCTTCAAATCATATTCACGTTTCGCCATCCTTTGGAAACCTATGAAATGTCTTTGATAGATTTAGCACGTTATAATTCGAACAATTATAGATTGCACACACCCAATCACTAACATTCATTGTAAAAAAACACAGCTCAAACTTAATTATACACAGTTAAACACTAGCAATTGCTAGTGTTACACGTTCTCGAACGACGTAACATCAGTACTATCCGCTAGTGGTGCTAATATTCTGATATTCTTGAAACACGAAATCAGCCGGAGTGTCTGTATTCTCATTATAATATAGTATTTGATCAAACTATATATCAAACACAATGACATATAGACATATATAATGTCATTGTATCAAACTTAAAATTTGACAGCTCGCAACTTCCAATAAAGGTTAGGGAGTAAAAATTTTACTGTAAAATATGTTTTTTGTATTTTTGACAATGCTTTTTAGAGCTTTAAATTAATGAATGCCAAAATAATGCATAGACATAAAGTGTTGCGGTTGTACAGAGCATAATAATGTTGTCTTTAATTAATTGCTTTAATTTTACGCTTAAGTTGTGATATTAGTTGTGGTGTAAAAGTTTACAATATTTAATGGAAAATTATTCTTCACATATGAAATTATTGAATGAGGATATGGTTGCCACAAGGGATTGGCGAAAGGCACTCAAATCACCTCCAGCTTATAGGATAATTAATAGGACAATAAGGGGACAAACTCAATTCATAACTGCTGTAGCAGTTATAGGCCTTTTTGTGTTATGTATAGTGTACATATTTCCTAAAAAATCTGCAACAACAGTTTTACCTGAAAAAGCAAGCAGTAGTAATTACAATTTTACGTATCCACTCACATCACCACTTAAAACTTTTGGTGGTACTCATACATTTCGAATAGGTAAGTGTGATTTAGTTTTTAGTTGAAGGGGTCACATTGTAGCTTCATTATCTGTGTGATAAGTATTGGTCTTTTCCAACTTGTTTTAATCTATATGACCCAGTTTTCAAAATACCTAATATATACCCTCATCAAATTAATATGCGCAGGTCATAAAAAATAAAGCTTTTACTTAAACATTTTTAGTGTTTGTAGAAAAAGTCCATCTATGTCATTTAGAATGGTTGCTTTTAAGCTGAATTTATATCTTGTTACACACATCTATTATAAAGGTTATTTTATAATGAGGTTAATTTTAGAACTTAACTATAGGTACCTATGTTGTCAGTAGTCACTGTAAAATATTCAAATTATGTTATTTGGGCAGTAATCCTTTTGAAGGTTATTTTTTTATAGTTGGTATATCAAAATTACTTCACAGTTACTGATAACAGTGTTTATTATTTTATGTCAGGTTGTTAACTATAAAATTAATCCTATATGTTGATTAATAGTTAAGATAATTATTTTTATCAACTTTTGAGTTTAGTTCATTATTTTTTCAATAAATTGCAAATTAAATAGTTTTCTCAACTTTGTAAACTTTTGTCTGGAGAGAAGATATTTGTTAATAACTTTATTTAGTATGACCTTAAATTAAAACATCTTGTAAGGTGGTCTTTAGGTACTTAATATTATAAGACATTGTCCCAAATTAAAAATTGTTTAAATATTTGTTAGTTATTCTAGTAGGTAGAAAAAAGCTATTTGTAAATATTATAACTTTTTTCAATATGATCATAATTAAAATAACAACAATAAGTATCTTATAATGTGTGGTTGATATTTAATATTATAAGACATTTTGCCCAAATCAAATTATTTAGATTTGTAGTACTTATTTTAATAATTGAGTATCTATCTAACTGTAGAGGAGTATTTATTTCTAGTAGTTATAATATTGTAAGAGATTTTCCCAAAATTAAATCCGATTATTTTGATTTTTATTAGTTAGATTATTAAGTATCTAACTGTATTTATTTCTCGTAGTCTATTAAGAAATGTAGTTTAGTCTATTAAGAAATGTAGTTCTTTTATTTTTTATGCACATGTAAAAACACATGTACGTAACAACACGCAGTTTATTTTACAGATTTAAAGATTTTCAAAAACAAAATATATATATTTAAAATTTTTCTGTCCAACATGTAATCAAAAGATAAAGAGACATGATTAGAAATTTGCATGTCTATGAATTTGGTAGTCATTTTGAGCTTTATAATTTTTGTTATTATTTAAAAACAAAACAGTCGACTGATTTTGTTCTTACTGCATTTTCTTGCCAAATAAATGTTAAACTGCTACCTAATGTGGACATCTTGTGTTGTAGACACCTCAGTAGTAAACAAACAATTTGGGTGGAATCGCAATGCAGAAGTGGACGCTGGACCATCTGCACTGTTGCCAGATGAGTATTATCAAGGTCATTTTAAATATAGAAGGAAATCAAGGGGTGAACAAATGTTTTTATAATGTAAATAAATTATCATATGATGTCATCTACATAAATCGATATTTGACATATTTTGCGGAAAGCAGTAAGAAAACGGAAATGTAAAAAGTTAATTTTCAGCCGCATGGTGGTCCAGGGGAAAAACGTGTGCCTTTGGACCCAAGGGTACTGAGTTCGATCCCAGATTTCCCCCTCTCCCTTTTTAAGTACATCAGTAACATTAACAGAGGTTGTGTCATTGTGATTGAGCAAGGTAATCTGCACATTCCGTCCTTCCCAGGGGGCGTAAAGCGGTCGGTCCCGTGCCCATGCGATGTTGGGCTCGTTAAAGACACAAATTTCCCGGACAGTGAGGTGAATTAATCACTTTAGCAAAGCCAGTAAAGCAATTTCCGTTGCAAATTGCTGATGATAAATCCAACTGTATATGCTAATAGCAAATGGTATCCAATATATTATTTTGAAAAGTCGCAATGTTTCATGATAATGAAGCAATTTCTACTGACAACTGTCGATGATAAACATAACTGAGAAAATCGCTCAAAATGGGCTTCCCTTCGAAGTGTTTGTTTATATTTTAGTTTCCAACCTTAAATGAGTATGCAAAGTGAATGAAGCAATTTCCGTTGCGAATTGCCGATGATAAATACAACTGTATATGCTAATAGCAGACAGTATCCAACATATTATTTTAAAAAGTCTAAATGTTTCATGGTAATGAAGCAATTTCTACTGACAACTGTCGATGATAAACATAACCGAGAAAATGGCTCTAAATGGGTTTCCCCTTGAAGTGTTTGTTTATATTTTTTAACCTCCCAGTCTATATGACAATTATTGGGTCTAGGTGGTGTGGAAACGGGTCAATACACTACATTACATTTTTATTTCTCATAAGCAATTTGCAACAAACATTGCTTCGTTGACTGTTATTATATGCCATTCAAGGTTAAAATGTGGTTTTTAAATTATGAAGGCAAGTTAATGTCTCAGAATGTGTATATATGCCTGCATGCATATTGCTTTGAAACTCTTAAGATATGTTTCATATTTAGCCAGGCGAAAATGCAAAATGCGTCCCTCCATCTTAAACAAAAACAAACACTTCGAAGGGGAGCCCATTTTGAGCCATTTTCTCAGTTATGTTTATCATCGACAGTTGTCAGTAGAAATTGCTTCATTACCATGAAACATATCGACTTTTCAAAATAATATGTTGGATACCGTCTGCTATTAGCATATACAGTTGAATTTATCATCGGTAATTCGCAACGGAAATTGCTTCATTCACTTTTCATACTCATTTAAGGTTGGAAACTAAAATATAAACAAACACTTCGAAGCAAGCCCATTTTGGGTGATTTTCTCAGTTATGTTTATCATCGACAGTTGTCAGTAGAAATTGCTTCATTACCATGAAACAGTGCGACTTTTCAAAATAATATATTGGATACTGTTTGCTATTAGCATATACAGTTGGATTTATCATCAGCAATTTCCAACGGAAATTGCTTCATTGACTTTACTAAAGTGATTCATTCACCTCACTTTCTGGGAAATTTGGATCTTTAACGTGCCCAACATCGCATGGGCACGGGACCGACGGCTGTACGCCCCCTGGGAAGGGCGGAACGTTCAGATTACCTGGCTCAACCACAATGGCACAACCTCTGTTGATGTTACTGATGTACTTAAAAAGGGAGGAGAGGGGAAATCTGGGATCGAACCCAGTACCTTTGGGTCCAGAGACGCACGTTTTTTCCCCTGGACTACCATGGCTAAAAATTAACTTTCTTCATCTCTGTTTTCCTACTGCTTTCCGCAAAATATGTCAAATATCGATTTATGTAGATGACACCATATTATAATTTATTTACATTATAAAAACATTTGTTCACCCCTGGATTTCCTTCTATATTTAAAATGACCCTTGGTAATACTCAGCTGGCAACAGTGCACATCGTCCAGCGTCCACTTCTGCATTCCGATTCCACCTGAATTGTTTGTTTACTACTGAGGTGTCTACAACACAGGATTACCCCTAATGTTTAGCTATATTTTTAGGAATAACCCTATTGTTAAGTAACCATACAACTTATTGTAATACCTTTTTGGTCTATACAATAAACATACTATTACACCTACTATATTTTTAGGAATAATAGCAGATCTAGATACAAAATCTAAAAGTGATACTGATAAAAACACTTGGTACTCATACTTCAAGAAAGGTTATTTAACTTATAATCCGAGAAGAAAAGATGTAGTGGTGACATGGGACCACACTGGAGCAGCTAAACTAACAAGCAGTTTCTCTTTAAAAGGCAGAGGAATGGAGCTGTCAGAATTAGTTGTATTTAATGGAAAATTATTAGCTTTTGATGACAGAACAGGTCTAATTTATGAAATAAACAACGATAAAGCCATACCCTGGGTACTTCTAATAGACGGTGATGGAAGGTAAGTTGTCAGTTGAAAGTTTAATCTGTGAAACTATCAATTAAAACAAAAATTGACCTGAAATAAACAAATAACTCTCTTAGCACAATAATTAAGGCAACCAATGAAGCATTCTCAACAAAACAAAAACCAATAACAAAACAGTTCAAATGGTGGATATTACAATTCCTCTCCCTAATCTGGAGTGGTATATAATGAGCCGCTTTTTTTCTTAGGGCTGTACATTTTTCGTTTTTATAAATGAACTTAAAATAATTGTCATATCTTGATTGTATTACAAAGTTTATATAAAATCAATTAGTGTGCCAAAAAATATGAGTGTCTCACTATGTACCACTGTCTCATTATGTACCACACTTGGGACACTGGGACATCATCAAAACAGTCATTAAATGAAACAATTTATTAGAAAATATAAAAGCAAAATATAAATTAAACATTGTAATATAAAAATAACACAAATAAGTATTCTTATATGGTCACAAAATACAAAAATAAATATTCTTATGGTAACAAAATACCCAAATATTTTATTATGACACAACTTCGTGTCTAATTAATATTATAATATTGAAACTCGAAATTATATTGCATTTGCTTAATTGCCCTTTCAGTGCCTCCACGAAATTTGGGTTTTGGCAATTTAGAAACACATTTTTTTGTCAAGAGTGTCTTTATCTTTTGTTTCTGGAAAAGTTGATTTTATAACATCCTTCTTCAACAGAGTCTACTTGCCCAACAATGTTTTTTGCTGCTTTTTATGATAATGCTTGATTTGATAAAATGCAATAACAAAATCTGTAACTCTTTCTGCTCAGCCTCTTCTATAAAACTCCCATCACTTTAGCGGTTATGACTTCATCTTCCATCTTCACTACTAGATGATTCAACAAATATTTTTAACACTTTTAGGTTTTATCAGTTTGTTAGTTTAAGACTTTTTTGCCCACCTTTTCATTTCTTCTTTCTCTTTTTCTTTCAGATTTGGTGTGTCTGTTAGGATATTTGATTTTGCATGTTTTCTTTCTGTTCTAATGATTTTTCTGTCTTGTGCCTTAACACATGGCCTAAGCTCTTCTGATTATGAACTTTTTGGTGGTTTCAGCAGAAGTCGTGACCTAAGGAGTGGAACTTATACTAGGTTGTGCTAGTACTAGTACAGTAGAACATAAAAATTTCGATGTTTCGAAAATTTCAGAGGCAAATAGAGCTATACCAGAACGTCATAATCCACTTATGATGTTTGATGGTTCAAATGCTTGATGAAAAGCTGTTCCCGCAATTTCTGGTATATTGTAGACATTTACAGGAATTCCTGGATGGTTTAGTAACCACTCTTCTATTGCTTTGTTATAATAAGTTTTAAATGGACCATAACATGACACATCTAGCAGTTGTAGCTTGTGACTGCATTGGGGAGGCAAGGTTAGAAGTATCACTCTATTTTCTTTACAAACCTTGTCCACATTGAAGTCACAGTGGCTTTTGTTATCCAAAATAAGTAAGTAAGTAAGTTTCAGAGTGACATCTGGTGTAATTCACTAAGTGTTCAATATATTTGAGAAAATTTTGAGAGGTCACCCAGCCAGTGGGATTGCCAGCGCGTTTTGATCCTGGGGGATCCGTTGAGCATATGGGATTTAAAATTGTGCCTTGAAAATTCAAACATAGTGTGTACGTGCCGTTTGCACATACAGTGTTACACAAAGTCACTAAAGTTTCCCTTTCAGCACTCATTATTTTCCCCACATGTTTTTAGCAGATGTTACTTTGGTTTCAACACAATTATATATTTGCAGTACTTCAAATTTGTGTTTTGACAATGCATGTTGGAGCTTATTAGAAAATATTTGTACATTATGCTTATTGAAGCTAGTGGCTCGTGTGATGCTCGTAGCCTCAGGCATCTGTAAATTAATATTTATCTGTTGTTTTTTTTTCCTCAGGGCTCGTCCGCGGCCTTGCCGCCCCGATAGCACTGCAACCTTTGATTGATTGTGCATGCCCTTAGTTTTACTCCACCAATTCCAAAATCACTGTGCCTTGAACTAGTATGCACAGCGATTGATAGGGTGAAGTTTTATATTGCTCTGATTCCTCCCCTTTGCCGCAGAGTCTGCACGCAAGGTCCCCTTCGAACCACCCCATTTTATGCAGGTGTTTCTTGACGGCCATGTGTCCCGTCAAGAGACCTGTTGTGTTTCTGAGCTGTCCTCTGCTAAGATTTAGCAGCTCCACAGCTCTCTTTGAAGTGGGTCCGTCAATTATTGACTTCCCATGTCTGAGCCATGGACAGTGCCCAGTACACCTTGTGTTGGTTTCTGACCCAGGACTTAATGGCTCCCCTGGCAGTGCTCTTTGTCACGCCCAGAGCCGGTTCTGGTCCCATAAATGGTTCTGCTGACCCTCTCTACGCGAGACTGTCAGCTTTTTCATTGCCTTTGACACCCGAGTGACCCGGCACCCAGATGAGGGTCACCTTATTCTGCCTAGCCAGGTCGCTCGTCTCGTCTCAGGTTTACGAAATAAAGGTATCCACTCCAGTCCTGCTTTTTTATTGTCTTCCCAAGCCTGTGGTCTCTTCTTATTATTGGCAATCACAAATCTGTACGCAAATTGCCGTGCACAAGCAACAGTAAGTCCATAGAACATTTTTCATTCTTTAATTAGATAAATTGCCGAAGCCACTTCTTCGTCGTCAGTGAAAATTTGAGAAAATCCATGTTTCCGTTCAAAGCAAAAACTTCTCGTTCATCTTCTTCAGTATTTCTGTATTTGGCTACCATCCTTCGCAAGAAAGACCCGCTCACACCATAAATATCTGCTGCAGATCTTACATTTTGCCTACCAGAAACAATACTTTCTACGGCAGCTTTAATTTGCAAGTGACGCTGATTGTGCGAAGTCTTACTCTCTTTTGTTCTGGACTGATCCTTTCTTGCCATCTTTGCCATATATTTATTTATTTATTAAAGCTGCTGCATAGATCTCTACAAGATATCGGAAATAGTCACAACACAAAAAACAGCTTATCAACGCTGAAATTTAAAATTAAAATATTCGTCCACAGAATAAAAAGAATGCTCTCTAAAAAACGATTTTAAAGCAGGCTTAAATTGCGTGAGGCTGCTCAAATTTTTGACGCTGTCAGGTAAATGATTATATAAGCGTATTGCAGTGTTGCGAGGTGCCCGATTAATCTGTTTGATCCTATAAGGGGAACATACAAATCTTTAGCCTGTCTTGTTTCATACGCTGTAATATTACCGCAGTTACTAAAAACTGCAATATTTTTTCTGACATAACAAAGCGCCTCAAGCATATATAGGCATGTCACTGTTAAAATGCCATACCGTATAAATAATGGTCTACAAGATGCGGAAGACGACAGGCCAAACATGGTGCGGACAATTCTCTTCTGCATCAACAGAACCCTTCCCAGATGCACACAGCCGCCCCAACACAGCAAACCATATGCCAGGAGACAGTTGACACTACCATAGTAGTATGTCAACAATGCCTGAGTACTCAAGGAATCCCGCAGCTGCAGCAACACGTAATTCCTAGATGCAAGAGAGGCCACCACATGGTCAACATGGACATCCCATGATAAGTTAGAATCTAAATGGAGCCCCAAAAACTTTACAGACGTGCCCTGTCTCATTGAACCGTTATCAGATCTCACATATAGGCTCAGATTCGGATGCACACCCACCGGAGAAAAAGAGGCATTTCAGTCTTCCGCGTGTTAAGAACCAGACCATTTCGCGAACACCAGGCTGACACCTGAGACACACACACATTAGCTGCAGCACCAAGCTCTTCAAAATTTTTCCCTGAGATTGCAGCAGTGGTGTCATCTGCATACAAAGTTAAGTGGTATTGTTGAAGATCATAAACAATATTGTTAAGAAAAATTGTAAACAAAACAGGGCATAATATGCTGCCCTGTGGCACACCGCTCGACACGGCTGAAAATCCAGACATATAGTTTTTACCTGCCTGTCGTATCCTGACAGCCTGACTTCTCACAGACAGATAGCTTTTTAGCTATAAATATGCATTTCCTCTTATGCCATAATGCTCCAATTTTTTCAATAAAAGGGAATGGTTGGTTGACTGCATCAAATGCTTTCGAAATGTCGAAGAACAGCCCGGCAGATTTGGACCCACTATTTATGTAATCCAAGACGGTCAGGTAAGTGCTAAGCACGGCATCCTGAGTTGACAGCTGCCTACGAAAGCCAAATTGGCACGGAGACAGCAAATTGTATCTCTCCAAAAACGACTAGAGTCTTAGCAGAAATGCCTTCTCAAAGATCTTAGAAAAAACCGAAAGCAGCACAATCGCCCTGTAGTTGTACACAAGACGTGGATCTCCCTTCTTAAAGAGAGAAACGACAATGGCCGCCTTCAGACGCTCAGGAAAACAACCGATTTCAAATGACACATTTATAAGGTAAGTTAGTGGAGCCACCACAAGATGAGCAACCCTGCCAAGAAGACTACATGGTATTTCATCTATTCCTGATGAATTTTTAACTGAAACTAATTTTATGATCTCTGATACGTCGTCCTCTGCGACAGGATATAAAAACATAGAATAGGGATTAGAGCTATTTTTCAATGCACAATTAATGTTATAGTTTTTTGTCAGATACTTAACAGAGTCGACAAAGTGCGCATTGAGACTGTCAGCAATCATATTAGGATCTGTCAGAACGACTCCGTCACCTGACAGAATACTCAGATTTGCCGCCTTGCTGTTCCCCACGATGACATTTTCTTTAATTGCTTCCCACATAGCTTTATTTCGGTTTGAAGCCTTAGAGATTTTATTTTCATATTATTTTTTCTTGGCGTCTTTTAACCTAGCACTGTGCTGTTTCTTTGGACTATTATACAACTCATTACACCGCGGGTCCGTAACCGTATCCAGTAGAAGTGGAAAGAGGAGGAGAAATGTTCAGTTTTACTTAATAGAAAATAATAAGTTGCTAGTTTTCATGTATAGTCGTATATAGTGAGACACAGTGGCATATAGTGGGACATGTCCTACTATAGACTACATAAACTTGTCGCACAATAGACCACTAGGTACCAAAACAATTACATTTTTTAGACAATGTATTTTAATAAGTTATGACAAATGGTAGATACCTTGTACCACTATAAACCACGGCCCAGTATATACCACTCTCCCCTACACTAATTTTTTTGTATCTAGAGAATTTTTGTAAAGGCTATAATAAGATAACAATTTAGGAGAATACAAGAAAGCTAAGTAATAAATTTCGATTTCAGAACCACCAAAGGTTTTAAATCTGAATGGGCCACAGTTAAGGATCAGATTCTATATGTTGGTTCAATGGGTAAAGAGTGGACGACGTCTGGTGGTCAGTTTGAAAATAATGACCCGCAATTTGTAAAAGCTATCACTGTCAGAGGCGAAGTAAGTTTTTTACATCAAATTAGGTACAAAAGGGTTTAGATTAAATTTGTGTATAATGGTAGAAATCAACAAACAAAAAAATACAAGAAATTTACTAAACGCTCAAATTGACCAAACTAACAATAGCCCCTTATTAAACATGTTTGCATGAAACAATAATTAAGCAAGGGGAGTTTACAAACCTGCAGAATGTCATATATGCTCCCATAAAAACAGGTAGTTCTTAGTGGATTTCGCCACTATACTGTTATTAGTTTAGCTGAGAAGACAGAATGCCTAGAAATGATCATTCTACATGGAGTAGATATTTGGAGTTTTAAAATCTTAGTAGTAGTAGCAGTAGTAGCAGTGGTGGGGAGGTCAACGCCAAGCAAGTAGGCCACAATGGGCCCTTTTTGCCAACCACAGCAACCATGCTTTACTCTTCCTCGGTTCCGTCACCAAACTGCCTCAACCTCGAGATGAAGGCCGTGACGGTATTCAATTGGACGGTACTTACCTGATTCCTCTGCAGAGTCCTCGATCCGAACAATTCTGCTTGAAGACTCCCAAAAGCCTCACATTCACACAGGTAGTGGTAGGACGTTTCTTCATCCTCGCCACATTCCTGGCAAATGGGATCCCTCTCTACGCCTATCAATGTGAGGTGTCTTCTAAGGGCTCAGTGGTCTGTCAGCACCCCAAGGATGCGGCGAAGCGTATGTTGACTCCTTCCGAGTAGCCAGACAGCTTTATCTCTGTCTGGCCCCTCCACGAAGTCCCTCGCCTGCCTGCAGCCACCAACCGACCCCCAGTGCCTCTCCATTGCCCTCGATGTATATTCCTGCCCTGGAGGATTGTTGGTCCTCCAGCCGCGATCCGTCGGTGAAACAGACCAGGCTTGCGGGCTGGAATGCAACCTCATTTTCCCTCCACTGATCCCTACTGGGGATCCTGAGGGTGTATGGCCTAGTCAACCTAATATCGTCGTCGGCATCCCGCACCTTTATGGCGGAAATCAGAATTTCCTTTTCCACCTCCTTGGCGACTCTTGCATGCCCTATTACTGCTCCCTCTCCGCACCAGTTTCCTGAGTGTCGCATTCTAAGATGCGACGCCATAGCCTCCCTTCTGATACAGATGGGAAGCGGTGGCAGCATCAACAGGACCTCTAGCGCGGCTGAAGGGCTCGTCCTCATAGCGCCTGTGATACCCAGGATTGCCAGCCTTTGGAGTTTGGCCAGCTCCCTGCTGGTAGTTTGCTTCACACCACACCACCAGACCAACGCCCCATAGAGGATTCTCGGCCTGACGATCGCAGTGTAGATCCAATGAAGGAGGATTAAGTCCCCAGGTCCTCCCTATCACACGACGCAGCTGCCAGAGGGTCGCTACTCCCTTCCTCACTACTCGTTCCATTTGCGACCCCCATGTTAGTTTGGGGTCCAGCATGGAGCGCCGTTTCCGTCGACTTCCCCCGCTGGTACGCATGCTGACCTTTATGGAAAGGGTGATCCTTTAGGATCCCTCCCAACATAAACCTATCTACTAGCTTTTCGAATGCCTTAAGCAGGAATGATGTAAGGCTGATTAGCCTGTACGCCTTGGCCAGCGTGTAGTCCTCCCTTCCCGACTTGGGAATGAAGACCCCCCTAACCCGGCGCCAGGCCTTTGGGACGTAGCCGCACGCCAGGCTTGCCCGGAAAACCTCCCTTATGTTGGGAAGCATATATCCAGGCCCCTCTGGAGCAGGGCCAGAAAAATCCCATCACAGCCTGTGGACTTGAAAGGAGCGAACGCGTCCACCGCCCAGGCTATAGAGCCATCCGTGACCACCCCCTCTGCCAGCTGCCACTCCGCATTCGGGACCGTCCACCGGCCCAGGTCGGCAGCCCCTGTGACGGCTCCACCGCCCGCGAGGTGAACTTCGGCGAGATGACGCAGGGTCTCCTCCTGTTTGAGTACCCTTACCAGCCTGGCTGCGTCCGGCAGGGAGTTGAGTTCCCCGCAGTACGTGCTCCAACTAGATCGTTTACTCCGTCGCAGTTCCTTCTTAAACTCCCTTCTGGCAGTCCTAAATTCGTCCCAGGCCGCTTCACTCGATTCTCGGACGGCTCGGTTTAAGGCCCTCCGAGTCCGCCCGCGTAGTATGGCGAGATCACTGTTCCACCATCTGACTTTGATGGACGATTCCCCCCTAAGTGGTGACGCGGCCTCGTAGGCTGCCATTATTCTACCTTCTAGGGCCCCAACCTCACTATCTAATGCCTCTGTAGAGAGTCTTCTCCCCTCTGGGCTCCTTGGCGATCCTCCGAGGCCTATTACGTAGGCATCCAGTCGGTCTTCCTTGGATTTCTCCTGGGGGGAGTGCTCTCACGGTCCACATCCAATTCAAAGCAGATCATACGATGATCAGACATTGATACATGTTCTGTCACCCTCCAGTTAGATATATCCTCCGTTATTCCTCTGCTCGCTAGCCTGATGTCGATCACCTCCTGCCGGATGCGATTGACAAACGTTGGAGCTGTACCTCTATTTAATACGTCTAGGTTCGTCGTAGCCAAATACTCTAGTAGAGTCTTAGCGTGTGGGTTGGTATTTGTGCTGCCACACAATCTGTGGTGAGAATTGGCATCGCAGCCTATTATCAGTTGTAACCCATGCTCCCTCGCGAATCGACGATACACACAAATTCCTCCGACAGAGGCAGCCGCCGCCGATCGTAGGGAACATAAAGGCTGCACATCATAAACTTAAGCCTTATATTACTCACCTTATACTCCAGGACAGCTACTGTGGCGTCCCTGGACCCGAGCTGCTCTTACTCTCATTCTGTATTTGACAAAGCTGAGAACTTCAGCAAAACTGCAGTTATAGGGGAAACTGTTTTACCTTGGAACACTTTTTGACAAATATTTGTTTTAAATTACACTAATAACTTTATTATAAATTTGACCTTTGTCACAGAATAATAGTCCATATCATCTATAGAAAAAGGCAAAAAATCTGTTTCAAGACAGCAACTTCAACAAAAGACAAACACTATTTTTTTTTAAATGTTCCCAGGTACAAGACTCTCTTGTACCTTAAAACGGTGCATCATGTACCTTGAAACAGGAGCTTCCATAGCATGATATCAATTAAAAATAAGGAATAAATAGTTAGGTAAGGCAATAATAATGTAAGTGATAATGATTTTTATTAAGAACAGAAAAGCAAAGTAATTAATTTACATTGTAATAACTAAAATCGATTTGGAACCACAGTTGGCGTTTAACACGTTCTGATCCAAAAAGACAGGCTTAGGTAGCTTCCTTACAATGTCTTTTTCGCCGACATCAAATATTTCATCTGAATTTAATATAAATTTATTGCCTTTAGCAATACGTGTGTAGAATTTTATTTGAAATTCAGGTAAATTTTGGTCTTTAGAGCAAATTTGACTGACAAAATGTTTTGTGGCCCCTCTCTTTTGTGGAAATTGCACTAATACGTAATCTTCTATCTTTAATTCTTGAATTTCAAACGCTTTTTGTTCTTCCGAGTCTCGGATATCTTTTGCAACAAGCTCCCATATTGTCATCCCTTCATCGCAATCATCACTGTCTTTTTCTTTATCCTTCCAGACCTCATTGTCTGTTTATTTTCTTTTACTCTTCTAATTTCCTCTCTTTCTGGGGTGTCTAAGCCAAGCATCAACGCTTTGGTTGTAAACATTTTTTAGCGGCCCAAATACTGTCAGGTCAAGGGGCTGCAACTTGTGTGACATATGGGGTAAGAATGTAACCATTATGATTCCCATTTCAGCAGCATATTCAACTGCCTCCACTGACAAATGCGTTTCATGGTTGTCCAAAATAAGGATAACACATTCGTCTTTCGAGGACTTAACATGTACATTAAAATGTTACAAAAAATTAAGGAAAAGGAGTCATTGCTCCAGCCTGAGGAATTGGCTCCTCCAATGGTACTGGGTGGTGCTCCCTTAACTATAAATTCTTTAAAGTTGACCCTGAGAAAAATTAGCATTGGAGGAATATGGTTTCCTATGCCATTTAGTGGCGCAATTAATGTCACCAATTGTCCACGTTTTGCTGAGGTCACACTTTCAATCTGTTTAATTCCTTTTGGCGCTAAGATTCTACTTGGTTTTTGCACGGTTGTACGTCCAGTTTCATCGGTGTTCCAAATACGTTCAGGGGGTATTCGGCCAAATCGTCTATGAACATCTTCGATGTTATTAAAGAAGCAGTCAACGTTGTATTTGTTGAAGCTCGTACATCTAGATAAACTGGTTGCTTCAGGCTTTCTAATACTTATTGGTTTGGAATGTCTCTGCAAAAAAGCCTCATCCACTCCTCTCCTGTAATGCCGTCTTTATCCCATTTTGCCGGATGCTTCTTATTTACCACTGCAAACTTGTAAGCCAGCTTGCGAACTCCTTTTTTGGTAAAACCATATTGCATTTTTGCGACAGTTGTAATATATTTTACAAGACATTGCTCCTCTTGCTCAGTAAAAATTTTATTCACATAATATTTCACACAATATGTAAAATGTTCGACTCCAGATTGCTTGAATCTTTTTGAATGTCGCCATAAAGTGGCCAGCGATACATTGTAAACTTTGCTTGTCTCGCGAATAGATATTCTAGCGTCTGCGGGTGCATTGATTGCCTCAATGGCTCTTTTAATTGGCATCTTATCCAGTGGTGGTCTCTTTTTGCCGTTCTTGCTTCTTGGCATAGTTATTCTAAAATAAAACCCCACAATGTACTTACTTGTAACATTAACGAAAACACAAGTCACATAATGTACCATGAAACAGTGTTTCAAGGTACAAGATGCAAATGTGTTTCAAGGTACAAGAATGTGTTTAAATATAAACAAACGCAAACAATATTTTTAGGTTAGCTTATTAGTCAATTTAAAACCGTCTAAATTACTTACCAGATTGTGATTTGACTCCTAAAATATACAAGAAATCAAAGCTAATAAGAGTGAGTGCAAATAAAAAGGAAATGCCGATGTAGAACATTTTCACTTTTTGTCCACAAAATATATAATCACTCCTAGTTACCTACACGTTTCGTAGCGAACTCTCAAACTTCTTATAGGCTCTGAAGGCATATTCAGTACCTTAGTACCAGAGCGTGCCATTAGATGGCGAAACTAGTGTGCTGTGAAAAGTGTTTCAAGGTACACTGTATTCAAGGTACAACAGTTTCCCCTACATACAACAAAATAGTGTAAATCAATTTGTTTGTTTATCTAAGTTGACAACGGATTTACATCAAGTAGTGGCCTCCATGACATCACATTAATAACAAGCAATTTATTTCTAAGTTAGATAGCTTATAATTAGTTTGTGTTGAACTTCGATCAATTAGTGAATTTTCGTAGAAAAAATTAACTAATGGGGAGATCCCGACTTTTGAATTTCGAAAAAAATTTTGCAAATGAGCGTGAACTAGGACCCCTAGAACCCATATCCGGGGCCAGTTTCAATTTTTATATGTTTATATATATATATATATATATATATATATATATATATATATATATATATATATATATATATATATATATATATATATATATAATGTATATATGTATATGTATCACACCGATAACTCAAAAAATAATGGGCCGATTTTGATAAAATTTGGCATGTGCCTTCCTTTTGTAAGTGGCTTGGATAAGTTCGTTAGTCAGGAAAATCGGACGAGGTTTTCCGGGAAAATTTTGAGTTTTCATTTGAAAAAATGTATATCTCAGCAAATAAAAAAGCTGTGATAACCAAATTCGGCAGGTAGGTTTATGATATAAAAAGTAAACTATACACCAAAATATACATTTCTATATTACAAGAAAAAAAAGTTATAATAAAATATTTTGTGCCAGAACATTTCTATGAAAATTCACTACCATAACGCACTTGTGGCGTCCAGGCTTTTTTAACTTTGTTTGGTGCTTACAAGTTTTCAAACCAAAGGTGTCATTCTGTGGTGTTTTGGGATTGGGTTTCAAATTTAGTTCAATTTAGGCAGTCCTAAAATTGATAGCTTCATTGTCAGCAAAACAGAAGGAATATTTTATAGTTACTGTTAATTAGAAATAAGGTTTACCAAATATTTGTTATACAATTTATTGTTATAGGTGCTAATAACAATTAATGTTCAGGCACTATTTTTTCTTTAAATAAACAAAAAAGGAATGGTTATGTTCCAGGTAAAACATGTAAACTGGGTTGAAGAATATAAGAGAATTAGAAGTGTGTTGGATATACAATGGCCTGGATATATGATCCATGAAAGTGGTGTGTGGTCTGACGTTCACCAGAAATGGTTCTTTTTGCCACGACGATGTAGTAAAGAACATTATAATGAAACCCTTGATGAAAGCAGGGGTTGTTCTGTGTTAATTAGTACAGATAGTGGTCTGCATGATTTTAAAATAATTCAGGTAAGAAATTTAAAAAAAAAAAAAGATGACTACTCTGATTTGAGTAAAATAGTAAAATGGTTAAGGTTAATTTATAATTTGATTTAAAAATTTTACAGAAGTGTGAGTTAGTATGGTGTTATTTTTTGTAAAATGTGAATGTGTAAATTTTTACTGATAGAAATAATAAGAGTTCGTTCAAACAAAAATACAGAAATATATATTACAATGGTTTATATATATATATATATATATATATATATATATATATATATATATATATATATATATATATATATATATATATATATATATATATTTATATTTATATATATATATATATATATATATATATATATATATATATATATATATCCATGGCGACGTGAAATGTAAGAAAGCGCGGTTGTCATGACTACGATGCAAGTAAAACGATCCAGCGGGAACTTTAAAAACGAGAGTAGTTCAAAAATTTAAAATTGACATCATTGTAAAGTAAGTTAGCACCGAAGACATTTAAGATAGATTAGAAAGGGATCCTAAATAGGTAATTAAAAAATAAATAAATTAATTAAAAATAAATTAATTAAATTAAATTACAATTTGTACGCGCCCCGTGATGTTAAACTAGTTCGAAATACGTAATTTTCCAAAGTAGTTCGAAGTTCGTTGTTCAAAAATACTTCAAAATTGAACATTGCAGGCATTGAAAGCTGTCAAAGGTAGCGATGTTGTAACCCAGTAGTGGCCCTGTCAACTCGGTAGTGGCGCTTTAAGTTCTGTATTGGCTGCATGGAGTCTGTACCGTAACTTAAAGAGATTTCACTTTTTTTTTACTGTTGGTAGGATACATTGAGACCTGACAGCCATTTAACAATCACAGACTTAATTTTTTTATATATCCTACCATCCCAACGCCTTCTTTGGTTACAATATTATGATGGAAATGTTCAAAAGCGATTGGTTATGTAATTTTTCAGAATTTATGGTGTCTCTATTTTATAACGTTTTTTTGGCGCTGTCGTGACAAATTACTACCTGATTTCGCACCGCGATGACGACCCTGTCGTATATCTCACAATATTAAAGGATAGCAAATCATCAGGGCCTTTCCGTGTAGCGCTACTTTGGGGAACTGGCAGGCGGTATAATACAATGTATTTGTAAAGGCAGGCATCGATTGAAATCCTTTTTTCTACCTTATATTAAATTTTGGTGCGGATCGGAATGAGCATGCTCTAATTGTTTAAGGCGCAGAGTGCGAGAGCGCGTGACTTTCATGAGGCTGGCACCCACATGTTGTAACGCCTTTGACGAGGCTGGCACTCGCCAATGAATTTCTGATACTTTAAACTGTACTTTCTTTAGACACATTCCTAGCTTTTCTTGAAAAACTACATCTCTGGATGTGATAACTTTCTTGTTTTCTTTGATATAAATTCTATACCTCTCATCACCATCATATCCAACTAGGTAGCCCTTTATTGCTTTTTTATCCAGTTTCTTGCGTTTTTTAGATGGAATATGGACAAAACAAATTGAACTTATCACACAAAAGTGTTTTATTCTTGGTTTCTTTCCCATCCAAAGTTCATATGGACTCTTACCATCAACAGGTGATGTTCCAGTTCTATTTAAAAACATACACCGCAGAATTTACTAGTTCTGTCCAAATAGCTTCAGGATAATTGATATCTTGATTTGAATATTTGAAAGTTCATGCCATTTCTATGACAGTACGATTGTCACATTCACTGCAGCCATTTTGCTCAGGTGTATATGGTGCAGTCAGTCTCTGTGTTATACCATGTTCTTTCAGAATGGATCTCATATCTTCGTTATCAAATTCACCACCTCCACCGCTTAATAACTCCTTTATTAAGTGGCCTTGTTGTTTTGCATGAACAAGCATTTGTACTAATGCTTCCTTAACTTCTGACTTGTGTTTGAGCATGAAACCATAGCGGAATTTTGTGTAGTTACCTATGAACTCAACAAATAATCTCTTCTTGCCAAACGATTCGTGAAAAGGCCCAACCACATCAGCTGATATCAACTCACCAGGAACAAGAGCCCCTCTCCTAGTTCCAAAAGGTAGGCGGTGAGCTTTATCATAGATACAGGGCTCGCAGAGGTCTCTATTTAAAGTGACACCAATACCCAGTTTCTTGGCAAGTAAAGCTTTAACGTGTCGCTTATCTTGATGCCCAAATCTTTCATGATAGAGTTGTAATAATAAACTGTCTGCAAGTGCAACATTTACATTTTGCTCAGCAGCTATAGGTCTTATGAGAGCATGAAACAGGGTACCACCTACCTCACGTGTTCCGCATAGCACAATTTTGCCATTCACTTTTAGACAACACTTTGTAGGCGTAGATTCAAACTTACTGTCCGTATTCAAATCTTGTGCTGCTAATACGGAAAATAGATTTTTCGATATGTCAGAAACGTACCACACATCTTGCAAGGTTAGAACCATATTTTTATCATTAACTATAGACAAAATCTTTATAGTTCCCTGACCAAATGCTCTGAGTTTTTCTTGTCCTGCAGCTTTAATGGTACACTGACCTTGAAACTCTTTAAAATCTATGAAGTGTTCAAAACTATTCGTTACGTGTTTTGTTGCACCATTGTTGATCCACTAAACTGTTGAATCTTTCTTGTGTATGGCTATCAGAAACACAAAGAACTATTGCAACATCAAGTGCATTGCTTTGGCCATGCAATTTGTCTGGAACAGTTTTATTCTTAGGTGGCCGTCCTTCTGCTATCCATTTACGGCACTGTTTGACCCAATGACCCCTTCTATGACAATAGTTACAAACAGACTCTTGTTTATTTGGTTTCTTGATATTTGCCTGTTTTTGTTTGTCTGAATTTGCTATTAGAGCCTCTTGTGCGAACTTTTCACTATTAGCAACTGATTTCTTCATGTTTCTTTCAAATAAACATAACTGAACTGTCAGCTCATCAAAGGTTTTCCGATCCTTGGATGATGCCTCAAATTTATCTTTCAATGCTTCCCAAGCATCATAGGCAGTCTCTTTGTCCATTATCTTCTCATAAACTGCGTCAGTGACTGAACTTGTGATCATCGATTTTGCATAACTATTCGCCTTTCGATATAATTCGCTATCTTCTTTGTATTATTTCCTTTCATCTGCAGTTGCTGAAGCGGCAAGCTCTGCAGTTTTCTCTAGTTTCTTGTCGATAACATCAAGGGCGCCTTCATGATAATCAAGAATGTCACGCATTTTTCGTTTCCACGTGGCCAATCCGACTCGCCAATTAAAAGTTTGATGTGCCTCTTGAAACCCATTGTCTGGCTATTTTAATGATACTTCACACAAATCACAAAATAAAAATATATACTCAGCCTGACTTATAACTTTTAATCCACGCAGTTTGGAGTTACTGAACCCATAACCTGTTGTAATTAGATTTATTTTCTACAATTATATTTGCAAAAGTTAATATCAAAACGAGTATTCATGTTATTATTTTGACAGAGTTGAAAAACAGTAAAAGTCAAGTTGACAGATTGCTTGAACTACAATGTAAAATATGTATAAGTAATCCTGAAAAAAAAACCACAGAGAGAATGAAAGCAAGTACAGAATAATGTCATCTGTAGTTTAAAGCAATTAACACCATGAAAACACATACTTTAAACTGTATTTTAATTTTGTTTCATGCTGATTGCAATGAGGCGAGTGATGCACTTTTTTTTACCAGTTTTTGATTGGCAGGCCGTATTCTACAACCGATTTCGCATGGCAGGCACTCGAATTCATTTTCAGTAAAAAAATTTATACACAGCCATTTTTTATACCAATCCGAGCAGGCAGGCATGCGATATCATATTGTGTACCCAGGGCTATTTTCTGTAATTTTTCCAGCCGGGATGAAATCAGCCAGACAAAGTGTCGTTAGCTCTTGGACTAGTAAGCTATTAGCCAAAAAACAATTGTTTTACCGCCTGCCTTCTTAGGACAATAAACATGTTCAGGTTGTATATTATTTAACACATAGACTACACCCTTCATAAACTTTTACATATAAAAAATCAACGATAGACATTTACCTATTTATCTCTGATTAGGGATGAATTGTCAAGAATGGATTGGAACATGGAGAACCTGAATGGATCCAATATAAAATATAAGTTTGTATCTGACAAAATCCTCGGCACATATAATAAGCATTGTGTTCACACCAGAATTAGAAATAAAATTACTCATGAAAAACTATGGCTGAACGATGATATCAGACAAATGTGCCAGACAAAAAGATTTTTATACACCGAGCTTCAGAAAAAAAAGTTAGTAATGAATGCTATAAGGGGTATTGTAGGTTACTTAAGCATGCAATACGTAAGTTGAAAATAAATAACAGTTCAAAAATTCTTCGGGAGGCTCAAAATAAAGTTGTTGCAACTTGGCAGATTGTGAATGCATCGACCGGCGGAAGGACAAAGCATAAACTTGGGATGAATCTCGACAGTATATATCCTGATTCTTCGAGTGTAGAGGAGAAACTAAATAGTCTGAATAAGTTTTTTTATTAATATCTGCGACAATATGAGTAATCCAGTTAGGGGGCCAAAAATTCAGACTGAGAACATGATGAATATAGATTCGATCATGACGCTGACTCCAACTTGTCACTTGGAAGTATTTAAAATAATTAGGGGCCTCAAGAATACCATGTCAGTGGGAATTGATGAGCTGTCTATTAAGATATTGAAGGATAATGCTGACATTATATCTACACCTCTTGCAGAGGCCATCAATGAATGTATGATGACTGGAGCCTTCCCAGATGATCTAAAGATGTCAGCTGGTGTGCCAATCTACAAAAAGGGTGATACCTCTGACACCTCAAATTACAGGCTCATTATGCTAACCCCAGTTATAGCAACGGTATACAAGAGAGTTATTGTCACCAGATTTGTGGAACACCTTGAAAGATACAACATAATTAGTGATTTGCAGAATGCTTACATAAGAGAAAGAAGCAAGACAAGAGCAATTTACTAATTCACTTCAGAGGTTCTTCAAGCTATGACTCTTGGAGAGGAGGTTGTTGGTGTTTTCGCGAATCTGTCCAAGGCTTTTGACAGCATAGACTGTCAGATACTTTATGAAAATTTGGTGTAAGGGGAACGGTGCTGGGGTTGATGAAATCATATCTGACCCACAGAAAACAGTGCATCCGTAGTAAACACACAACTACAGGTAAAAACATCTATTCTTCAGTAGAGACAGTTAAGAGAGGGGTACCACAGAGGTCAGTGCTGGGCCCACTGCTGTTTATAATTTACATTAATGACTTACCTACACTTCTCAACGACAAAACAGTCTTATATGAGATGACACTTCGATCATCCTACACATGCGACAGATAGATGAACTAGAATATAAGATGATTTCTGTCATGAGAGACCTTGACGCTTGGTTTAGCGCAAATCAAATGAAGATGAATGCTGAAAAAACACAGCTAATTAAATTTTCTGCTGTTGGAGGAGAAGCAATGACAATAAATTGTGGTAACACTCAGTTGCATACTTCACAAAGCTGCAAGTTTCTTGGCCTGATTATAGACAATAATGTGAACTGGAGGAAACACAGAGTATACTGCTCCCAAGATCTCTAGTTCTTCATATGCCTTAAGAGTGCTGCAGAGAAGTGTGGATGAGGGCACATGTCTTATGGTTTATTATGCGTATGTGTATGCAATACTTAAGTGTGTCATAGTGTTCTGGGGAAACTCTGTGGATGTGGACCGCATATTCATACTGCAGAAGTCTTGTGTCAGGTCCATGTATGGGCTGAAACCTCGAGAATCCTGGAGGCAGTATTTCATAGAGAAGAAGATACTGACCCTACATTGTGTATACATATTGGAATGCGTCCTGTTTGTCAAGCAAAATATGTCGTTTTTCTGAAAATACCTGCCTGAGCATGAGCATCATACAAGGTTCAGATTGAATCAGAAACTCCTACTTCCAAAAACACCATTAACAAAAGTGCAGAGAAATGCAGAATATCAGATGATAAAAATATTCAATCACCTACCTCTCTGTTGGAAAAATATGGACGTAAAAACACTGAAAAAAGAACTAAAGGATATTCTAATGAGAAAGTGTTACTATTCCTGCAATGAATTCTTCAGAGACGGAGACATATGGCCACTACTCCAAGATCAAGATTAATAGCTGTCACTTTAGCATGGCAACATTCACCATTGCATGCTTTCTCTGAGGGGGTTAATACAATATTTGTGGGGTGTATATGCGGGTGTGTGGCTGCTTTGTTAAGTCTATAAGTTTTTATATTATCGAATTAATACTGCTGCATTGACGATATTTTATTTTATGTTTTGATTATGTGTATACATTTGTTATTGTTTGTTATATTGTTATGTATGTGTGTATATATGTTTATATTTAGATTTATATTTATTTTATATTTGCAAATGACATGTTCTACACCCAATAGGGTATTTATGGAACGAATATAGTATTATTATTATTATTATGACTATGGAATGTATTTTATTTTTATTTCAGTTACCAAATTCACATCCGTCAAGAGGCTTTTCTAGTTTTAAGTTTGTACCTACATCAAATGACCAAGTTATTGTTGCTCTACGGACAGAAGAGCTCGATGGCAAGACAGCTACTTATATAACGGCCTTCACTGTCGGTGGGGAAATAGTATTAGACGACCTTCTTGTATCAGATTTAAAATATGAAGGACTAGAATTCATTTAGCATTATATGTGCATTGTGTAGGGAAAATAAATTATATTTGTATTATATTGTAAATTGATGATTCATATTTAATTTTATAAAAAAATTATAGGGATTTTTCCTGGATCTCGTACATCTGTTTTTGTATATATTGTTATTTTTTATGCGTGTGAATGTGTGTAGGAGAATAAAGTAATAAATATCAAGAATTAAATTAAAAGTGTCTATTATTATTTCCTTTTATTCCCTTCAATCCCACATTTTTAAAGAACCTCAACAAACACCATTGAATTAGTTATATTATTGTGTGGGCAAATTGGCTAACATCGCAATTGTCAGCTTGACACTTCTGTTTCGATACGAGTTTGCACCCCACACAGAGAAAAATAAATATGTTTTGTTTAAGAGCAGGATTCGAAAATGGTAGTTGTAGAAATCTCCGTGTGAGGAGCTACTGTATCAATACTTGAATATTTTAAAATTATTCGCATGCTCAGAACCATGAGAGATAACGTGTTTATTCAATAAGTATTAACAAATACTATATAATGACAATAATAATAATAATAATATTTATTGTGGCAAAAATTACACAGCCTTGTCAAACAAATACCAAATATAAGACTATAGAACTAAAATTGTGAAATAAACATCAAAAACAAACAAAAATACAAAAGACAAAAGAAACAAATTTACACATATAAAAAAAAATGGCATCTTATGTTGTCTCTAGTGGCTCTACTCTATCCACTCAATGTCCATATTGAGGTATTCACTTAAAGAATAAAATGCATACTTCATAAGAGTGTTTTTCACATTTCTCCTAAATTCTCGCTTATGTTTTGATCTTATATTCTGCGGGATTTTATTGAAGAACTTGACACCCCAGCAATTCACCCCAGTTTCAGCTCTTTTTATTCTATGATAAGGAATGGATATGTTCTGTCTGCCTCGGGTACCATATTCGTGGTAATCACCGTTTTGGTTGTAGTCCTCTTGATGTTGGTAAGTATATAAGACACTTTCCAAAATATATGCTGAAAAGATGGTAAGTATGCCTGTCTTCGTGAATAAGGTTCTACAACTTGTACGGCTGTCTACAGAACAGATTATTCTTACTGCAGCTTTCTGTTGCAGAAATATTTCGGACACTCCGGGGCTACTCCCCCATATTAGGATACCATAGGTAGCCCTACTTTGGAAACATGCATGATAAGCTGTCAACACTGTCTGGTAATTACTGATGTTCATCAGACGCCTCAACAGATACAGACACGACGCCAATGTGCCCTGGAGCTTTTCAATGTGCATTGACCAGCGAAAATCTGATTGTATATATACACCAAGAAATTTCACAGATTGTTTTTGTCTTGGTTGCGTTTGGTGGGAGCTGATATTCAAGACTTTTGTTTTGTTTACATTGAGTTTCAGTTTATTATTTCTAAACCATTCTCCTGCTTCCGACATTGTGATATTTCTTCTCTCATTAAGTTCAGCTTCATTTCTGCCAATGTTTACAAATGAGGTATCGTCTGCATAGAGAGAAACTGCATCAGACGAAACGTTCTCTGGAAGATCATTTGTGTATATAATGAATAGGAGAGGCCAGGACACCCCGGCTGATTTCGTGTTACAAAAATATCAGCGCCCCTAGCGGATAGTACTGATGTTACGTCGTTCGAGAACGTTTAACACTAGCAATTGCTGGTGTTTAAATGTGTATGATTAAGTTTGAGCTGTGTTTTTTACAATGAATGTTAGTGGTTGGGTGTGTGCAATCTATAATTGTTCGAATTATAACCTGCTAAATCTATCAAAGACATTTCATAGGTTTCCAAAGGATGGCGAAACGTGAATATGATTTGAAACAGAAGACAAATTCAGAATCACTTTTATGCCAATATGTACAGTTCGCAGAAGATAATTTATTGTGTAATATTTACCATCATGTACCTATTTATACATAAACTTCGTAAACGGATGGTTGAAATGCTTCAATCATAACTTGTCTTCCAGTGCATAAAAAGTTTTGCATTAATAATAAATGGTATAATAAAACTGTTTTTCTATTGTCTTCTGTGTCCTTTTTATTTCAGTATGGCATAAATTGTTACATTTTTTCACATTTACAATTATTTTACTTGGCAAAGGCTTTTAATTATCTTCCCAAGACAAGTTTTCAAAGAGAAGTAGAAATAGCAGATTCAGCCCTATAATAGATTTATTCACGGAAGTAGGAGTTAGTCTCACCTTTCATCTGTACAATATCTTAATTATGTACTAAATATATCAGTTACATATTTTAAAATATTAGATTAATAAGACAGTTTTCATGTAGCATATAGCATATTGAGTACTGTGCTACCATTTATACCTAGAACAATTATTTATAGGTAAGTACAGATTGTAACTTAATATCCTCAGAAACAGCCTACAGTATATTCCTATATCTACCCTTGAAATAATAGTTTATAGTGATGGGTTGTTATTTAACAGTCTGTTATATTTTAACTGTTGTCGAGCCGCAACAGTAACAACCTGTTATGGATATATACAAATAACAGGTACAGTGGAGGGGATGCTGTTGCGCTTTACACTAGAACTCGGAGTCGTATCTGTTTCTGTTGTCGTATCTGTTTCTGTTGCACTGCTAAGATGAAGCAACTTCTGTTTTCATCTGCAACTGTTATAACAGGATGAATGGACATGAGACTGGGAATGGGGTATAGAGCGGACTTTACTTTATAACATAATACTGTTTTCATCCGCAACTGTTATAACAGGATGAATGAACATGAGACTGGGAATGGGGTATAGAGCGGACTTTACTTCATAACATACTACTTTATACTAGTGTGCTCACAGCTTTGGGAACGTAGGGTCGTCGGTACAATAAAACTGTTAAATTTTGACCGGTTGTTGATTCACACAAAACACACACATATATTTACAATTTATAAACAAACACAAAATATGAAAAATGTAAATAAAATCAACGATATTTCTTTTTTTCTTTGAGAAAAATTGCCTTACACTAAAAAAAATATTTTCTAACAAAACACTTTCAAAGTTCTGAGTTTTTGTTGATGAACATTATTTGACTGACTTTGGTCGACGAAAGTCTGTTACGTTACTGATATGTATACAAATGTACAGTTATGCTTTAACATGAGTCCTTAGGTATTATATTATATTAGGTAGTTTATTTGTTCATTCTTCTTTGCCTTATGTAACTAATAAATCAATATTCCTTTTTACTTTTCACTTTGGAAATCTAAGAAATGGGTCCGATTTTAAACATCTTTTTTTATTACTACTGCAAAATAAAAAATCTCAGAAACAGTACCAATTTTAATGAAATTATAAAAATATTCCCTGTACCCGGTATAGTTGAAACCAGACACACTTCGCCCTATAGGTAGAGAGAAAAAAATTAGTTTTAATTTTTTTTAAATTATTTATTTTATTTTTTGCTTACAATAATTCATGTATTTCATAAGTCTCATTTTCAAGGAAAAGATGGCTATAGAGGTTTTCAAGCTCAGTGATTAACTAATAATTAATTAGTAAAGAAAATTCGAAAGAAATTCTGCATTGTTGAATTTTTTACCAAATTATTATTAGTGATGAATACCCAAAAAAAAAACTCCATCATTTTTTTAATAAAAAGTTAATTAATTGTTTTAAACATAATACAAGAATATTTTTTATTTTAAACATTACCCAACTACACCACCGGACGGGTTCAGCTACTGTTACTACGTCTACGTGGAATTCTTAATAATTCATACTGTTATTTTCAACTTGTTATATTTAACTGTTATTTCTAAACAACAGGAACAGTTGCGACCTGTTACAGCAATATAACAGTTTTTCCCATCACTAGTAGTTTAACGACGGTTTTAATGTAGTTCTTTAAATTATGATTATGGGTAAGAGAAATTTGCAGAATTATTTATGCTGAATTCATTTATGTTTCAAGCTGATTGTTGATACCAATTCTATTTATAACTATATAATCAGAAAATTGTCACTGTTTTGTCATGTACACGTTTTTATATTCTTCTATAATAAACCAATTGTCTAAATTAAGAATATGCAGGTAAATATCATGATATAATGACTTAGAAGAGATATGATATTGCGCATATGCCCCGCCCCCTCTTATGACGTTACGTGGTGAGTAGCGTTATAGAAGTCCAACTACACACTTAAAACAAAGTCATTCGCAATCAAAAAGTTTCCATACGTTAGTTTAATGCGGTTGAAGTTACGCCTATATTGTCTTTTTCAGATAATATAGATCGAAATACTAAATTTAATCTTTTTAATTTTTATTACTTCCAACTGTATGCACTTAAATATTAGTGAAATACGTAATTTGTTCAGAGGTTGTGATGAGACGTCAAACCTACTGCACGACAGCATATTATTGTTGCATTGGACTCACCACTTGACACCATGCGCGTGACAGGTCTAAAAATAGGTAGTCGGAATATCATATCTCTCGGTATTTGTATCATGGGTAAATATACAATTCAAATTACTCGCACAGTTGTCAGTACTTCACGCGAGGTGGCGCTAATGTATTTGTCACAAATTTCACCAATGCTAAAGCGAATGACATATAATTATGTCGATAGCTAAAGCATAGGGTGTCCCGTATTGTCATTATATAGTATTTGGTATTAACTCCAATCGCCTAGTAACAAAGGTTTATGAATGAGAGAGCAATTTACATTGTGTGTGTGTGTCGTAGGTGTCTAGGTGACACATAAATTACTTAGCAATGCGAGCCGTAACTTAGTAACCCATATTCATTTTACCGATTTACAAAGATCCATATTATAATATCACTGCATAAACTTATTTTAATTCTACAGCGTGAACAAGAAATTTGATATCGCGTCCTTCAAATATGACAGTAAGAAGAACCAATCAAATAATACGAAACAGGTGGCGCGAGATTCAACTTTCTCATAATAAAGCTCGAAAGGAGAAAGCAAAAATTTAATGTTTAAACCCTGAGCAACTCCATAATGTTTAGTATCCCATAACTAAATAAGTATTCTAATGCTTGTAAATCTTAATTGTTATTATTAAGGTGTAAATTAAACAAATGAATAAATTAGAAACCTAAAACAATGTATAAATATTAAATTTCTCAATTCCAGATGGATTAAATGTAAGCAACATCCTTCTACCCTTACGTATGTTAGAATAATGTATACTCTGTGCTCCTTTTCTTTCTGTATAAATCATATAGGTAGCTATTATTATTACCTTAAAAGAAAAATAATAAGAAGTAATAATGTAAAACGTATTTGGTTAATTAATATAATAATCAAAAGCATCCACGGATATCCTCAATCAATTACAGGTTATGGGCCCAGATATAGAAGAAAATATTAATTAGATTAAAATGGATAATTAAAAGATAAAGTTTAGCGCAAGACGCATGCCATCTTTTCTACACGAATTAAGAAAGATAAATTCTACAGTTATTTATCCGTTATTGAATTCAAATAATTTTAATAATTGGAAGTTCAGAGTGTCAGCCCTTTTAGAAGAAAAACAATTGAAGGTTGCATTGGTGAATAGTATTGAAGACTTCACAGATGATAAGAAAAGAGAAGAGTTTCAAATTAAAAATGCTAAAGCCAAATCAGTTATTATTCAGTGTTTGACTGACAAGCACCTTGATATAGTTAAAGATGCAGAAACCGCAAAACAAATGATGAAATCTCTCGAAGATGTATTTCAGAGAAAGAGTGTATTTACTAAGTTAACATTGAAGAAGAAATTATTGACTCTAAAATGTACTAAAAATGACAAGTTAGAGGATCATTTTTTGAAGTTTGACTCCATTATAAGAGAAATTGAAAGCATAGGTTCAAAAATCGAAGAAAGTGACAAAGTATGTCATTTGTTGCTCTCCTTAAATGAGGATTATGAATATGTCATCACAGCAATTGAGACATTGAACACAGAAGTTACAATGGATTTTGTTAAAGCAAGATTACTAGATGAAGAATTAAAAATGAAAAATAAATCTCAAGGCTCGACTAACTGTGGAAGTGAAGTTACATTCAAAGCCAGCCAGTGTCAAAATCAAAGTCGATTATATGTGTGTTATAGGTGTGGTAAACAAGGCCACAAAATATCAGAATGTCGTCAAAGTGGGCCATTTAGAGGAACCACCTCTAGCTTTCGAAGTCGAGGAAGGTCTAACAGTCGTCGCCGAGGAAATGCTAACATAACCACAAACCTAAATACATTTCAGACAGAAAATGATATATCATTTTTAGCCCTAAATTGTCATGAATTATTAAATAACAAAAATCATTTCATCCTAGACTCTGGTGCCACGCAACATTTGGTAAATAGTGAGCTAGAAAAATGCATGACTAATATTGAAAACTTAGACAAAGAAGTGAAAATTGGTGTAGCAAATGGTGAAACAATTGTAGCAAAAAGACAAGGTGTTCTACATGGAATTTGTCAAGGAAGAAAATTATCAATGACAGCTCTAATAGTTGAAGGAATGAAACATAACCTAATTTCAGTTGCGCAGCTAATAGACAAAGGTATGAAAAGAACTTTTGATAAAGATGTAGTAAAAATTCAGAAGAAAAATTGTCAGCTTAACTGTAAGAGAGTCAGTAATTTGTTTATATTGAAAATTGATATTCAGGGGGAGTATTGTTATAAAACAGTAGAAGATTCTAATGTATGGCATAAGAGACTGGGTCATCTCAACAGATACAGTCTTAAATTGTTAAATTTACCATATTCTAAAGATAAGTGTGATGAATGTACCCAAGGAAAAGCCAAAAGATTGCCTTTCTATCGTACAAAAAAATGTTCTAAAAATATTGGTGATCTAATTCACACAGATGTTGCAGGCCCCATGACACCAGTTACTCAAGAAGGTTATAAATACTTTCAAGTACTCATGGATGATTATTCTCATTTTACTGTGGTAAAATTATTGAAAAATAAAAATGAAGCTGAACAGAGTGTAATAGATTTTGTCAAGTTAATTAAAACCCAGCATGGTTTAAAAACAAAGAAGATCCGATGTGATAACGGTGGCGAGTTTTCTTCAAATCATTTCAAAAGATATTGTACTGATAAAGGGATAGAATTGCAGTATACGATTCCATATACACCTCAGCAAAATGGTACTGCCGAAAGACTTAACAGAACATTAATGGATAAAGTACGTACAAAATTTGCAGAAACAAATTTACCAAGAGAATTATGGGGAGAAGCAGTTCTGTGCTCAGCATATGAGTTGAATCGATGTCCAACAGTTGCAAATAAAGGAGTGACACCTTCAACATTGTGGTATGGCAAGAATGATTTATCCAAATTACGTGTTTTTGGAAGTGAAGCATGGGTGGTAACTATTCCAAAGTCAAATAAAATTGACATACGAGCTGAATGTGGATCAATGATTGGTTATTGCGGTGCAGGATATAGAATATGGCTTCATGAGAAAAATCAAATAATTTGTTCCAGAGATGTTACTTTTAATGAAAATAAAACTAAGTATTATGAAACTAAAACTGGCAACAATAAAAACCAAATTGAAAATGAAGATACAGAACATATTGAAAATGAAGATGCTAAAGGTTTATGTGAAGAAAATTCAGTAAGTCACATTATGATTGCTGTTTATACTATAGCAAATCAGTATGGTTACTTGTATATGTTGATGACTTGTTGTTAATTGGGGAAAACAAGAAACTGGAGGAAGTAGCACTTGCATTAAAGCAGGAATTTGATGCAAAGGATTTAGGTGAAGTAAACAACTTTTTGGGTATGTCCATCAGCAGAACACAAAATGAGTTAGTCATAAAGCAAACAAAATTTATTGAAAAACTATTAAGTATATTTAATATGGAAAATTGCAATGGAACAAATATCCCAATGGTAACAGGATTTCAAATCGAATCGAATGAAGACATAATAGATGTACCCTATCGTTCATTGATTGGTAGTCTGATGTATTTGGCTACGACATCCAGACCTGATATAGCATATTCAGTTTCCTATTTAAGTAGAAACCTAGATAAACCCACTATGCAAACGTGGAAAGCCGGTAAGAAAATATTGAGGTATTTACAACAAACGAAAGAACTGGGTCTAATCTATCAAAATGGAGAACTATCACTTGAAGCTTATTCAGATGCAGACTGGGCAACGGACAAGACCGACAGAAAAAGTGTAAGTGGATGTATAATCTTTTATGGTGGTAATCCAGTGAGTTGGTTTTCAAGGAAACAAAACTGTGTCGCTCTTTCTACGGCTGAAGCTGAATATATTGCTGCAGCTGCAACAGCTCAAGACTTAGTGAATGCAAAAGGTGTAGTGAGTGATTTAGGGATTAACTGTGATGCAAAGCTTCTATGTGATAATACTAGTGCCATCTTAATGTCCAAGAGTTTTGAAAATTCAAAGCGTGGTAAACATATTGATATTAGAAATCATTTCTTAAAGGAACTTGTAGATAAGAAAATTATTTCGATTCAATATATTTGTTCAAAAGAAAACATTGCAGATATGCTTACCAAAGCTCTGAATAAAAATGTATTCTGTAAGCTAAGAGAAAAAGCAAATATTGCTCAGTACGATTTTAACTATGATCGTTTAAATCGAGGGGGAGTGTTAGAATAATGTATACTCTGTGCTCCTTTTCTTTCTGTATAAATCATATAGGTAGCTATTATTATTACCTTAAAAGAAAAATAATAAGAAGTAATAATGTAAAAAATGACACAATAAGTCAAGTTATGTTATACACAATGTATTAAGAAAATAGTGTTATGTTTCTAGTTATTAAAGGGTTTTAAAACGTATTTGGTTAATTAATATAATAATCAAAAGCATCCACGGATATCCTCAATCAATTACAACGTAGACGTAAGTTTTAAACGAGGTTGTACTCTAGTGTTTGCTAGAATATGCATTTTATTTGATATTTGAGGAAGACATAATTAAGATATATTGTAACAGGCATCTTTTTTATTTTATTTCTTTTTATTGTATCTAGAACTTTAAAAGTTTTGCAATGATATTTGTTCCAGAACGTGTTAAACCATAAAATAGCATAGCTAGAAAACATGACTTATGAATATTAAAGGACGATTATGTAAACACAATAACTCTCTAAAAGATTAAATGCCTCGACCTGACTTAACCGTTTTTCGCACGTATGCAATCAATACTTTAGAGTCAGATGATTATAAAATCAACATGATTGGCATAACTATTCTAACATTCTTTTTAGCTGTTTGTTTTTAATTTTTGACACGAAAATGCATTCGTTATTAATTTTCCAAATATTTATATACGATTCTAAATATACACTCTTGTTTCACAACACCCTAAGCAAACACAAAATCATCAACTTTTTTAATAAAATAAGTTATACTTTATTACTTACCTTAAAGTTTACAGACCTTCAAAATCCTAGTGATGGGTCGTTATTTAACATTCTGTTATTTTTTAACGGTTGCCGAGTGCCGAGCCACAACGGTAACCACCTGTTATCGATTTATACAAATAACAGGTACAAAATTACGCTTTAGACTAAACTAGACTTCGGACTCGTATCTGTTTCTTTTCCACTGCAACTAGCCTCGATGAATAAAAATCGGTTTTCATCGGCAACTGTTAAATTTAACGGGATGAATGGGCATGAGATTGGAATGCTAAATATGTATGGGTATGCTATGCAGTATAGAGCGGACTTTACTTCATAACATATTACTAGTGTGCTCGCTCTCGCTCACAGATTTGGTAACGTAGGATACTATCAATCGACTATCCAGTTCAAAATAACAGATAAATAACTGGGCCTGTCATTTTCAACGGATATTATTAAATAACGTTAACAGGTCCAACTGTAACATAAAAAAAACCGTTTTGCCCATCACTACTTGTTACACATGCTTGTTAAGAGCAGGATTCAAAGTGGTAGTTGTAGAAATCTCCGTGTGGGGGGCTACTGTATCAATACTTGAATATTTTAAAATTATTAGCATTGCTCAGAACCATGAGAAATAACGTGTTTATTCAATAGGTATTAACTCCAATCGCCTAGTAACAAAAATTTATGAATGAAAGAGCAATTTACATTGTGTGTATCCTAGGTTGCTAGGTGACGCATAAATTACTTAGCAACGTGATCCATAACTTAGTAACCTACATTCCTTTGTTAATTTACAAAGATACGTATTATAATATTATCGCTGCATAAACTCATTTTAATTCTACACCGCGAACAAGAAATTTGACATCCCTTCCTTCAAATCTGACAGTAAGCGAAACCAATCAAATACGACGAAACATGTGGCGCGAGTTTCAACCTTCTCATAATAAAGTTCGAAGAGAGAAAGCAGAGATTTACTGTTTATAACTCTGAGCGATTCCATAATGTTTAGTATCCTGTAACTAATAAGTAGGTATTTTGTTATTATTAAGGCGTAAAATTAATAAATTAGAAAAAAAACAAAAACAACGTTATAAACATTACATTTCCCTATTATAGTTCATAATCAGATGGATTAAATGTAAGCAATACCATTATACCTTTATGTAGTATGTAGACATCATTTTTAAACGAGGTTGTACTCTAGTTTTTGATAGAATATGCGTTTCATTTTATATTTGTCGAAGACATAATTAATATATATTGTAACAGGCACCTTTTTTTTTATTGCATCTAGAATTTTAAACGTTTTCCAATGATATTTGTTCCAAAACGTGTTAACGTTTTGGCGCGTATGCAGTAGATACTTTAGAGTCAGATGATTATAAAAGCAACATGATTGGGATAACTACTGTAACATTATTTTTAGGTGTTTGTTTTTAATTTTTGACACGAAAATACATTCGTTATTAGTTTTTTGCAAATATTTATAGACAATTCTGTATATACACTCTTGTTTCATTTATTTTTTAAACGCATTTATTTTAAAATTGGCGGTCATCTAAAATCAAAGAAATTTTTCTTGGCTTATTATAGTTAGGTGATTAAATGACTTGATTTCTGCATTTCACTCATTCCGATCTTCATAAGCAATATAGCCCATTTGTCGAAACGTCGAGATATCAATAATTTCAATAAGTTTTAAGCGGGTCCGCCACAGAACCTACACTATTTCACACATTCAAAACGGGAATATATATATATATATATATATATATATATATATATATATATATATATATATATATATATATATATATATATATAAAGGGTGAACCATTTACCAAAATTTGGGTCTGTAAGTTTAAAGAAAAAAGTTAGAGGCATTTAAAAAAAAATTGGGGTTTTCCTCAAAACGTAAAAAGTCGTATCAGCTGTTTAAAAAACTATTTTTTTCTTTTGAAAGCTTCCGCAGTGATAATTATTATACATTACTGCTTCGTCAGTCACTGAAAGGAAAGAATACAAGTAAAAATTCAATAATTATTATAGAAAGGTACAAAATACTTTCTCAATTTCTTGTAAGTTGTTTTGTGCATTCCTATATTAATTATTGTATCGTTACATGTACCTATTCTTTTCAGTGATTGGGAAAGCAATAAACTAATTGCGAAGGCTTTCGCAAATAATTTTTAAATATCTGATACTTGCCAGTCAATAACACAATTTATTTCCTAATAAAAATATAAAAAAAAACTACGAAATATCTCATTATATAGGTATATATACAGGGCGTTTCTAAATTGATGCGAAAAATTTTACAGGGTGATTCTTTGGCGAAAAATAAGGGGTGTCTTTTCTATAAAGTTTTTCTTGAAACCCCTTCTCCTCTAAGTTACAGCGCTTTGAAATTTTGGCAAAAAAAAAGTTTTCATTAAATGTCTCCGTTATGGAATAAATTTAAAAAACGAAATTTTGCAGATGCATAAGGCTAACAAAATGACAGTTTTAAAAGGATTTTATAACCCCATAATGTTATCACAAGAGGGTGAAAAAAAACTACCCTTACATTGTTTTTTATCAGTACTTTTTTTGTGTACCGTTTTCTATTAAAGAAAAACGATTTAGAAAGAAGGGATCATTTAGAAACTTTTTTATGTCCTCACATTTTCTCATAAAATTGTTAGTTTCATCATAAAAAAATAAAATATTACTCAGATCGATGTCACATGCATTTACAGAGTTATTTTATGTTTTTGTGATGAAACTAACAATTTTATGTTATATATTTTCGCATCAATTCAGAAACACCCTATATATATATATATATATATATATATATATATATATATATATATATATATATATATATATATATATATATATATATATATATATATATATATATTGTTGAACATGTGGTTATTATCTTATTACTGAGCATAACAAAAACAAATTTAAGTCATCGACGAAGGGATGATAAAAAAGTACTTAATTATACATCTTTTTAGAAAAATTTGTATTGATTCCAAATGTCTCAAAAAATATGTAGTTCTTAGCAGTATAACACATCTTTATAATTATAGGGATTTATTTTAGTGAATTTTCGTAGAAAAAATTCACTAATGAGGAGATCCCGACTTTTGAATTTTGAAAAAACTTTGCAAATGAGCGCGAACTAGGACCCCTAGAACCCATATCCGATGTCAGTTTCAATTTTTATATGTATATATATATATATATATATATATATATATATATATATATATATATATATATATATATATATATATATATATATATATATATATCACACAGATAACTCAAAAAATAATAGCCCGATTTTGATAAAATTTGGCATGTACCTTCCTTTTGTAAGTGGCTTGGATAAGTTCGTTAGTCAGGAAAATCGGACGAGGTTTTCCGGGAAAATTTTGAGTTTTCATTCGAAAAAAATTTTTATCTCAAAAAATAAAAAAGCTCTGATAACCAAGTTTGGTAGGTAGGTTTACGATATAAAAAGTAAACTATACACAAAAATTTAGATTTCTATGTTGCAAGAAAAAAAAGTTATAATAAAATATTTGGTGCCAGATCATTTCTATGAAAATTCACTACCATAACGCACTTGCTGCGTCTTTGAGTTTTTAAGTAGTCGCTTTTTCACAATAGTTTTTTATTTTTTAACAAAATTTGTTTGTGTAGCTTATATAGTTCAGGATAGAGCCCATTGATACTGTCTCGAGGAATAGCTAGCGGTATCAAAAATATTTTAAATCATAAGAATTTTTTTAAAATGCATGTTTGGCTGCTTTTCGGTTTTCTTCTACCTTTTTTTGTCAGTCCAGGGTTAGGTATGGGTTAGGTAAGGATCCGGGTCAGGTCAGGATCCGGATCAGGTCAGGTCAGGTTAGGTCGTTCAGGTCTGCTTCGTAGAGTGTTTAGTGCATAAACATGAAAAATGGTGTCCCTTCAACCCCCAAAAAGCTGCGCGGGACTAGGAGCAAATATACGTTGTGCAGGGGAAAAACATGTTTAGGAGAAAGTGTTGATACAAAAAGTGAAAAGGCTGCTTATAGAGGTCGAACTAAGTTGTTTTTACTGATTTTTCCTTTATATTTCATTCTCCGCCGAGCATCCCTATTCACTCCAGGTCCCGCAACTTTTGGAGGGGTTGATTCCACAGCATATCTCTTGTTGCTTATGCACACATTGAGTCTTTTAAGCATGTTTAGTGAAAGATTTTTCAAAAATCACGTATGCCGATCATCTGCATAATTACCGTTAAATATCTTTTACTTGCACAAAAGAAATTAGTTTTTGTGAATTATATTCATTACTGCATCCATACGCACCAGCAAGATTAACCATTTTTAAATCTAAAAAAGCAAAGGTCAAACCGCTTAAGTCGCGGAAGCAAAAAAAGTCTGGACGCAGCAAGTGCGTTATGGTAATCAATTTTCATTAAATGCTTCAAATTTGAATAACTCAATTTTCTATAAACCTATAGGTTGAATTTTGGCACGTGGTAAGGCCTTTACCAAGACAACATATTCACATAAATTTCATCAAAATATCTTTGTAATTTTGGGAGATAAACATTTTTTTCGAAAGAAAACTTAAAATTTTTATTTATATTATATTTATATAAACATATAAAAATTGAAACTGACCCAGGATATTTGTCATATTTCGCGGTCATTTGAAAAAATGTTTGTCAAATCTTACCATAGATACCTCTCCATTTGAATTTAGTTAATTTTTCCTAATAAAAATTTACTAAAAGGATAAACGGACCGGGCCGGACTCGAACCAGCATCGTCCGCTTGACAGGCAAAGTCAAACTTCAAACTTCAATAAGGCAAAGTACTCTTCCAATGAGCTACCGACGCTTCGTAATAAACGAATTCTTTACATTGTATTTACACATACGGCACCTTACCGTCAGGAAATTGGTATCGGAAATTAAATGTAAGTGGCTAGCTAAATAGCAAATTGCAGAATTGATTGATTTATTTCGCCGATCGCTGAAACATATTCGAGTGTAGACTGTTTCGGTCTTAGATAACATTCAAATGTCACTAATGGCATGTAACCTTAAAGATGATTTGACATATTATGAATGAATATGAAATGCGTTCGTGGAATCACTACAGTGACTTGATAGAGACAGTGTGGACATGGGCGATTCGGCCGCCATGTTTTCTCCACATTTAACATTGCGCTTATGGAAGAATAGTCAAAAATTGCAAATAATAATGAATTGGTGCATTTTAGAAGAAAACTGTATAGAACCTTTTCTGCAGAGAATTATTTTTTGCTCATAACAGACTAGTCGTAATGTTTCCTGGTCAGATAGAACACATTACAATTTGCTTTAAAATAATTTTTCTAGTCAATGGATCTGTAGAAACTGTTTATGTTACGAGTTTGGCTACATTGTCGACAGACCGATTTGATGAAGTGACGTTGACGGATTGTCATCAATTGTAAACAAATTTGTATTTAAATAACACCAGAACAATTTGGTAATGAATAATTATATGAATCATTCGACATTACAAAATCATAGTTTATGATCTTTATACAAATAATAATCATTAACAAATTCAAGGAAGAGTAAGAAAATGCAAAAATAATTATAAAACTTTATTCGATGGTCATAAAGGAGTACTCATTAGTTTTGCTAGCATGTAATTTTTTTGAAATTAGCCTTTTACTTACTATTTTAGCCTGAACACAACAAACCTGTTCACATTTTTTTTTCAGGTTATGACACGGTAAAATAAAAATATGCATTACATCTGAACAGTCACTTCACATTTTCTCAACAAAGAATAATTTCAACCTTATATTTTGTGGTTGGACAAAAGAAAACAACTGCCGGAAAATAATTTCCAGTCTTGAAAAAAGTTGAACGTCTTTAACTAAAGTGCTAATTGATTACTGAACAAGCTAAAATAACTTAAAAACTCCTGTACCCACCACTTCGTACAGGTAAATAATGAATGTAATCAAAATCAAACACTTTGTGTTTGGAGAAGTCGGCGGATTTTTTATCACATCAGATCGGTCTGTCGGCAATGCAGCCAACCTTATAACATAAACAGTTTCTATAGATCCATTGACTAGGAAATTTATTTTATAACAATTTTAATGATTCGTATCTAAATAGGAAACATTGCGACTAGTCTATTAGGAGCGAAAAATATTTCTCTACCGAAAATGTTCTATACAGTTTTCTTCTAAAATGCACCAATTCATTATTATTTGCAATTTTTTACTATTCTTCCATAAGCGCAATGTTAAATGTGGAGAAAACATGGCGGCCGAATCGCCCAAAATGATACCACCTAATGGCCACACTGTCTCTATCAAGTCACTGTAGGAATCACATTTTTAGTGCGCCATCTTTTAGAAAATAGCTGGTCTACGGATGGTGCCGAAACGCGCTAGTTTGACAAGACATATTGACTAAATAATTATGGTATGTCATATTTTACATTTCACTTTGCATTACGTTTTTATTTGGAATCCAAAAGACCTGAAATTTAAGAAACTTATTCTTGGATACCTAATCTCGGCAAAGAGTGATTTTGAGCTAATTCTGTGACAAAAAATTGTTAAATCATGGTTTGGCAAAAACGTTGTATTTTCGTTATAAACGGGATATTTGCTTACAAAAATCTTTATTGCCTTCCTCAAACCTCAATCTAGCTATTATATACTATATTTTCAGTCTAAGGCTTTAATTGGGACAGTTCAACAAGCTACAAATATAGTGTATTTTAAGCATTTTATTGAACCCCCCTCTTAATGTAGAACTATAAGTGGATAATGTTGGTAGACATGACATTATAGAAATCTACACGTTAGCTGAGCAAAGTTGGCTCTGTTGACACTACAAAGTCATACTGATAGATGTCGCTGTCGCGTTTATTGAGTCAACCATGACATGTCCGAAATAAGGAGCTTTGACGGTGTATGTATATATATATATATATATATATATATATATATATATATATATATATATATATATATATATATATATATATATATATATATTAGCTGTTTAATAATAGAAGAAAACTCTTTTTTCTTTTGAAAGCTTCCACAGTGATAATATTATACGGCACTGCCGCTGCGTCAGTCACTAAAGAGAAAAAATACAAGTAAATTTACAATATTTATTATAGAAATATACAAAATACTTACTCAATTTCTTGTAGGGAAGTATTTTGTGCATTCCTATATTAATTATAGTATCTTTACATGTACCTATTCTTTTTAATGATTGACGAAGCAATAAAGTAATTGCGGAAGCTTTCAAAAGCAATTTTTAAATATCTGATACTCGCGAATTAATAACAAAATTTATTACCTAATATAAAATTCAGTTACGAATTATCTCATTATATATATATATATATATATATATATATATATATATATATATATATATATATATATATATATATATATATATATATATATATATATATATATAAACTTTTTAACTGACCCTGGGTTCCGGGGCCCTAATTCGCGCTCATTTGAAGAAATTTGTCACAAGTCATATGTGATTTTTTTTAATGAAAATTCACTAATAGCAACTGCAGTAGCTTCGTATATAGCGATAGATGGCCACGCACGTGTGAAACTGTTCAGACCAATGCTTTCCTAATATACGCTACTAGATGCGCCCTGCCGCATATGTCTTGCGGAATAAGGAATAGGATTTAAGCCAGCATTAGAGAGAGTTGAACATAACCTGAAACGAGTACGTGAAAGAGAGATAGGTATAATTAGGTCACGTGACATAGGGTGCCCGGTTAGGATTGTTAGATTGCCTTATATGGAATAAAAGCGGGAATTATTTTATTTTAAAATATTAATATTAGAATACAGTTTCATCTTGCACATTAAGAGACACACATTTACATTTAGTTTCTCGTAATATATGAACAATTAGGAATGATTAATGTATAGAAAGCAGAGCTAAATGATATTCTCATCATGGAGAGTTATATTATAAACATTTAGTGTGTGATAATGGTATTTTGGCTGCGGTGTTTACACCATTCTCTTAGATCCGTTCTATATATGGCAATAAACATTTAAAAGGTAAACAGTTTGATTAAAAGCTTTTATAGCCAATGGTCCTAATAAGTACATTTAACTTGTTCTGTATTTTCTCATTTCCTTTTTATTAAATCACTACAGAAGGTAAATAATGGTATTTGAACATACATACCTTTAACCCATGTAAAATCATTAAAAAACTGAACAGTTCACTTCCTTAGTTTGCAAAGGTATATACACAATATGTATAGTATTGGTATGTTGGGAGCCGAAATAATAAACGTAGTGATACTTGTGATAATGTTTATTTGACTGACAATAACACAAGATTGTTATATTAAAAGGTATTTATACTTATGAAAAAAAAAAGTGCAAGACCAACTGGCAGTGCGGACTAATTATTTTTCTTGTTTCCAGATGCTTTACGAGATCACTTAAGCTCTTCACTTTCTTTTGGAATCTCGACATTTTTGTCCTCAGATTATTCTTATCTGTTTTGTCTGCTTTACAATTGTTTTATTTGCAATTTCATAAAGAAGCTTGCATTTCTTTGGATCATTGAAATCGTCATGTGTAGCATCACCCACATACGCATGTACAGTTCTTAAAAAAAAGATATTCATCAATGCTTATTTAATGACCTATTGGAATATTTTACGTACATACTTTTTAACTGGCGAGACTCTTCGTTCTGTACCTAATAACCTCGCCAGGGGTCCACCAATGTTGGTGCTGTATAAGGCATAGTGGCGTGCGGTCCATGGAAGCAAGGGAAGCATTGCTTCCCTTAAAATAACGACCACATACCTACTTAAAAATAATTTGTATTAAACCGCATTATTTAAAATCCATTTTGTATTTTAAATATTAAATTTCAATTTCTAAAACTAATTTATCTATTACAATTTTCAAATTCGCAAGCTCACACATAATTATTTATTATGCATCATACTGTATTTGTATATGCGCTCTGCGCTCTTAGCAAGGACGTCGTCCCAGTAAACGCGACCGCCAACCAACAGCATGAACCTGATACTAGGAGTGGATGCAATGACTTCAGTTAAATACACGTAGTCAGCAGGCCACATAATGAGAAACCCTTGCTCGATGCTCGACGCAATGTACGTGTATTTCAACATGTAGAGCGTGTTGGAAGACCCGATGCACGTACAACGTGAGTGTCGCTGATTATTTCGTAGATATAAACAGTTGACTAAGTTAAATACATTGGCATTTTATGATTATTAATATGGCTGCAACTATATTAGCTTTTAACAGCGGCGTCGGTGGGGGTGGGAATTTACAAACTTTACTAACAAGTGGTAATAATAACTGTGATTGTGTCGTGTGTTTTTTGATAACCAAAGGATTTTCAGCTTTATCGTTTGCTGAAAAACTTGCTATTATTAATAAAGGTAGGCCGAAACCTACTATAAAAAACTTAAATACAGGAATTAAAACATGTATTCGCATTTCAACGCGGAAAAAACTTATAAACAATATGAATAGTTAACAGGAATAAACTGTTTTGTTGGCCTGGTAGTCTATTTGTGACTGAAAAGGGGGTGTGGAATAAAAGTGGGTTTTCCGACTTGAATAATCTACATAAAGTAATAAAAAGACATGTTATGTCTAAAGCGCATTTACAGACCATTTTAAAATTAAGTCTATTTGAAAAAAAACGCGAATTGAACACGCCGTTGAGAAGCAGATAGAAATTAGTCATCGCCAACACAATGAACTGGCTGATAAAAACAGAAACATATTAAAAAGACTTATTGATGTTGTGTGTTTTCTTGGTCAGCATGAATTGGGGTTCAGGGGTCATGACGAAACAACTACATCTTCAAATAGAGGAAACTTTCAAGACCTAGTTTCTTTAATAGCCAAATACGACATTTGTTTAAAAAATCACTTGGAACAGTCTAACGTTTTTCGCGGGACATCAAATCGCATTCAGAATGACTTAATTGCGGCTTCTGCTACTATTATTTTGAACATAATTAAATCTGAAATTAAAGAGACTCGTTTCATTGCTATTGTTCTAGATGAAACAACCGACGTAACTAATTTAAGTAAACTATCTGTAGTAATACGCTATGTAAAAATGGATGGGAGCAAGAAAGATTTTTAGGCTTTAAAATGTGACAGAAGATCGTACCGCAAACGCTCTATATAAAATTGTGCTTAATATTATGAAAGATATTGAGGAGACTGATAATAAATTAATTGCCCAAAGCTATGATGAGGCTGCTGTTATTGCCGGACATTTAGGAGGTCTTCAAGCTAAAGTGCGGGAAACGTTTTCCAGTGCTCTATTTGTACACTGTTGTGCTCATAAATTAAATTTAATTTTATCCCATAAATCATATTAAAGAATGTAAGGTGTTTTTTGCTACCCTAAGTGGAATGGCTGCTTTTTTCCAAATCTATGAAGCGCACACAAGCCTTAGGCTCAATTGTTAAAAAACGTTTACCCAAAGTAGCTGCAACCCGATGGAACTACAACGGCAGACTTGTGTGAACTATTTTTGAACACCGTGAATCGTTAATTGAACTTTTTGAAAACATAAGAAAATAGCAAAAATTGGGATGCAGAAACAATAAATAGTTCTAGAGGATTTTTGGATGGTTTGAAAAGAGACTTTAATTTTAATTTTTTACTTAATATATTTTCGGAAATATTGCCGTTTCAGATAATGTATTTAACATATTGCAATGTAAAACAAATGACATTGGTTTTTGCCTGAAGAAAATTAGTGAATTTAAATCCATTATAATTCAAAAAAGGAATGAATTTGATAAGTTCTGGAAAAAACAATGGAATTAGGAAAAGTGGAGCCACGAAGAAAGCGTCTGCGCACTGATAATGTGGGAGACCTTCAAACTTCTTATCGCCGCCTTTTCTACAACATCATAGATTAAATTCAGCAGCAAATTAACTGCAGATTTGATCATCTCAGTGACCTGAAATTTCTTGAATTGTGTAATTTTGGAGGATTTGTAGGGATACCTTTCCCAGAAGATTCATTCAAATCATTATTCCACCACTATGGACATTATTTTGACAAAGCCTTATTACGATCAGAACTTACAGCCATTTATGAAACCGATGTTATTGACACAAAAACTAACGCGAGTGAACCTTTAACTTTCTTAAAAGAATCAAAATTGGAATATACATATTCTGAAGCGTTCAAATTATGTGAATTAGTATTAACAATTCCTCCTACTAGTGCGTCTGTAGAACGAAATTGTTCTACATTGAAACGTATCAAGAGTTTTGTTAGGAATTCAACAGGACAGGTAAGACGTTCCCAAATTTCAATTTTGTCAATTGAAAATAACTTCGTTGAGAAAATGTCCCAGAATCCACAGTTTTATGACATTATTAACGAATTTGCCAAAAACGACAGAAGAATTGAGTTACACTACAAATAGGTAAGTTTCTGAAAATTGCTTCCCTTATTTAAAATGTCACCGCACGCCCCTAAATAAGGCACATCAATTTTTGATGGGCTACAAAAATAAAACCAGATTTTAACTCATACCTATTATTAAGAGTTTGAATATTTTATCTTATTGTGTCTGGTTTTCTATTGTCTTTGATTTAAATCTAGATGAACGTGATTTGGTGGTTTTTGTAGTCATTAAATGTTTGGGAAAGTTGAAGATCGATGGTATTGCATGCCGTTTTACTGTTTTTCTTCCAACATATGGGCAAAAATGTTCAGAACAGATTTTCTAAGTTTTGGATGGCTGGAAACCTTGACGTTTCATCGCAAATAGCCACATTTTAAGGCAGCTTGGTCAGTAGGAAAGTTTAAATTGCCGTAAAATATTATTTACACATGACCAGATTATAACTAGGAGACCTTACCTACGATACGAGATAGGTTTCAGTGTATTAAAGCGATTTGTACATCCGCAGGCAGAACAAGACATTATCATTTTGACTGTGTGGAAAACTTGAAATAAAGTCACTATAAACACCAACTCAGCTGAAATACACTAAATGTTCATATAGCACTGCTTACTACTTACACAAAAACGTTGTTAACAATGGTTAATTTATAGAAAAAGACGAACACATGTGCATATTGCTATTCTCTAAACGTATTAAAATTTAACAAACTTCACCGCCATACAACAGCTGATATTATAGCGCCATTTCACCTCTAGGCTGGAGTCAAATATCTCTCTCTCCTACTCTCTCCCTACGGCGCATTTATTGTATTCTAAGATCATTGGTTCAGACCAATGAGCTCTATATGTTATTGGTTCAGACCCATGATATAATGACTTCCAAGATATGATAATACTCATATGCCCCGCCTCCTTCCGTGACCTCACGTGGTGAGTAGAGCTATAGAAGTCCAACTACACACTTAAAACAAAGCCATTCGCAATCAAAACGTCAATTAAATGCGGTTGAAGTTACATTCTATTTTGTCGCCTATATTGTCTTTTTCAGATACTATAGAATCCAGCACTAAATTATTTTTTTTCATTTTTATATTACACACACACGCACGCGCACACACCCACAGATACAGATATATATATATATATATATATATATATATATATATATATATATATATATATATATATATATATATATATATATATATATATATAAAAGCACAAGATAAGTATAATAATTAGGGGAGCCCTGAATCAACATTGGGGATACACAAACTTAAAAAGTAGAAAACAACATTTAAGGGCGTTAACATTCATAAACTTCATGTGATCTTCATGGCACATAATCACAGTATAGTATTCTGATCTTAAACAAAATTACTTCCAACTGTAGGTATGTACTTAAATATTAGGAAAATACGTAATTTGTTATGAGGTTATAAGATGTGATGAAACGTCAAACTCCACTGTACGACACATAGACTTATAATAAAAGGAGACTTGACTATTCATTCATAAATAGCCATTTGTTTTGTAACAACCATTAGCATAAGTGGAAAAGAGATGCAAGAGAGAGAGACCACATAACATTCCGACTCTCGACAACGTCGCAAATAATTCCGACTCGTGTTTGTTATGCCACCAGTGAAAAAATAAATCCAATTTTCCACACACCTGACACTGGCGAACCATGTTCTAATGTTTATAGATAAACTTTTCTTTAAATAACACAATTAAAATTAAAAAACTCACTAATATAAAAATTACGACTGCTAGCAACACCGCCTAGAAGAGTTGTAAAATTGGGCGGCCGATGACTAATGACAGAAATGTTGACTGGAAGAAGTGAACAGGGTTGCCGCTTGATATTGAGAATCTAGCATTACCGCATCTTCATAAATTTTATATTTATTATCAAGCATCAGATACAGCAGCTCTATTGATATACTTATTGTACCTATAGGAGACTGTTATAAATAATAGCTTCACTATGAAATAGGGACAAGACGCTTTTATTATTTAATATTATAAATTAAATTTTGTGTCATAAGCTGAAAACATTGGGCGTGAACGAACGTTTGGCAACAGTGTTAGGTAAAGCGTAGTAAAATTATACAGTGGACCATACAATCGCCCAAATACATTAATATGTTATCAGATCTCTGATTGCTTTAAAATGTAAATAATTGTATCTCTATTCTTTATATATCTATGGTACGACAGCATATTATTATTGCATTGGACTCACCACATGACGCCATGCGCGTGACAGTTCTAAAAAAGTGTGGACGCAGCAAGTGCGTTATGGAAGTGAATTTTCATTAAAATGTTTTAATAGCAAATATGTCACTCTAATGCAAGCAGGCATCAGTCTGGTTACTGGTATAGCCTATGTAGTAGAAACAACGTACCATATTTTATCAAAGTTACTTATTGTTGAAAATGTACATAATTTTTCCAAAAATAAACTTAAAATGTTTCTGAGAAAACTGGTTTCCTAGCCAGCAAACCTTAGGTTAATAGCAAATTAAGTTATTGAAATTTGTAGGATTAAATGAAAATTCGCTACCGAAACGCACTTACTGCGTCTCGATTTTTTTCTTACAAACATGCATGATATTTCAATAAAAAATGCAAAAATGCGATAATATAAGGGTGTTCGAAAAAAAAACAATTGTAGGGATCACCAATGACTTATGGACCAGCCTGTGATTGTCAAAATATTTTTATAAGATGCAGCTTAAGACACACTATAATTAACGCATACAATTTTTTCTCGTATCTTGTATAATAACAATTATATTGAGCTTTACCGTAGAAATGCGTCACTTGTACCGCAAACAGACAAAAACTGAAAGAAAACACCGATATTAATTCTAGCGGGCCTAGTTTGCGCTCATTTGAAGAAATCTTTTTAAAATCGAAAACTCGCGGTCTTCTCAATAACGAATTTTTTCTATGAAAATTAGCTAAAAATTATAGACCATTGGACCGTAAACTTAACTAAACCTACAGCCAAAGCATCAGAGAAAGGGTCTATTTGACATGAATTTTCTGTAAACATTTTAGCAAAATGAAGGACAATGGCCGTTGAAGCTGAAACTTAAGGGTTTGCAGAACACTCTTCTTGCGACGTTTTCTTTACATAATCCGTATTTGTTCCAGGTTCTGTGCCTAAATGTTGCGAATTTTGACGTTTTGAGGAAAACCCCAATTTTTTTTTGGATGCCTATAACTTTTCTGACTTTCAACTTACAGACTTAACTTACCAAATTTGGTTGCCCTTACTTTGTTATCTCCGAAGATATATTTTTTTCGAAAGAAAACGCAAAATTTTCCGGGAAAACCTGGGCCGACTTTTCTGGCTAACGAACCTTTTCAAGCCACTTGCAAAGGAAAGGTACTCACAAAATTTGATCAAAATCGGCCTGTTGTTTTTTGAGTTATCGGTGTGATACACACAAATATATATATATATATATATATATATATATATATATATATATATATATATATATATATATATATATATATATATATATATATATATATATATATATATATATATATATATATATATATATATATATATATATATAAACATAAAAATTAAAAGTGAACCCAGATATGCGTTTTAGGGGTCCTAGTGTGTGCTCATTTGAAGAAATTTTTTCAAAAATTCAAAAGTCGGGACCTCCTCATTAGTGAATTTTTTTAAAGAAAATTTACTGTGGCGGTGGTTCCGACCGCAGTGTTTCCGTCAACACTACTCTATGTTTCTGCATAAATATTCTTGACAGTTAAACGTTGCGTTACGTTATTCGACAGCAAGCTGTCAAGAATTACGATATGAGACACCAGGGATCTCTCTCTCTCTCTCTCCTCTCTACCAACCTCTACAGTGAACGCTCGGTCAATCATCTGTTATGTACTCATGTACTGTTGTAATTGTTATAGTTAAATGTATCATATATAGTTTATTCAGTTAGTGAAATAATAAAGTATATTAAATGTTTACGTATGGATTTAATATCAACAAGTGCATTTAACATCCATATTCACTAATAAGTAGCTTCATTATTACAGTTATTTATATTATGGTTCAGACCCAAGATTCGTATAACTTATTATAACTTTTGATCTCCGGAGTCATATTTTTTTTTCGAAAGAAAACGCAAAGTTTTCTGGGAAAACCTGGGCCGACTTTCCTGGCTAACGAACCTTTCCAAGCCACTTGCAAAGGAAAGGTACTCACCAAATTTGATCAAAATCGGCCTGTTGTTTTTTGAGTTATCGGTGTGATACACACAAATATATATATATATATATATATATATATATATATATATATATATATATATATAAACATAAAAGTGACCCCAGATATGCGTTTTAGGGGTCCTAATGTGCGCTCATTTGAAGAAAGTTTTTCAAAATTCAAAAATCGGGACCTCCTCAATAGTGAATTTTTTAAAAGAAAATTCACTAATAAGTATCTTCATTATTACAGTTATTTGTATCATGGTTCAGACCCAAGATCCGTATAACTTATTCTTGGTTCAGACCCGCTGAGATTTAAATATAAGCCGACGCCACTTACTGTATGAATATACCTATAGGTACTTTTTGGGCACATCTATTTTGACTAACCAGAATGAGAAGTGTGTACGTAATAAACTGATATAGATACAAAATTAATTGTGTGCCAATACCTCTAATTAAAACGTCTTTAAATACCGAATGCTTGTTATTAAATGAATAAAGGTAGCTACAGGCAAAAACTTTGTGTTTAGATTAATAACGTCGCTTAAAAATTATATTGACTTATTTTCAATTATCTGTTTATTAGAATAGTCAATGTTAAAAAACAAAATATTTTGCACATAGTGTACCTACACTTTGCTATCCACTGCAATGAAATCAATAACCTAAAGCAGGGAAGCTCGAAAGCGGAACTACCCTATTTTTGACAGAACACGCCTGTCTGCGTTTCTGTCAAACACTACAAATATTTTTCATAAACGCGACCACCAAATTCTAGTGCAATTTTCATAATAAGCATTTGACAATCTCTGCAGAAATAAAGGTAGATAGAAAGTAGCAAAACCCTCAGTTTAGCCAATGTCTTAACATGAAGTCAAAGAAGCTATAATTGGATAAGCAAGAAAAATCATGCATAAATATATTCAATTAAAGCGAATGTATTTTAATGTTTGTGAATTATAATGAATATAAATATAGCAAAAAGTGAGCATTACACCTAAGAATCGAATATTTCAAATGGCATCATCAGTCGAAAACAGCAAAAGCTCTAATGATGTGTCTACCGGGGGATTGAACATGGAAAACAAACCAGACTGGGTGTTAGCCAAAGAAGGTATAAAAATGTTAATAAACAACCAAAGTGAAAAAGCGAACCAGATATTTTTACAGAAAAAAGATAGTCTGGTTATGTATGCAGGTTATGCAATATCGGTTTTTATGGTAAGTAAATTATTTATTATTAAAACCATCATTCTGATTATATAGAAATGCAAACAATCATTTTAAATTTTACAAAAATCCTATTTGGTTTCAGGGTAGTGCTTAGGGTGTATCTTTAAACGCGCACGTTTTGCGAGCTTAAAAAATAAATGTGTTATGTTGTCAGATCCACTAATTTAGATGCATTTTTAAAGAAATTTGTGTTTTTCTAACTTTAAATAAATGTGTAATGTTGTCAGATCCACTATTTTAGTTGCAGTTTTGAATAAATTTATCACGTCTCTTATGAACAATATGTAGGTGTGGCCAATAAAGCATGGGATAATCTCGAATCTACATAATCGAGTCAACAAAGCTAAATGAAGGTTGGAACTTGTGATTAGCACTGATAAGTACGCCATACCGTTTCACCACGAAACATTTTTTAGCTTTGAGGATCATTTCATTATTAAAATTAGCTTCATGAGAGGACGAATAAACTGGTTTATTAATTATTTTATGAAGCTAATTTTGTTAACGAAACCACCGTCAGGTCCAAAAAATGCTTTGAACCGGATTCTTCACACTGTAGGTACCTCCTCTGAGTAAATAGCAGTTGTGTAAATTTGTACTGGATATATATATATATATATATATATATATATATATATATATATATATATATATATATATATGCCATTATCAGGCCAAATCGTCTAGCTTGTAACGCAAGGAGAAGATTAATATATTCTAAAAACATAGTCCATATGGGCGCAAAACCTGAAACAAATTTTCTCTTCTATATGTGTGAGTGCCAAATATTATACAAGGTGATTTTTAACTAATGCATTAATTTGAACTCTGTATTAGAGCCTTGGTGGTCCAGTGGTGAGAACGCGAGCCTCTGGACCCAAGGGTACTGGGTTCGATCCCCACGGTTCTACTTTCACTTTTCAGTACATACTGTGAAATTAACATCAACCGAGGTTGTGGCTTTACGTTTGAGCAAAGTTGAATGTCTGCACGTTTCACCCTTCGGAGGGGGCGTAAATCCGTCGGTCCCGTGTATCACGAGATGTTGGGCAGTTTAAAGATCCCTACCATCATCACCGAAAGGCTGGGGTTCGTAAAAGGTTCCAGGATTTTGAGGTGAATCTTCTGGCTGGCGTCGGTGATCGCCCATAGTCACAAAAATATATCGACGTTAACAAAAAGAAAAAAACTGTTTGGGACGCAGTAAGTGCGTTATGGTAGTGACAAATATTTAACTATTTTAAGCAAATGAAGTGAGGTAACAATTTAAACATAATTTGAAAACCTTGGTTCATTGTTTCGTCGCGGGGGTTCTCCTCCACGTTCTGCAGAACTACAACTATGCATAAAAAAACTTAAACAAGAAAATTTTCTTGGGTCCAACCCCCAAGAAAGTTGCGGGACCTGTGGTGAATATGGATTCTGCGCGGAGTACACAGGATTTTAAGGAAGTATAGCTACAAAATAGGATAAAGGCAGCTTATAGAAGTTCAACTAAGCACGCTTTTTCGCACTCTCTGCTCACATTTCCTTTTTTACCTTCTTCCCGGCCCAGCACTCGTATTAACTTCTGGTCCCGTAACTTTCTTGGGGGCTTTTTGCAAGAATTTTTCTTGTGGTATGTGCATCCAGAAAGGGTTCTAAGCATGTTTCTGAATTATTTTCTAAAAGTCCCCCGTGTGGTAAACTGCATATTTGCCGAAAATGTAATTTTTATTTAGAAAATTATAAACCTGGCAGGTATTTTTCCTTATTAATCGCTTGGATGATCCGTTTTAGTCAACTGAATCGATCCAGTTTCTGCAAACAAAATAAAAAAAAATGTTTTTAAAAACAAATTTGTAGTTAATTTTTATTTTGTACACACGCTGCCTTTATATAAGTTTTAATATATATCAAAGCTCAAGAGTCTAGTTTACTGGGAAATTAAGTTATCACCATTTGAAATATTTTTACGAAAATTTGCTACCATAACGCACTTGCTGCACCTAAACTCTTTTCAACACATATTTACTATTACTGTATTCGTACTTTTTGAAAATAAAATAAATATAAACAAGTTTTAAACTTAAAATTTTAATAACTTACACTGAACATCTGATAATATAATTTAAACTGCTTTATGATATAATCTAGTTCAATTTACTTCACTTTTTCCATGTACTACATAAAGGGTATTATACTTATAGTAGTTTGCGGTAGGTATATTCCTTCTTGAAATAATTTTGTTTCACTTTAGTAATACAGTACCTACATGCATTCATTAAGAACCTGAATCTGATGCACACAACCACTTATTATTTGGTTGATTGGATGTTAGAATCATAATATTATACTACAGTCGACGGCCGAAGGCATTTGTTAAAGTTAGGTTAAAATTGAAACTTGGATTATTATTTACCTACTCCTGTTTGTATTAACCTTAGAATATAGGTCGTAGGTCCTTATTTTATATTGTAAGATTCTAAGGTATTAGCGGAGTGGATTTCGAGGTTATCGTCTTGTTTTTCTTCTTTGTTAATGGCATCTGTTAGTTTCGAGGTTATGTTTAGAACGCACACGTTTCTCTCATGACTCATGTCAGTTAACAAATGACAAATAGTGGTGTTGTCAGGTTAAACTAGGGGGGGACCTTTTAAAATTTTCCTTTATTTTTTATTGTCTTATTTTTAAGGATTGATTGAACAATTCAATTCAATTAAACAAATCCACATCTAATTTTAATTCTTATTACCATTTTTGCTTCCCTTATTAAGATTTATTTGGAAGAATTGATGCCACACAAACAGTGCAGTTACAATTACTGAAATAGCTTGACAGATCTGAAAAGCTATTGGCATAAGCCTACTTACCGTTTCTCTAATGTCCGTCCAGTATCAGAGAAATGATACTAGAAAAGAACCGCGTGCGAAGTACAGCCCAACGCACCGGAAACACCACCGACAACCGAAACGCAAACAAACTCATCAAACAAGTACGATCCGCCCCACAAGAACTCCGCATTAACCGTTGGAAGGAACGTTTGCAAACCCTGTCTGCCCAAGACAATTCATTGCCCAAACGGCATCGTATACACGGATGCGGACAAAGCAAGTGCATTAGCGGATCATCTGGAGTTGCAATTCAGCCCGAATTATAACAACGTTTATCTGTCGCACGTCGCAAGAACGCACCGCTATATCAGTAAAGTAGTGCGCGTCGCGCCACCCCAGACACAAACATCGAGCCCGCTACTTACGAAGAATATCCTAAATAATCAAAACACTAAAAAAATAGGCAAACTCCGGGATACGATGGAATCTCTAACGTAGCCCTAAAAAATCTCCCTCTAAAAGCAGTAGTATTTATAGTTACGATTAAGAATGGCATGCTCCGGTTTCAAAATTTTCCATACACGTGGAAACTTGCCGATGTTAACAATATTCCTAAGCCCAGCAGAGACCCGCTATTCCTCCAAAACTACAGGCCCATTGCCCTACTTCCCGCTTTCGTCAAAATCGTCGAAAGACATTCACTAAGTTTTCAATCGCTACTTAAAAATGAGAAAATAAAAAATATCATATTTCACTTATTATACAACTTTTGCTGTTGTTAATGGCCTTCTTTTAAGGTGTTTAATCACCCATTAGAAATAAAATCACAAGACTGTAATTACCCTACATAAGAAGTAGGATTGACTATATAAAACTAGATAACACAAGCTACTATATTGCAATTTACAGGACGCACTAATGACTTTAGAAGAAGAAAAACTAACATTAGCAATATCAGTGTTGAAAGATGTAGAAAAACGTTGCACCGCAGACTACAGTTGGTTGAAATCTGTCAAATTTCGGGTGTTTGGTAATGCTCAAGACGAGGAACAATCATTGATGGGAACTCTGGAGACCCAGATCATTCTGGCGGACAGTCTGGTGTGTTTGGCGATTCTGACTTTTATGCAACAGGACATTTCTGGATATTTCAAGGGTAGTTGGGTACTGAGAAAATCATGGAAAATATACCAGCACGTCTATGATGAAATCTTACAACTATATAAAGCTCATATAGGAGATTTTGAATTGCCAGGTGAGTACAGAATAATTTTTAATGTAGGTACAGTTTTAAAAATAAAAATTCCAATATCCAACTAGATCCTTCTCTCCCATTCCTCCTATTTCTCGCAAGTGATTAGGGTTACTTTTTTTGTTAGCAATAACCCGCTTAATTTTAATCTCTTAGTATGTACAGTTTTTAAAATCAAAATTCAAATTATCTCAGAAGGTTTCCTCCCCTCCCATATAATAATAATAACATCAATTTATTTTTCCTTCCATGCAAAGTTGATTTTCCAATACAATTATCATTTTTGTAGACTGTAAATAATTGTTTAATGAGTCGTGTATTTGGCGTCTTAACGCCTCTCAATGCTGCGATTCCAATGGGTCTGTTGTGCATGACTTTTTTTCCAATAGTTGCCCAAAAAGTTCAGATTTTTATGTAGCCTGCAATATTTTTGGGAGCTTTTTTACCTATATCCTGTGGTGTTAAGGTAACCTCTGCAATGTATTTGAGCCTTTTGCAGAACTGAGCCATGCAGTCGCATAGCAAATGTTCTGTTGTTTCTGCTGTTTCAGTGTAGTATCCGCAGTTTTCCTGTCCGCCTTACCCATATTCATACGCTGATACGTTACTAGGTAGGGAGGGCTCCTATGAAAAGTCATGTGATTATTGGCAAGTCGTTCATGTTCAATTCAAGAAAGATTTCAGACTTCTCTGTTTATATGGTAATGAACCGTTTTGCCTACCTAACGCCTGCCGTTTTCATCCAGTGTGACAGCATTTGGTTCCTCTTCCAAATATCAAATTAATTCCTTACATGGCTTTTTTTAATCCATAATAGGGCTCTGGACAATAGAATGGCGTCGTTGCTCTTCTTTTTGCAAGGCTATCAGATTCCTCACTTCCTTCAATGCCTGGTTGCTCTGGTACCTACATCAAAGTGACTTTGTTGTTCGTAGCCAGTTGCCTCAAGGATTTTTTTTCAGTCTCAGGTCAGTTTAGACTCGGTTTTGAAAGATTTCAGAATCTTTAGTACTGCCTGGCTATCTGAGAGATTGTAGTTATCTCTATTTCTGAGTCTTTTTTGTATGCATTCCTGTGCACAGAGATATATAGTAAGCATTTCCGCTTGGAAGACGATAGAAGTTTTTTCTGGGGATTTAGCTGGTCTGAAGTTAGGTCCTCTTATTCCCAGTTCTGCTTCCTTCATTTGTATAGACCCATCTGTATACCATACGGATGAGTTGTTTGACAGCCTTTCACTGTCTCTGTCTCATGCCTGGCGGTCACATATGACTTGACCTGACCTGACCTGAGCTGACCTGACCAAGTCAAACGAGACTATGAAGTCCAGTTTAGCTGGCAATTGATCTATTGGTTTGGCGAATGACTCCAATGGAATAACTTCGAGAATATTTGAGTGGTCAACCAGGTCTCCTGGTTTAAATTTTGCCTGAAGCAATCTTGAGGCACTTAGTGCTGTTTCCTTTTTCACGCATATCTGCAGTGGAGGAATTTATTCTATCGCAGTTGTAGGGCATGATGAGAGCTCCCGTTATTCCCTCTGCAATTATTGCAATTTGCTTTGTCTTGAGGCTTATTCCTTTTTTGTCCACCATACTATAGATGCATATGTAACCATAGGTTTAACCACAGTTCGGTCTATCCAATATACCATCATGGGATTCAGCCCTCTTGTCTTTCCTATGAGTCTGCGGCATGTCCAGATTGCTGTTATGGCTGTCAAAGGAGTTTTTCAAGGTGTGTGTTCCAGTTCACGTTTTGGTCTAAGAAGATCCCTAAATATTAAATTCCTTGAAAAATTGTATCTGTGTTCCATTAAAAGTAAAATAAATCTTTTAAATTTAGTTTCCTTCTATTTGTGGATCGGACAAGAACTGTCTTGTGAGGATTGACATTAAGTGTCCCTGTCTCACAACAGTTCAATACAATTATTATAATTATACGCAGAAAAAAAGGAAGACCACTAAGTTACGATCAAGCAACCAGCAGACTTTTCTGCCACCCGGATTAATTCCTTGACTCAGGCATTTTTCATTTCTAAAAACTAAACTGAGATCGTATCCAAAAAGTAATGATATCTCCAAAATTATTCCCGAAAACAACACAAAAATTTCGGTATACAGCAGGTGCGTTATGGTAGCGAATTTTTATCAAATGCTTCACATTTGAATAACTCACTTTTCTATAAATCTTGAATTTTATTGCATAGTAAGGTCTTTACCGGGACAACATACCTACTAAATTTTATCGAAATAGCTTTGTTACTTTTTGAGATACAAATTTTTCTTTCAGAAAAATCAATTTTTCTTAGAACGGCTGGTCCGACCGGGCTGGCTAACGAACTCGCCCGCGGTCTTAACAAAAGATAGGTGCCAAGTTTTGTATACATAATGCTATAAAACACACACACATACACACAAATACATACATACATCACCATCAATACCTATCTATTAGCGAATTTTTCAAAATAAAAATTCGCTAAAACCGTAAAATTTATTGTTTAAATTTTGAAAATGTGTAACACGAAATTGTTTTTAGAACAGGACACACTGTCAAATAGTGACATATATATATATATATATATATATATATATATATATATATATATATATATATATCTTTAGGAATATTGCACTACACTGTAATCACTTTTAAATATACACTTTATTTGTTTGCTGTACGTTTGTGATTTCTTATTGGTTTGCGTGGACTGCAGTTTCGAACCGTCCCGGTTCATCATCAGCACACGAGTAGCGTGCTGATGATGAACCGGGACGGTTCGAAACTGCAGTCCACGCAAACCAATAAGAAATCACAAACGTACAGCAAACAAATAAAGTATATATATATATATATATATATATATATATATATATATATATATATATATATATATATATATATATATATATATATATATATATATATATATACATATATATATTGTCACGGAGTGACTAATCCGGGATAGATTACCCGGCCTAATTTACCGTCGTAACCACTGCATTATGTTACACCATAAAGGTTGGAATATTTTCCAACATTTTCCGTGGAGTAATGTACGAAAGATTTGCGAAGGTTGGAATATTCCCAACATTTTCCCTGGAGGAATATACGAGATCCGGTATGTCGAACGGAATAATTAGTAGAGGGGGCAATTAGGCGGGGGCGATTTCGGAAAAGAAGTGGGACCGGACGGAACGCCGACAGAGAGTAGGTAGTTGGGTAGTGACCGCGAACAAGCTAGTGCGTCCGTCGCAAAGAAGTGAAATTATAAAGCCCGTGAGGTTTACGAGAAGACCAGTAAGCCGAGCGAGACCGCCGCCACCGCAGCGATTGCTTAGTGAACCTCGTCACCGGAGGATACCCCAGGTAGGTGAAAACCTGATTCTATTACCTGTGGTCGAAATGTGGAACGCCCCACAATAACACTGGGAACCTCAGAGGGGACCGTTTCTTCCCTGTCTCCGCTGGCGGGCTGCTCTGGGGGTTGGGAGCTGCATTGGGTGGAGTAGAATCAGACAGAGCGGCGACTGCGCCGGTCCAGATTGAAACAGCTAGGCGGTGCCCGGCGTCCCGGCCCGTCCGAGGACCCGTTCAGGAGGGGCGTAAATCCGGGAACGGGGGTGGTCTTCTTCCGCACCGAACAAGGCTCCCCGAGCGTGCGAGTGAGAACGTGTGAATGATGGGCCGTAGATAATACTTGCTGGTGCCATACAAAGCTTTGTGTGGTGTTCGACGCACCCTGTAAGTTGCATGCCCGCTTGGGAACACCCGCTATTAATCACTATCCTGCCACCACCCTGCACCGCTTAAACGATGCCGCTTTACCGTCCCCGTGCAATCCGCGCGTAACAATAATTTAAAGCCAAGTAACCACCTCTGCCTCTGGCCGCCCATAATTGCTAGGCTTTCTGGTAACAGGACCCCGTTATTTCCTCGTGTATATAATTAGTGAATAGAATTTTATTTTAATTTACTCGATATTTCATTTATTCTCCCAGAATATCCACCCAACTACAATTTGACTCCAGTTCTTTAATAAAGACCATATCCAGAAGTCCCGGGGGACTTTTTCTTGGTTTAGGAGGACCCTGTCTCCACTAAAAACTACCCTGGGCTAGTGTATCCGTTGACAGTGACTTGGGAGAAGGGGGGCATCCAGCGGGAGCGCGTTTACTCCTTGACAAACTCTATAAACGCTGGCGTCCGAGCATGATCCCGTAGGAAAGCCGTGTCCCGGAAGTCATCCTGAACTTCCCCAGGTTAGGTAAAACTAGTATTAACCCCCGGCCACCCCAAGTGGCCGTCACAATATATATATATATATATATATATATATATATATATATATATATATATATATATATATATATATATATATATATATTCAAACGGTTCAACTTGGGTTTCGGGGTTTAGCGAATCAATTCGCGCTAAAAAAGAGATCAGATACCATCTATTGAACACTATACAAGTACCTAATCAAACAAATGCTTCTTAAAATTATCAATTTATAACACTTTAAATTAATTTGGTATGGCATCATAGAGCTTTGGGACATTGCAACCAAAACATAATTAAAAGAGAGCGGTGTTGTGGTTGGCAAGAGCTATGTAATTACGATTGCCCAAATTTATGTTCTGAATGTCAGTCCTGAAGAAAATTTCACTGTACAAATAAGTAAGTTTTCTATTGAGAATAATTTGATAGTAAAAGAACAGCGTACTTAATTTTAGTTTATTGTGTATATTAGGCCATTTTAATTCCCGGAACTTGTAAGGTATGTGATCCCTACGACGCAATCCAAAAATATATCTAATACACGAGTTTTGTGTTTTTTGCATTATCTCTTTGGAGATTACATTAAGACAGCTCCGTATAAAAAGTTCGGCAAGATCATTGAGTCACATAGAACCGTTTTTGTTTTACCATAAATAATTTCTGTGTGGGTATTTAATTTTAAGACACCCTATGATCTTTTTAAACATTTTCAGTCTTGGCCATTGAACCTAAAAGTATTGCCAAAAGTAAATCCCAAATTACTACAAACTCACTTGATTTAATCTTCGACTCACCCTGTAGAAGTTTCAATTTTTTCAACTGGATAGTTGAAAAAATAATGTATATGGTGCATAAACGAACCGTTGTGTGAAATGTGCTAATCATTTATTTTTCTCTTTTCTTTCCAGACTCTCTTTCGCAGCAGACTCCAGCAGATTATGCATCCTTGGACGCCGGACCCTCAAATGAAAAAGATTCCCCAGATATTGAATGTTATGATGACAGCGACAACAATGTTCCACATATACCGCAGATTAAAAACGGGTACATCGTTAACTCCAAAATACCTCATTCACACTCTGCCTATCTTAGACGCGAGTCAGATGGCAGTCCGAGAGCTTATGCAATGAGTTCCCCAGACTCTGGCTGTCATAACTCAAGCGTATCAACTCCGAATTCTAGCGACAGCATTTCTGTCAAGTCTAGCAACTCTAAGTCGTCGATGAAGACTTCTGGAAAGAAGTCCTTCCTCAAAAAATCCGTCTCCATGAACAGCTCTTTGAGTAGTCATCTGAAAAGAAGTAGTAGCTGGGGGAAATTTTCGCCGTTTCCAAGTACACTTAATTTGTCATATTTCACATCGTCATTTAATATTTTTTCAACGACAGACAACCTGTAAGTTTTTGATGTTCTGTGTGTTGTGCATAGCCGATGTTCTATTTTGGTTTTATTTTGTTTTGCTGCTAGTATTTTATTTTTGAAGTTCGGTACTGCGCAAATTATAACTGTGACGTGTTTTGTTAAGTATTCAAAACTAATTATTAAATTGTTTCGTTTTGCAATTTAAGTGGCTTAGCGAGTATAATGAGGGCTCTATATGCAGAGGGTAACTGGTAGAGCATCTCACTGTAGCCCGCTGCGCTTTCATAAATTGGTTATAATTTTTTAATTCAGTACACACTGAAAATTAACGCCGAGAAATCACACCTGAGCAAGTCAAAAGCACGCTCGTTTCGCTCTTTGAAGGATTTCGAAGTATTACCCTTAATCTGCCTTGCATTCGACCTGACGATTCCCTCCGCTTTTAAAATGCTGTTTTCAATGTTGTCTTACACCATCCCCATCCAAAAGCATGTAACCATTATGTATTTCACTGCAATCATTATTGCATGTAACCATTATGTATTTCACTGCAATCATTATTGATTTTTGCTCTTTTATTCCACTGCGAAGTAATTTCGCGTTACCTACAAAACCTTCCTGGATTTTCTCTGCGTTTTTTGCTTCTGATGCTTGCTTATTAGCTACTCTTTTGTACTTCTTTGTTAATTTCCTGCACTCTACCAAAAGCTTCATCTACTTCCTCACATCTTTGGCGCTGGATCTTCTTCTTTAAGTCGTCTCCTTGTCCTCCATTTTCTTGTGATTAATTCACGCATTTTATATTTTAATTCTGTGTAAGCATCTTTTAATTTGTATATAAATAAAACACTTATAATTTTTGTTGTTTCTTTACTTTTCTAAAATTGTATTAAATCTAATGTTTCCTTATTTTTAGGAAAATGCAAAATATCGACAAGGAAACTATAGTGAGACTCATGAGCGCAGTCACTTTCGGCTATGGTCTGTTTCAGCTGGGGATTTCTTTACTGCCACCGTCACTTTTGAAATTTACAAATCTTTTGGGTTTCAATGGGAACAGAAAGAATGGCACATCATGTCTGATGTATGCTAGATTAGGTGTTGATATGCGAGCACCCTTAGCGACGTAAGTAATTTTAACAAAAATTGAGTTTTGTATGTTATATAGCATTAATTTAATATAGGAGTTTGCAAAATTAAGTGTGCTATGAAAATCATACAGTGTGGACCTATGAAATAAAATTCCTAATTCGCAGAGAAGTCTTTTTTATGAAAAACGCTCGGTTACTTCAATAAATGTTTTTGTTTCACACCTTGTTGTATTAGTTTGTATTAGTTTCGCTAAGTTGGACCCGCTGTGTAGGAAGCCCGCTTATGTTAATAATACCGTGAAACTTAATGTTTTATTGGCTTTTCAAGAAAATCCAACATCGTCAACGCGTCAGGTGACACGTGAAAATGGTGTACGTCATATCTCGACCTATTTCCGCGACTATGGCCAGTCACCGACGTCAAAGAGCAGTTTCATCTCACTGTCCTGGAAAATTTGCCGAAACCCTTTTCTGTTTCTCCCTCAGAGCTCGTCCGCGCCTTTGCCGCCCCGATAGCACAGCAGCCCTTGGAATATTGTGCATGCTGCCGAAACCATGCAGATATTCAACTTTTTCAAATACAATGCCAGAACCTTGGTTGATGTTAATTTATTAAAGTTTGTACTGAAAATGTGAAAGGGAAACCCTGGGCCTTGAACCCAGTGCCCTTCGCTTCAGAGGTACACGCTCTTACCCCTGAAGCACCGAGGCTCTCAACGGTTTTGAGAACTTAAAAAGTCTGGACGCAGCAAGTGCGCTATGGTAGTGAATTTTCATAAAAATGTTTTTAATAGCAAATATTTATCTCTAATGCAAGCAAGTATCAATCTCGGGGTGAGCCCCGAGAAAGCAACCCTCATACCGTTTACGAAGAGGAGGAAGTGGGAGAGCCACAGAACTCTCACTCTATACCGTAAAAACATTCCAATGGCTAGGGAGGTATAATATCTTGGGGTCGTATTGGACTCTAAGCTAACCTGGAATGGTGACGTTGAAAAAATACTGCGTAAGGCAGTCATGACCTTAGCCGTCACCAGGCGGCTATATGGAAAACGTGGGGACTAAGACCTAGTATGGCCCACTGGATGTACACAAGGGTGGTCAGACCATCGTTAACATACGCAACACTGGTCTGGTGGCCTAAGGTGACACAATCCAGTGCCAAACAAAAAAGTAGGCAAGATCAAAAGGATGGCTTGCCTAGGCATCGCAGGGGCCATGTCTTCAACCCCAACAGCCGCCATGGAGGTGTTGCTGGATCTGCCCCCCCCCCCCCACACTTAGTTATTAAGGGGGAGGCCAGGCTAGGACTATACAGACTAGCCTGCAATGGTAGACTGAAGATCAACCCCAGGCTTCAGGGGCCACTGCAAAATTGAGGAGATCGTGAAGGAGCCCATGCTTGAAATGAGGTTAGACTTCGCGAGCCCGCGAATCTGCAGGAAAAACAACAACAGTGGAAATCCCCGACCGCGAGGCATGGCGGGAGGAGACGCCGGGCATACCACGGGACGCGCTCGTCTGGTTCACGGGCGGATCCGGCGGGGAGCGTGGGACGGGGACTTGTGTTTATTCGGAAGGACCGAGAGTAAGTCAGAGTATTTTCCTCGGAGCCCATGCAATGGACTTTCAGGTCGAAATGTACGCCCTCCTGCACTGTGTGCGGGAAAACAAGAGGAGGGCTACACCAACAAGCGGACCTTCATAGCCACAGACAGCCAGGCAGCCCTTAAGGCCCTAAGTAGCCCACGACGAACCCAGTTGTGGAGCTGCTAAATCTTAGCAGAGGACAGCTCAGAAACATAACAGGTCTCTTGAGGGGACACATGGCCGTCAAGAAACACCTGCATAAAATGGGGCGGTTCGAGGGGGACCTCGCATGCAGACTCTGCGGCGAGGGGGGGAATCAGCCCAGCACATCTTGTGCGAATGTAAAGCTCTGGACCGCAAAAGACAACTGATTTACGGTCAGTCTAGACCGGAGGCAGACCATAATAAAACTTCACCCTACCAATCGTTGTGCAGACTAGTTCAAAGCACAGTGATTTTGGAATGGGTGGAGTAAAAAGACTAAGGGCATGCACAATAAGCCAAAGGTTGCAGTGCTATCGGGGCGGCAAAGCCGCCGACGAGCCCCGAGGGAGAAAAAAATGTCGTTGTCCAGCATGTGCATGGTCTTCCCTTGTAAGTTCTTGGTCTCCACTGAAGCAACATTTTGGCACATCGTCCACCTGTCATTTGAGCCTCATGTCGTCCAGTTTCACTTCAAATTTGCAATTTGCGGGACCAAATCTGTGACCCCCGCTCTCTTAAGCAAATCTTCGTTTCTAATATGGTCTCGCAGTGATACACCCAGCGATGATCTTTCCATTTTTCGCTGAGCTATTCTGAGCTTTTTAGTAGACTTAACAGTGTTAGAGTTTCAGCTCCATAGGTCATAACCGGTAACACACATTGATTAAAGACCTTTCGCTTTAAGCAAACCGACAGACTACTCTCAAATACATCTTTGACTTTTATGTATGCAGCCCATGAGAGGGCGCAATTCTTCTCTGTATTTCTCCTGTTTGATTGTTTCTTGAGATCCCTATCTCATGGCCCAAATATGTGTATCTATCAACAAGCTGCACTTCCTGACTGCCAACAATAACATTTCTGCTGGGAACGAGGTTTGTCATAAATTTTGTTTTGGAAATGTTGATGTCAAAACTGAGCTCAGCACATCCTGTCTGTAATTCCTGCAGCATTATTTCAATGTCCTTTCGGTTATCAGATAATATAACTATATCGCATGCAAAACGCCGGTTTGTCAAATATTGGCCATCTAAGTTTATAAAATTTCTGTCGAGTTTTTTGTAAGCATATTCTAAAACGGTGATGAGTGTTTTGGGAGACATTGCATCTCCCTGTCGCACACATCTACCGATTGAGATGCGGTTGTTTTTTTTGTGAAATTTTAATATTATGGTGGCACTTTTACAAATATTATAAATACGTTTCGCGTAGCGATAGTCAACGCGACATTCTTGCGCGATTCTATCACTGCATTTAGCTCGACCGTGTCAAGCGCCTTTTGAAACTCCACAAATGCATAAGCGGTATATCGTATTCTATAGATTTCTCAATTATAGTTTTAATGCTCTGTGGATGGTTACTAGTTCTGAATCCCGTCCGGAAACGAGCTTGTTCTATCGGTTCGAAGACTTAATTGGTTTTCAAGTCATGTGGTCATTACCCTTGTAAATAATTTGTAAAGGTGGCTGGTCTCCTGCTGATCGGTATATAATTTTCCAGTTCAGCTATGCCCCCTTGTTATAAAGTAGAATTACGATAGCACTGTATAACTTATCCGGTATCGTACTGTTGAAGCGGCAAAGATTGATTAAATTACTGATTTTGTGCAACAAGCTAGGACCACCGATCTTGATTGCATCAGCAACCACACAGTCGAAGAAAATTTATTCTTTTTTTTTTGGTTTCTTTAGGGCTAATTATATTTCGTCCAGGGCAATGTCTAATGGGGTTTCTGAGCTCTGATTCACGGTGCTCTTTCTAGGTGTCAGTATCTCTGGCATTTAATTGGAAATTAAGTTTGCTTCTTTTTGACTCTTGTATAGTAGTGGGTAGAAGTCCTAAACTATTCTTAAAATCTGACCTTTGTTTGTTGTAATGTGTCGATATTGATCTTTCACTTTGGTCATTTGTCTTCTGCCAGTTTCGAGCCTTCTACGCAACCCATTCATGCTTTTGTTCTTTTACATTGTCTGTTGGCCCTGTCTTGGATTATATGCTCTGATGTCTCATCTATTGGCCTTGGTTCCTGTTTATTTATTACTTTTAGCTCATTAGCAGTGGACAGCTCGTCACTTCTCTTATCTGTTTTCATCTCCATCAGCTGTCTGGTAGTTCCGTTGATTTTTTCTTCTCTCTGAGTCTTGGGGCAGTGCCTATTTGGACTTTCTATCAAAGCTTTGGTAATTTTATTATTTAGACTATTGATATTTATAGTATCTTCACAATCATCTAGCTGTTCGGTAATACCTTGCTGAAAGCCTACCAAATCTGATGGATTCGACGACTGGATATTTTCTTGCGATACACAATGTGTGCCCTGTGTCGTTCGTGTATTAGAACTCCGTTCCCTTCCTTTTTTCTTTTCGCACAGCTGTTTATTTTTACTAGATGTTTGTCCCCTTCCACACAAAATCGTTGAGACTGATCGGATGCCAGTGCGAAAGTCTGGAGATATTCTCCTAGTCGCCTGGGGTACTAGAGTTTTTTCAGCTGGCAGTTTAATTAAATTTCTGTAAGGGGTATTTAGCCGTAAGACACCACGTGTTGACATGAGTGTGTACTTCAGCCGCCCATTCTGGATCAGACGCTGTTTGTAGCCGCCTACTCTGGGTCAGACGCTGCTGCTAGTTTTTATCCGGCCTGGTTATTTGACTTCCACGCTACTACTCGTATCTGGGAGGCATTCCTCTATCCGCCATCTATGGAGGCGCCCGATGGAGAAGTAGCACGCCCACACGACCATACAGATAGTTTAATATGGTTGTGGAACTCATTCTAAACTGAGATTAAGAAACAGCAGAGTAAACTGCAGCCACCATGTGAAAAATTTAGTGCATTGCGCTCTTGTCTCATTGTAAAATATATTAGTTAAATAGAGTACCATGAAAAATGTAAGCATTGTTTTTTAAGACAGGTATTCCTAATACGCAAGCATATTTTTTTAAGATAGGTATTCCTGATATTTTTTAAAATACAGATAGCTCAATATGGTTGCGATACTCACTGTAAACTCAGATTAAGAAATAGGGGAGGAAGCTAAAGCCACCTTTTGAATAAGATTAGTGCCATGCGCTCTTGTCTCATTTTTATTGTAACATTGTGTACACCTTTTGAATTTAAAGACAAAGAAATTTTAATTAAAGTGTTGATTTTTTCTTATTTTTTTCTCGTAGGTTGTCTCTTTTGTGGTACTACACTATAGTTCGTCCGTTTTATGCATTGGATGGAACGAATATTAAAGCAGGGGTGGATTATGCTCAACAATTAATTCAGGAATCTGAAGAAGAATTTGGCAAATCGGCGCTGTTCTTGTTTTTCAAAGGTCGTGTTCGCAGACTACAGGTACGGAAGTAACTGTCCATTAGTTTTGTTTATGGTTTAAGTTTCTTATCATTAAAATGTAACGTTTTTTTACTAAAAATTAAAAATTATGAAAATATCAAAAATTGGTTCATAAATTATGAAGTTGCAGGTCTCTTAACTTTGTTAAAAATATACCGACTTTAAAAAAATCCTAACACCCAGTAATCAATTGTAATAACAATTATACATAATGTGTGTCTAATCACATTTAAAAAATTACTAAAATTTCAAAGTAAAATCTTAAAAAATAACAAAATTATTTAATAATGAGTGGGTCCGCCGCGGTTTCTTTCGCATTCGATAACTCCTTGAGGCATGCTTCAAATTAAATGATTTATGGTGAGGAATGTCATCACATGCTTGTTGGATTCGGTGAGCGAGGTCAACTAGGTTATTTGGCGGTTGGGGTAAATTACCCAGTCGATTGCCAATCATATCCAACACATCTTCGATTGGTGACAAGTCTGGGAAGCGAGAAGGCCATTGAGGCAGAGCTACGTTATTTTCTTGTGCGCACTTTATATTACCCACTCATGTATGAAGACGTGCGTTGTCTTGTTGAAAAATTGGTTAAATGAATCCTCGTAGGTATAACAGTGCAACAGGCTGTGGTACGTTTCGTATGTAATCATTTGCATTCAAAATTTTGTCAATAAAAACCAGAATGTTATCGCACCCCATGGCATCACCCGCCGTGTGTAAGGGCCGTATGCCGTTCCACCGCAAATTCTAAATTTCTGCGTTCTCCACGTAATCGTCTTACTTTTCTGCGACCACCGTGGACCCAAAGACAGAATCAAGACTCGTTACAGAACCCAACACGATTCCATTGACTATCCCAATTTTATCTGCATTACACCACTCAAGCCGAACAGCACGATGTCGAGGTGTCAGTGGGCGACATAAGAATGGTCTATACGAACGAAGCCCAAAAACGCGTATTCTGCGATATATTGTTGCCCTAGAGACTCGTTGTTGTAAAACTTCCAATCGAGCATTTCCAATCGATCGTTTTGTGGAAACTCTGCCTTGTAAAGCCGCAATTCTCAAATGACGATTTTCCTGTGCTGAATTTGCTCGAGGTCCTTCGCATCCATGACGAATGTTATGGATTCTTCCTTCAGACCACCTGCACCAACCCTGTAATACGACTGACACACTGCGTCCTATGTGGCCGGAAATTTGTCTGATTAAAAACCGACTTCACGCATACCAACAGTGCACCCCGTTACGAATTCACCTAAATAATTGTAATTGTTCTGTAAAAGGCGCATATGCATAATCACTTACTTAATTGAGCACACATAGCTATAAGACATGGTTTCAAACCGAAGACAATGGAGATTTAAAGATATAATTTCTTGATAAAACAAAATTTAAAAAGTGTACACCTGACAAAATGTTTAGTCCATATTGTTATCATTTCTTATCAGAGACAAAACAGAGATGTATGGAAAATTTAATTGCAATTGGACTGGGTGTTCTGATCATTTGGCAAGTCAGTATACAATAGTATATTGTTTATTTTTGACAGTTGTTATAGCTCTGACAGTTACGATACTATAATGGTAACTTTAAAAGATAATGTTTCTTTAATTGGAAGATATTTTTTTATCACATGGGCTATCTTTTTGCCGTTTATTAGTAACAAAACGAAGAAAAGTGTTTGTGGATGGTCAAAACAATAACTGGTCGAAAATCAAAGATATAGAGTTAGACAGTTAAGCGCACAACTGTCTAAAATGAGGTCGTTCAATTGCATCTAAACAAGGGCAGGCGGTGTGCTACAGAATTATACATTTACGTGAAGAAACAAAGCTAGATGTTCTTAAGTGTGAAGATGACGTGTCAGTGCCAACTTGACAGTCGGAAAACGGTAATTATCTGTCTTGGTCCCACTGACCTAACCGCATTGAGTGAAGATTGTAACCTGCGATGAGCACTGATAAGTACACTTGGAGAACCCAAATCACCACAACACATTTTAAAAACTTGAAAATCGTTTCACTAACCAAGTTAGCATCATCGAAGGATCATCTGTGTCTCTCTGGAACACAACTTTAAGCTGTGGTAATTCCTTTAATTTTTTTAATTCCTGAAACATATTCTATTTAACACTTCTTAATAATAATGTGGTTACTATGACCATATAAGCAATTAAAGTTAGAGTTGATCAAGTGTAAAAGAAAAGTCACTAGTTGCCTAGAACAACGAATGATTTTTCTTTTGAAATCACCCTTCAGACAAATATAAAATACGAGAAATGTCACAGATTTTAGCTTTTAACGAATTTTTATAAAGAAAATTTGCTTATAGGGATAACCTTTTAAATTATAGAATAATTGCTTCAAGGAAGCCTGAATTAGGGCCCCTAAAACCCACACCCGAGTTAGTTTCAGGCTTTCTACACTGGAAAATTATTGCCGGTGGGTAAGTTTGTTGGCCAGTTCAGTCAAGACAGAGTCGTTTTTCCATGGAAAACTGCGAATTTCCTTCTCAAAAATGCTATACCTTTCAAACACGTCAATTAATTTTTACGAACTTTAATTCATATATTGCTATCAAACTACAAATGCGACGTTCCAAAAATTAGTTGTGTTAAATAAATGTAATCCACCTTTTTCCGGAATCAAAGGCCATAGGACGATAAGCATAGTGAATCGGCTCCAGAGAGATATCTGGATCATCTTTTAAAAGTATATTGGTACTCATGAAAAACGTCGATCCTGCAAGTTTGAGACCTTTATCTATTTCTGTATTTGAATAAACCGAAAGAAACAAAAATTCAGAAAATATTTTTTTTCCTCAAAAATGGCCTAACCGATTTAAATGAAATTTGGGAACGTTATAAAAATATATAAAGGCTATAGTCGGAAAAATAACAGCTCATACGCTTTATAACAATTATGAGAAACCAGCGATTTTTTAGTGAATTTTCTTTAAAAAAATCACTAATGAGGAGATCTCGACTTTTGAATTTTGAAAAAATTTCTTCAAATGAGCGCTATTTAGGACCCCTGGAACCCAAATCCGGGGTCGGTTTCAGACTTTATATGTTTATATATACACACACACACAAATATATATATATATATATATATATATATATATATATATATATATATATATATATATATATATATATATATATATATATATATATATATAAACATTTAAAAATTGAAACTGACCCTGGATATGGGTTCTAGGGATCCTAGTTCGCGCTCATTTGGATACTTTATTTCAAAATTCAAAAGCCGGTATCTCCCCATTGGTGAACTTTTTCTACGGAAATTTATTGAGATACGCCATATTGAAAAAAATAAGACCGATTTTTTCATATGAAAACCGATTGATTTAAATGTTTATACCTTTGAAAGAGCGGAAACTAAGCTTAGTTGATTGATTTGTGGGTGCAAATAACATTAAATATTGGAAACAATAATTGTTTCTCTCTAAATTTGGCTTTGAGTACTAGCTCATTTAGCCACTCCCCAGATATCCAATTTTATCTAGCAATACTTATCATTTACATTAGTGTGTTATACTCCAATAAGCAAAGATTATGTGGAAGTTTTTAGTATATATCCAAGAACATTAGCAATTAGGTGCATTGCTGACCTCCTGGGGTGATAATAATACTAGTAGATCTAACTCAAATCTAAAGATTTTAAAAACAAATTAAAACTATGGAGAAAAAGACAGGGACACACTTCACACCAATGGAACCTATTATGATGACTTTGAGACGAACAAGGTTGGCCACTAAAACATGGAAATAAACACAAGGATGGGACAAGATTCTTACTTATATATTTAACTTTGTTTCGTTTCCATGTACTGTACTAATTTGGATCTAAATATATTTATTAGGGTTACCATTCCTAATCAAGTCTATAAACGTTGACATAACTTTTATATTATTGAGGGATCTGAAACTCCCACATGACCCGCCACTGGTAGCAGCTATTGCGAATTTTGTAGAGAACGCCAGCGCGACCTGGGAGTGGAGTGATGGAGTGACAGTCAAGATGAGAAGACGAGAAGAGTAAAGAGGAGAAAAGAGACGATAGAAGTGTTAAGACAAAAAGACGAACGACGCCGCTAAAACTGTTAATTATCCAGTTAATTATTCAATTAACAGTGTTACCTTATATGCTAAATATTAATCCTAGACACAATTATTACAATAAAGGTTTTTTATACTCAAACCTACAATTCTACCTACAACCCAGCCCCGTTTGAAGTGCTGGGATCCAGTAATCCAGTATAACACTTAAAAAACACAGGTGTGCCGTGCTGTGTGATGATCTGTTGATAAACAAACTTGCCGTGAACTTTATATTTTGAGATGTGTTGAACTGAAAATAATAGTGAAAATCGTTACGTTAAAAGCACCCGAATTAGTCAAAAGTAAGAGAGGTTTGATAATAACCAGGCAGCCAGTGTAAGTACAATTACCCTTTTATTTCATATGAACAGCTGATGCAGAAACTTTTTATTTTATTAATGTCATATTTCCTATGAACATTGTTTGATTTGTTGATTGACTTTAAAGCGGGCTCCACTATCGCGGCGTGAATTCACGTTCGCGTTCGCGCTCCACGAGCCCTTTGTGGCGGGACAGAAAACTTACGCGGGCTCCACACTCGCGACGTTCACGTTCTCGTCCGCGATTCCTTTGTCGCGGGACAGAAAACCGACACTGGACGGGGAACACCGCGACGCGCGAACGTGAACCACGAAAACTACGCGAAAACCTCCACACACACATTTGCGGTCTTCGCGACGTGAATGTGGAGCCCGCTTAAGAAGTAGGATTAGTGCGCGCGATTTACGGGATTTACAGGTTTCAGTGACATTCCGCGTCACCTTTCAAAGTATTTAAATTAATTCACAGATTAATATTTGAAACGGATGGTGACCGATAAAATCGAAAACGTCTACCGGGTTTATTTTTAAAGCAGGTTCTGATGCTTATATGAATAAACTTGAATTTACCATAAACAATTTTTCAAACAACGATGTTGTCACAGTGTGTAACTTTTTATCTATTGATCACAATGATGCAAATGATGAGTTATGTAAGAACATTTGCATGAAACTGACCGACTTAGCATTGTTCGAAGATGAAGAAAATGAAGACGAAGATGAAAATGAACTTAGGCAAGAAGGTAAAACAGGTGTAGAATATGGAGACGGAGATGAATCGGAAGCTATTGAACATCAAGACGAAGAAATGGAAGACAAAATTGTGCAAAGAATAAACAGCATACGACTAGGAGTGAAACTTCACGAAACAGATTTGCACTTAGTTTTCGTGACATTGAAGACTCTGTTAGGTAGTTTTCAGGCAAAGACGATTACCCTGTAGGAGCCGGGATAGGAGAATTTGAGAAAGTCGCAACAGCCATGAGCTGGGATAGCTTACAGAAATTTAGATTAACAAAAAAATCTGCGTGGATTGGCAAAACTTCATATTCAGGAAGAACGAGGTATTCAGTCTTGAAAAATACTGAAAGCCAAAATTTTGGAAGAATATGAAACTAAAACAAATAGCGCTGATCTTCATAAATTATTATCAGAAAGAAAAATGCAGAAAAGTGAAAATGTTCAGGAATATTTCCTAAAAATGAAAGATATCGCCAACAGAGCTAACATTGAAAACAGCGCTCTGATTTAATATGTTATCGACGGAATATATGATGATCCAAATACAAAACTAATTTTATATCGAGCAAAAACAATTAAGGATTTCAAAGAGAAACTTTCAATTTTTGAAAATATCAGAGACAAGAAACCAGAGTACAAAAAGAATGAGAGCAAAAGATAGTTTCAGCATGAAAAACCTGAGGGCGAAATTAGGTGTTTCAATTGTGGAATCAAAGGATCAAAGGGCATAAATCAGTTGACTGTTCACAAAAGACTAATGCCCAGTTTCACAAAGCTCGATTAAATATTTAACGGACGGTTAGTTAATCAAGGCTTCAGATGACCAGTCACAGGCTATGATTCGGGTTAACTAACCGGCTGTTAAATATTTAATCAAGCTTTGTGAAACTGGGCGTAAGGGAACCAAATGTTTTAGATGCAAAAAATTTGGCCATAAAGCTCCAGAATGCACCAATGTTGATCCAGCTGCAAGTAAAAGACCAAGAGATGTACCTGTAAATATCTGCACTTCTAAAACTGCTAGCTACATAAATAAGCGCATTAAAATTAAAAATACTGAGGTTACAGCACCTACAGACACTGGAAGTCAATTGAACCTGATTAAAGACAGTCTCTACGTGCAGTTAGATTCGCCAGCATTGAAAAAGGGCACACTTTTGATAACTGGTTTTGGAAAAAATAAAGTGTATCCTCTTGGTTATTCCTCCACAATGTTTATTCTAGATGAAAATAATTATGAAATGGATGAATTTTTAGACCACTTGCCAAAGAGCTGCCCTATGTGGATAATGTTATCATACCAGTAGACAGTGAAATGGAAGGCATTGAAAGATTGAAAACTGTGTACCTATTATACATTGTAACTGGAGCATATTGAGATCATCAAGTTAACTAAAATAATGAAAAGGTTTGCTGCTGAATGTGACTACACTGCTCGATAAGATTGATGATTTCCATATTCGTGATGGACAACTTTATATATTTACTAGCTTAACTAACTCCGTACCGGCAATTCAAACAAGTTGATATCAGTGACTTTACAATTATTAGAAGATGAGAATTTGGTTTGAAAATACTGTGAACAAGTGATATAATTATTCGAAAAAGATGTTTTGCCTTGTTACTTCGGTTTTTTATCTATGTCCAGAAATCACCCAATTCACGATGATTTATCACCATTCGTAAAACGTTTGTCCGACGATCCCGATAATAAGCTTGTTTTGATTTGTGATAAAACATATTATGCTTGCCATCAGAAGAGCTTTAATAACGAATATCAAAGAAAGTCTTTTTGTACAAAATAAAGTACCATTATGTAAACCATTTACTATTTGTACAACAAATGGATACATTGGCGCTATGTTAAGGCCGCATCACGCCAACCTAAATGACGCTAGGACTATAATAAAAGAAATTATCGATACTTCTGTCGACCTTGGCAAATTATTGGAAGCAGGTGATGTTTTCGTTGTTGGTCGAGGATTTCGTGACGTTCAAGAGCACTTAGAAAAACATGGTTATCGAATACTAATGCCAGCATTAAAAGGAAAGCGAAATCGGTTACCAACTGCAGAATCGAACGGTTCACGATAGGTATGTCACCAAAATTCATTGGAGAGTAGAAGCAACACATGTAATGCTGAAACAAACATATCATCTACTGGACCATTAACTCGACAATAAAATGCGTCCCAGAATCGGTAGTTTTTATAGAATTGCATCATTTCTTCACAATAAGCACAACAAACGTCTTATTTCTGATTTAGAGTATCCAGATGAAATTGTAGAAATTATGAATTATCTAAATAATACCGGCAATACACTAGTCGATGAACTGGATAAACATGGTTGGCAACGTTCACTTGAGACAATCTCACTATATGAAAACCGGAACCTGTGATGAGCACTGATAAGTACACTTGGAGAAACCAAATCACCATCAGATTTCGTGAACATCTCGCACATTTACGATATGGTACGGTAGACAAATCATGTGTGGCACAACATATATGACAAGGAAAATTTGAAACTTGTCCAAAATGTTAGACATCAAACTATGCTTGGTGCTTATGAAAGCGTATATATATATATATATATATATATATATATATATATATATATATATATATATATATATATATATATATATATATATATATATATTGCTATGGTATTTATTTTAGTATACCTGCAAATATTTATTTTAGAGATGAGAACATATATCTTAATCATCAGGTTGGGTTCATTATAATTACAGCTAGCTTCTACTAATTAAAATTCATTAATATGTGCTATTTAAATTCATTTATTGATTTTTACTTGATCAAAAATTAATTTCGCTTTGCACAGATGGCTATATAACAATTTTACTGATTAATTATTAACGAAAAACAATACTTCTGGTTAATTACAATCTGTTATACATTCCATTTAATTCATTACACAAATTTTACGGTGTCTAGGTGACACACATTAAATACAAACAGAAACATTTAAAGCATTCATTACATAAACATAAATTGAAAAATCCTATTAAAACATTCAGGTAACATTATAAATAATTACACAATTACCGGTTAAAGATTGATATAACATAAGCAATATACATCGACAATTCTACAGAGATCACAGTCTCTTTCTGTTCATTTCAAGCAAATTTTTACTTATTGAAATTTATTGGCACTCAATCTTTAATTGGTGCTGTTAAAATGGTGAAATTCAAACCGCATTGATCAATTTAGGAAAAGAAAATACCGACTGAAACATTTTCCATTGGATTATATATTGTTTTTCCATTATTACTGTCCATTATTAATTATTATTATTTTGCTAATTTGTCCATGCCATATTTTACTGCCCATTTATTGATTATTAATGGATTTAATTTATTAACATGTTGATATTTTCCATATTCGTAGCACTCTGGAGGTTTTTTTTATAATCTCCCTTCGATGCACTCTGGAATCTCTTATGTCAACTTGCATAATGATGACGATGATCACATGATCTGGTGAAATGATGCCGATGAATTCACTTGATGAAAAGACCCCGGACACTCCCGGACTGTTGCTTTTATTAACTTTCTTACAGGTGAAAAAACGCTATTGTTCATCAAACCAACTGTGTTTGAGCTTTCCGTCAAACCTTTAGTGTCTTTTTACGTTTTTTTCTTGCGCGCACATAAACCTTAATACTACATAAAGTTTTGTTTTTACAAATGACCTCTGCTCTTTTAATACATCGAGCCTTTAGGTGGCTTGGTCATACCTATTTTTACACACAATAAATCAACAGAATTGCATTTATTAGCTACAATCTCATTCTCCCTACAAAAACTGAAGCATTGTTCTTGGTTTCTTTATGGATATTTCTAGAATATATATATATTTAATTACTCGAATGAAACTTAACATCGAGGGTTGCTACATGGGTCACTGACATTCATGTCGGGCGTTGACATCTCATGCTACACTCTTTCGTTGCTACATTAGGGTGTATACATTTATTTTATATATACTAGGATGTATAAATTTCCCGTTTTCCCATTAAAATTTCGTAATCTTTTCTATCATTTGTTATCTATAGCAATATATATATATATATATATATATATATATATATATATATATATATATATATATATATATATATATATATATCAAGATCGATTAAGAACAAAACGTCATTAAGTCGTGCGGCACGTTTGATTTTAAGCCCTTTATTCTCACTTTGCATTTGACCAGCTAAACACTCCTAATCTGTCGGGCAGAATAATAAATTATTGTCAATAACTCGGCCGGACTATACAAATACTAGGCTCTACGTTGTGTTATTGACTTAAAATTCCCTTTCGTTTTCTTTGTATCTAAGAAATCAATATAAATACTTGTTTTTGTGTAGAATAAGAAATCAATATAAATACTTGTATTTATGTAGAATTTTAGTTGAAATTATTCATCCTCTGTTAAAATTAACATTGTGTGCGAAACAGTCGTTTTTGATTTAAAAAAGATGTGCGTCAGTTATTGGTTTGTTCGCCAGATGTGCTTGTCGGTGCCCATCGCAGGCTCCAATATTCGCGTAGTGAATTTATAGATCAACAAAGAACGAGAGCTTCCTTAAATAACGCGTTACCTTTAATTTTAAGCCCAGTATCATTTAAATTACATAAAAGCTTATAAATTTGTCAACTAGAAGATTAAAGTAGTTCGTCGACCTCTTCCGTGCAATATAGACGCAATATACAAACGATCGATGTCCGACTACAATTTTTACCTTCGGCTTAATTCGTCTATCTAGGTAGGTTATATTGGTAGAAAGGTTTACAGATGTTTTAGTCAACATAAACCAAACACGACTGGGTGGAGTAGGATATCTAGGTGTGTTCTCGTTGTAATTAGTATATCGCACTGAAAAGCTCTAATTAGAACGAAACCGGTCTGCGGTTCTAACTATAGTAAGAATACATCCAACCTTACATACATTGTCCCTATATTAGCGAATAACTGGGTCAGGGCTGAAAATTTACCAAATTGTTAGTTGTTTGTACACAGTCTCCATTTTATAACAGTTTGTGTTAATTTCAGTTGTCGTGACAACATACTACCTGGTTCCGCACCAAGATGGCGGCTCTGTCGTACATCTCACAATGGTCTATGAGGTTGGTTACCATAGCTGAATTACTTTATGGGTGTCTTCTCGCTGTAATTAATATATCGCACTGACGAGCTCTAATCAGAGCGAAGCCGGTCTGCGTTTCTAATTACGGTGAGAATACATCTAGCCTTACATACATTGTCCTTATATTAGTGAAGAAATAGGCCAGGGCTGACAATTTACAAAATTGTTAGTTGGTTGTACACAGTCTCTATTTTATAACATGTTGTGTTAATTTGAGCTTTCGTGACAACATACTACCTGGTTATGCACCGAGATGGTGACCCTGTCGTACATTCCACAATGTTCTAGGAGGCTGGCTACCATAGCCGTATTACTTTATAGGTGTGTTCTCTCTGTAATTAGTATATCGCACTGCCGTGCTCTAATTAGAGCGAAACCGGTCTGCGGCTCTAATTATGATGGGAATACATCAAGCCTTATAGCAACATATTGTTGTGAATGTGCAAGTGGACTAGCGACTATTGGTTGTTGGTCACCTCTAGCTGCAGTAATTTTTTATTAGTACACGGACGATTGTCTAAAATCCCTAGACCAGCTGCAATACCCAATCCATTCTTTAATAAAGGCAATATTTCAACCCTTATTGACGAAGATAGCGACGAAGATTAAAAAGTGGTTTTATTATATAAAAAATAAAAATTCATTCTGGTTGAATCAATATATTGACAAATAATATTTTAGTGAATTTTCTTAAAAAAAATTCACTAATGAGGAGATCCCGACTTTTGAATTTTGAAAAAATTTCTTCAAATGAGCGCTAATTAGGCCCCCCAGAACACATATCCGGGGTCGGTTTAAATTTTTATATGTTTATATATATATATATATATATATATATATATATATATATATATATATATATATATATATATATATATATATATATATATATATATATATGTATCACACCGATAACACAAAAAATAATGGGCCGATTTTGATTAAATTTGGTGAATAAATTCCTTTTGCAAATGGCTTGGATAAGTTCGTTAGCCAGGAAAATCGGTCCAGGTTTTCCCGGAAAATTTTGTGTTTTCTTTCGAAAAAAATTTATATCTCCGGAATTAACAAAGTAAGGGCAACCAAATTTCATATGCGGATTTATTTCACTATAGGCAAGTTACCTACTAAAATTTAGCTCCGTAGCTTAAAGGATAAAAAAGTTACAGGCATTCAAAGAAAAATAAATTTGGATTTTCCTCAAAACGTCAAAATTGCGATTTTAAACGTCAAAATTGGTGAGTACATTCCTTTCGCAAGTCGCTTGGATAGTTTTGTTAGCCAGGAAAATCCGCCGAGATTTTCCCGGAAAAATTTGTGTTTTCTTTCGCAAAATATTTATATCTCCAAAATTAACAAAGTAAGGGCAACCAAATTTGGTAAGCTGGTTTATATCGTTATAGGTGTCCCAGCTACCAAAATTTGGCTCTGTAGGTCAAAAGACAAAAAAGTTATGGGCATTTAAAGAAAAATAAATTGGGGGTTTCCTCAAAACGTCAAAGTGACAATTGAAAACGTCAAAATTCGCAACATTTAGGCAAATAACTTGAATCTAATACGATCTATGGAAAGAAAATGTCTCAAGAAGAATGTTTTACATACACCGAACTCTTAGTTTCAACCGTCATGGTCCTTCATTTTACTAAAATATTTCCAGAAAATTCATTTCTAATAGACCCTTTCTCTGATGCTTGGCAGTAGCCTTAGCTATAGAGTTTATTGTTTAATGGTATATAATTTTTGTCGAATTTTCGTAAAAAATCAATAAAGCTCAATATATTCGTTATTATACAAGATATGAAAAAATATTGTATACATTAATTATACGGTGTTTTGAGCTACATCTTAAAAAATTATTGCGACAATCACAGGGTGGCCCATAAATCGTTGGTGATACAAATAATTTTTTTTTGTCGAAAACGCCTTATTTTTTTGCATTTTCCATCGAAATATAATGCATGTTTGTAAGTTAAGAAATTCTGGAGGCAGCAAGTGCGTTGTGGTTGCGAATTTTGATTAAATGCTTCATATTTGAAAAGCTCAATTTGCTATTAACCTATAAGGTTGACCAGGAAACGGATTTTTTCAGTAACACTTTTGGTTTACTTTTGGAAATTTCTGTACGTTTTCAAACAATAAAGTTATTTTGATGAAACATGGCACATTGTTTTTACTATATATGTTATACTGGTAATCAAATTTGATGCCTGCTTTTTCTATATAGGTTATACCGGTAACCAAAATTGATGTCTGCTTTCTTAAAAAGAAAACACACATATTTGCAATAAAAACATTTTTATGAAAATTCACTACCATAACGCACTTGCTGCGTCCCGAGATTTTTATTGATACACTAAAATGCAGAAAGATATTTTAAGTTAAATTATTAACATCTAAATATAGTCTGTAATTAATTTTTGAATATTTTAATTTGTAAAAAATTGTCTTCACATTATTGTTTTCAATATCTAATGTTATTTGCACTTATGAATCAATCAAATGAGCTTCGCTTTTGTTGTTTCAAAGGTATAAACGTAGATACTTCACTTTCTGCACCTTTGCTCTGACTGATCTAAAATTTCTAAAGAATTCAATAATTCAATTAACTGTGTTTGGCGTTGATTTCCGTTTTTGTGGATATTGGTTCGTAAATGTTTCACATGCTCTTGAAATAACTTAATTACATTGACCAAAAATGATCACTACATTTTAATAATCGTCATTTATATAAATTAAACGTCCTGGCATGATTGTTTGAAGCAATTAAAAAGCAAGTGACATTAATTTAGCATCTGCCTGATAGTTTTATTGTAAACGTCATCATGGCCAACCAAAGTGGCCTCAAACGACCACTATTTGTAATAGAAAAATAGGAAATTGCTAATATTTCAAAAAGTAACGTTTTTTTTTAATAAACAACTTCACACAAAATGTTCCTGTTTTTTAATGTAGAGTAAGCTCAAATAATCAAAATAGGGGCTTTCCATTAAAAAAACCGAAGTTTCAGTAGTTTTTTCACCTTTGGTACTTCTTTTTCAAACACCCTGTATCAATAAATTCAATAATTTCGCACAAAGCCAGTTAGACTACGCCCTCTTCCATAAGCAAAGCAATCCAAAGTTAATAATTATGTCGTGTGTATGAGAGAAAAACATTCAGGGGACGGTCGACTTAACCCCAACCGGAAATTACTAAAACGGATCACACCACAAGAAAGCGCATGTAACGTAGAGTGATAGTCTGAAGAAAAAAAAAACTCTGGACGCAGCAAGTGCGTTATGGCAGTCAATTTTTATTAAAATGCTTTGAATATCAAATATGAATTTTAATTAGCAGGTGGTAGTGGAATTTTCCTTTATGTAACAGTAAAGGATTTTTTCACGCCCGAGGAGGTACCACCCCATGCATCAAGGGGCCGGTGAAGTCCCAACGGACGTTTCCGGTTCTGGTGTATGAGTCGGTTTCCCTTATAAGCAAAAATGATGATGGCTCCTCCTTGTATAAAATATTCCGGAGGCAAAATACCCCTCCATTCGGATCTCCGGGAGAGGGGTGTACAGGGGGCGCCAACATCAAGATTTAACATATCCTTTTCGAATATATGTGGCCTAAATTCTAACCTGAACTCAGTCCACCATTTCCTCCAGGCTAACAGGCCCCAACTCCTCTTCCTCACCGAAACCCAAATCAGTGCCAAAACAGCCACTAATCACCTTAATTTCCCGGGGTATGAGCTCCTTACTGCCTTTAGATTGCATGGAGGCGTGTGCGCATACGTCCGTAGCAATCTACCCTGCACCAGACTTCCCAATTTAGAAGCTGGAAGAAAAGACATACTATGGATAAAACTCTCTCTCAGGGCTGCAACTAAATTCATCTGTTGCATTTACCGGTCACCTTCTGACAACAACTTTGTCCAGCTCTTTGACTACCTTTCTGAAAAAACCGACTATCTGATTTCTGAATATCCTTCCTCCGAGGTCACTATTCTTGGCGACTTCAATGTCCATAATAAGGAATGGCTAGGATCTTCAAAAACCGATCCACAAGGGAGAGCAGCGGAGGCCTTTGCAGTCAGCAATTCTTTGGCCAATATGGTTCAGCAACCTACTTACTTTCCTCGTATCCCAACACACAGCTCAAATCCATTGGATCTCCTTCTTACTACAAATCCTGACTGCTATAAGATATCAGTCACCGCCCCCCTTGGTCGCTCAGACCACGGCATGGTCACTGCTTCCTGTGCAATGCAACCCGAGGTCACACAGTCATCACACCCACGTATCGTTTGGCACTACAACTCCGCAAACTGGGACGAAATGCGGGATTACTTTTCCTCATTTCCATGGGCGTCTGTCTGCTTCTCTCATCCTGACCCCTCTGATATCTCAGAAAACGTCACCGAAATTATCCAAGCTGGCATGGAATTATTTATTCCACGTACACAGAAAACCTCTTCAGCCACTCAAAAGCCCTGGTTCTCTAAATCCTGTGACAAGGCCAGACTTGAAAAGGTCAAAGCTCACAAAACGCTTCTACACAATCCCAGTCAAGAAAATCGTCAAGCATTCAACGACGCAAGAAACCGCTATGTCCGCATTCTTTCTGAGGCAAAAAACTCGTTTAATAACCACATCAAAAACAAAGTCCTCTCAAGCTCCAACGGCGGCAAACCCTTCTGGACTCTTGCTAAGTCTATTGGGAATAATTTCTGCAAGAGCACGTTCCCACCTCTCGTCTCAGGTGATGAAATTGTTTCTACCGCCCTGGGCAAGGCTGAACTTTTTGCTTCGTTGTTCGCCGGAAATTCTACTCTCAACCCACCTCCAAATGTTCAACCACCAACAGTCCCCAACGTCGCGCATAAAATGACTGATATCATTTTCAAAACTAAAAAGGTACGAAAGATGCTCTCTTCTCTTAATACCAGGAAAGCCTCTGGCCTTGACGAGATCCCAGCAATTGTTCTCAAAAAATGCGCACCAGAACTTGCTCCTGTCCTGACTCGTCTGTTTCAGATATCTTACAATAAAGGCATATTCCCTAGTAACTGGAAAACTGCTCGAGTACAACCCATCCCCAAGAAAGGATCCAAAGCGCTTCCTAGCAACTACAGGCCTATTTCTCTCCTTTCAGTCATCTCTAAAGTGATGGAAAAGTATATAAACACCGAACTACTAAAATTCCTTGAAAAACACAGTCTAATCCACGACAGGCAGTACGGATTCCGTCAGCGCAGATCGACTGCCGACCTTCTTTCCTTTGTCACCCATTCTTGGAACAAGTCTATGGAACAACACGGTGAATCCCAGATTGTTGCTCTAGACATATCCAAAGCATTCGACCAGGTCTGGCACGCAGCGCTGCTTAATAAACTTCCGGCCTATGGCCTACCACCAAAACTTTGTACCTGGACAGCAAATTTCCTCTCCAACAGGAGCATATCTGTTGTTGTGGATGGCCATTCCTCTAAACTGTATCCAATTAATGCAGGAGTTCCTCAAGGTTCAGCTTTAGCCCCTACTTTGTTTCTTCTCCACATCAATGACCTCCTCTCTAGCACATCCAACCCAGTTCACAGTTACGCGGACGACAGCACCCTCCACTCAAACATACAATATTCTAAGCCTGTCTCTTTAGCCCAATTAGATGAGGATCGCAGACTCATGGAGGGTTCTGTCTCCGTAGACCTCCAAAAAATATTAGACTGGGGAAGTAGAAATCTTGTACAATTCAACCCCACCAAAACTAAGTCTTGCTTTCTTTCTCACAAGAGATACAGCAGCCCTAGACCCATCACAATGAACAATCAAGTTATTCAAAGTAATGAGTCCTTTTCTCTTGTTGGCATTTCTGTGGATCGAAATCTTAATTGGCACCAACATGTTACATCAATTGCAGAAGCGGCTGCTAAGAAATTGGGTTTCCTCTTCCGGGCTCGCAACTACTTTTCACCAACTAATCTCTATACCTTATACACTTCACAAATAAGGCCAAACCTCGAATACTGCTCCCACATCTGGGGTGCAGCAGCCGCTTCTACACATGCTATCCTGGACTCCATTCAAAAGAGAGCTATACGTCTCATCGGTGACCCTACCCTCACCCAAAGGCTTCCATCCCTTGCCCACCGACGTGCCGTTGGTGACCTCTCTCTCTTTTATAGATATCTGCACGGGCACTGCTCAGAGGAGCTTTCCTCCATAATTCCCCCACCTGCTGCCCCCAGCAGATCTACCAGGGGAACAGAGCGAATGCACCCTTTTACTGTCCAGGTCACCAGACATAGAACATCTTGTTATGCCCGCTCTTTTGTCCCGAGGACTTCCAAGTTGTGGAATTCCTTGCCGGCACATGTTTTTCCTTCTCCTCCGAACCTCCAAACCTTCAAGTCCAGAATTAACAAGTTGCCTCTTTCCTCCTTGTCAACACCCACGGTACGATAGTATTTAGGCTGTAAGCCCTCGTGGTGTGTTGTTGACATTAAAAAAAAAAAAAAAAAAAAAAATGTCTTTTTAATGCAGGCAGTCATCAATTTGGTTACCGGTATAAGCTATATAGTAAAAACAATGTGCCATATTTTATCAAAATAACTTATTGTTTGAAAATGTACAAAAAATTTCCGACAACATACCTTAAACGTTGCTTTTCTAACCAACAAATCTTAGGTTAATAGCAAATTGAGTTATTGAAATTTGAAGCATTTAATGAAAATTTGCTACCAAAACGCACTTACTGCGTCTTGATTTTTTCTTACAAACATATTTCGATAAAAAATTCAACAAAATAAGGCTATTCGAAAAAAAATTGTAGGGATCACCAACGATCGACTTGTCGGCCAGCCGGTGATTGTCAAAATAATTTTATAAGATGCAGCTCAAGATACCCTATAATTAACTTATACAATTTTTTCTCGTCTCTTATATAATCATAATTATATTCAGCTTTACCGTGGAAACGCGTCACCCTGTATATATGTAAGCAGATCAAAACTGAACGTAAACCCGGATATGGATTCCAGTGGGCTTAGTTTAGGCTCATTTGAAGAAATCTTTAAAATTCTAAAGTCGCGGTCTCCTCATTGACGAATTTTTTGTACGAAAATTAGCTAAAAATTATGGACCGTTAAACCATAAACTTAACTAAAACTCCCGCCAAAGCATTAGAGAGTAGGAACTAACCTGTTGCATGTCAGCCCTTTTGTAAAACTTCGATCCTTTATATGTGTTGATAAAACATAACAAACACTGTTTAATCCACCCACTAACATTAATAAAGGAATAATTTGCACTTGTATATAAAAATTTCCCAAATGACACAAATAATTCGTCGACTCAAACAAATAAACATATAAATAATCTCATACCAATACCATACGACATCAGTTACAGCGTCTAACAGATCTGCGCAATAATATCAAATGTTCCGTTACCACGGCAACCACATACTTGATCTCATATAAGCTATTGACGATAAAAGGCGGTGATATTAAACATAAATGTTTCAAATTTGAATAGCTCAATTTTCTGTAACCCTAGAAAGCTGAATTTTGGCACATAGTTAGGTCTTTCACAAGCAATATGTACACCAAATTTTATCGAAATATCTTTGTAATTTTCGGAGAAAAAAATATTTTTCGAAAGAAAACTCAAAATTTTCCCGAAAACCGTGTCCGATTTTTCTGGCTAACGAACTCATCCAAGCTATTAATAAAAAAAGGCACTTGCCGAGTTTTATCAAAATCGGTTAATTATTTTTTGAGTTATCGGCTGGATACATATATATATATATATATATATATATATATATATATATATATATATATATATATATATATATATATATATATAAACATATAAAAATCGAAACTGACCCCGGATATGGGTTCTAGGGGCCCAAATTTGCGCTCATTTGCAAAAATTTTTGCACACTTACCATCGATACCTCTCTATTAGTGAATTTTTTAAAAATAAAAATTCACTAATTACGGAAAATCCATAAATAACAGATTAATTGAGAAATTAAGTTCTCAAAAACACACGATTTGCACGATTCGAACTGTCAATTTTCTGCAGCGTTGCCACATTTAATATTTAATCCCAAAAGTGTTTTGTCGCTTTAACGAAATAAAAGATCTAAAATGCTTTTTACACACAGTCCTGCCGACCTGACCTGACAACACCACCTATCTGCATCAAATATGTCAACGAAACAACAGTCATAATTTCAGGTGTAAAAATATACGTTTTTGTTGCAAATCGAAACGTTTTAATTGCGTTTATCATTGAAAGGTTATTAAAAACGAAATATACCACATTGTTTAACTGTATTAAGGTATGTACAACTGGTTTTAGGCCATATTCTATTATAATCACGTTAATATGTAGTTGCGGTTAAGTCGACCGTTCCCAACATCAATATTTCCTGGTCTGCTAACATTAATTTTGACATAAAAGTTAGAATATCTCAAGAAGCTTAGGTATATGACATTATACACAAAAAGTACTCACAATTTTACGCAGAATCTAAAAAGCAAGTTGACACCTACTTTCGGTATAACCGGAAATACCACTAGTCTGAAATTTTTTTAGCCGAGTGTGTCCCAATTGCATTAGTACAGTACGAATTTTGAGATTTTTTATGATAATGGTTTTCTCATAATCAATCGATGCAGTTCACCATGGTTTCAGTATATATTTTTTATAATCTGCTTGAAAACACAATAATAGCTAGTAGATACTTCACGATTAGAAAGAATTAAAGGTGTCGAAAGAGATTGATTACCTTGGCAAATTATTCAAATCAAAATGCATTTGCCAAATTTAAAAGATGACTTTACTATTGAAATTTTGATGACTTTCACATTAATATAAAAAAATGCTTCAGTTAGCCACGTTTTTAAGCCATATACATTATGATTACTAAGCCAGGGGAGAGTTTTTAACATCATAGCAGCCAATCAAAGTAACTTAGGTGAAAGTTTCTTTGCTGCGTTTAATTTTTTTTCCACAATATGATATCCCTTCCTTTTTTCTAGTCAGAAATCCCAGGAGCAATCGCATCGTTCCAGTTATCGATCACGCAAGCAAAAAGAGAAATCAGAAACTTATCCCTCCACGAGGTAGGCTGGTGCTACCTCATACAACTCGATTTTAAATCAGCCAATGAGACCTTCAGCGACCTGAAAGTGTCAAGTCGATGGTCCCGTCCTTTTTATATGTATCTAAGCTCAATCTGCTCAGGTTGTTACCAAAATTGTAAGACTCAGCTACAGGAGTTTAAGCAGTCCGCTCACAAAGACCAGAGAGGGGTCAACCAGTTAGATGAGTTCCTCTCTAGGAGAGCCAATTGTTGTCCGTCCACAACAGAAGACATAGAGAATGTTTTGTTCTGGAAGCTACTGGTGTATGAGATGCTGTATCTATGGAACGCTATGCCCAGTTGCAACCGTGATAGTATTAAGACAATTATAGAAGGTAATTTTAGAATATTAGTTTTAACCACAATAACCTTTTAATCAAATTGCGGCTTCGGTAGTTAAATACATCCCGGCTGTATTATAATTATGACTTATAACGTTTGTGCTATTGCGTCATTGACCACCGATAATTAATCTCGGTCCCGTCATGCGCAGCTTGTTGATTTTGCCCACGTTGTATGTAGATGGGATTAAGATTGTTTGTCTCAAACACAAAAGCAGTTATCATGTAATAAAAAAGAAGTTTATAAATATATATATATATATATATATATATATATATATATATATATATATATATATATATATATATATATATATATATATATATATATATATATATATATATATATATATATATATATATAGATTTACGACAGGCAGTATGGATTCCGTCAGCGCAGATCGACTGCTGACCTCCTTTCCTTTGTCACCCATTCTTAGAACAAGTCTATGGAACCACACAGTGAATCCCAGATTGTCGCATTTCCTCTCCAAAAGGAGCATTTCTGTTGTTGTGGATGGCCATTCCTCTAAACTGTATCCAATTAATGCTGGAGTTCCTCAAGGTTCAGATTTAGCCCCTACTTTGTTTCTTCTCCACATCAATGACCTCCTCTCTAGCACATCCAACCCAGTTCACAGTTACGCGGAGGACAGCACCCTCCACTCAAATATACAATATTCTAAGCCTGTCTCTTTAGTCCAATTAAATGAGGATCGCAGACTCATGGAGGGTTCTGTCTCCGTGGATCTCCAAAAAATATTAGACTGGGGAAGTAGAAATCTTGTACAATTCAACCCTACCAAATCTCAGTCTTGCTGTCTTTCTGATAAGAGATACACCAGCCCTAGACCTATCACAATGAACAACCAAGTTATTCAAAGTAATGAGTCCTTTTCTCTTCTTGGCATTTCTGTGGATCGAAATCTTAATTTGCACCAACATGTCACATCAATTGCAGAAGCGGCTGCTAAGAAATTAGGTTTCCTCTTCCAGGCTCGCAAATGCTTTACACCATTTAATCTCTATACCTTATATACGTCACAAATAAGGCCAAATCTCGAATACTGCTCCCACATCTGGGGTGCAGCTGCCGCTTCTACACTCGCTATCCTGGACTTCATTCAAAAGAGAGCTTTACGTCTCATCGGTGACCTTACCCTCGCCCAAAGGCTGCCATCCCTTGCCCACCGACGTTTATGACCCCCCCCCCCCCTCTCTTTTATACATATCTGCACGGGCACTACTCAGAGGAGATTTCCTCCATAGTTCCCCCACCTGCTGCCTTCAACAGATCTACCAGGGGAACAGGGCGAATGCACCATTTTACTGTCCAGGTCACCAGACATAGAACATCTTGTTATGCCCGCTCTTTTGTACCGAGGACTTCAAGTTGTGGAATTCCTTGCCGGCACATGTTTTTCCTTCTACTACGAACCTCCAAACCTTCAAGTCCAGAATTAACAAGTTGCCACTTTCCTCCTTGTCAACACCCACGGTACGATAGTATTTAGGCTGTAAGCCCTCGTGGTGTGTTGTTTAAATTTAATATATACATATATATATATATATATATATATATATATATATATATATATATATATATATATATATATATATATATATATATACAAATATTTGTAATAATATGTACAGGTGGCTCAAATTCGAGCCTCACCATTGGGATCTCGGAGAGATACAACGTCGGTTAAATTATGGAAAAGTTGCATAATTTGATGCTCAGCAAAATGCAGTTTAGAAAATTAGAAAATTCCGAATACTTCCGGTGATAATCAGAAAAACCGAAAACTCATAAAATGTTTTATTTTTTTCTGGCGTTATTTGAAAAGATATAACAAAATGAATCACACTTCATCAAGGTCACTTTTCCTCTCCTACAAGATGGCATTTTCAAATTTGAAATCTGATGTTTCGTCTTTCAGAAACCATCATCAACTCCATTTTTTTCAAATACGGCCCTGGATTTTTTATTTTATATTTTGTTACCTTTGGACTACCTCAAAACAATGCCTCATCACAACTTTTTAATTTCAAACGTTTTGATAACAAAAAATGATTTTTTCCGTCTTTCTTGAAAATATTTAATGCTTATTTAACTTTTAAAATGGACAAATTAAAAAACCTAAAGTAAATGCTCGAATAAGCCCCCTTGGAGTTCTATGCATTTTCGCATACGTCTTCGCAGATTGTTCGTAACAGCCCGGTGGATTATTCTTCCTCTTGCTCGTAGAGTTGTGAATTCTAACACTAACTTTTGGCGCAAAATGTTTATATCATTCGGAAAAGTATCCTTGAATAAGCGATTTTTCAAGAATCCCCATAAAAAATAATCCAGCGGGGACAAATCAGGAGTACTGGCAGGCCAGCGCACCACTCCTTGGTTTCCAATCCATTGACTGGAAAATGTTTCATTAAGAAACTCGGTAACTGCCCTTCCATTATAGGGTGGTGCACCATCCTGTTGCCACCACAGTTGGATGAAAAAATTTAAAGAACCCTCTTCCCCCTGCGGGTTCTTCCCCTTTTGCATGCATACAATCACCCCCAATGCATGATCCACGGGATTTTTTATCTTCAGCTCTCTGGTGTATTTTTTAAAGTATATTTCCTGTTTATCATTTGTTTTGTTTGGGTTTTGTATCCAAATGTATAAATATTTAGGTTTAGAGATCATGCTTTTGCTTGCCCATCTTTGCCCTATTTTTTTCTGTTTCTAATTAAATAAACTAATGTTTTATAGCTTTTAATATAAGGCTAAATCACTACAATATATTATTCTTATGAAAATTAACTACCATAACGCAGTTGCTACATCCCGAACATTTTTTTCTGTGTTTATCGTTAAAATGAATGCTTTTTTTAGCGTTTTTGTTTTAGTTAAAAGTAACAATCAATAACAACAAATGTAAGCATTATAAAGATATAAGTGACCATACAGCCTATTCTCTTAATCTTTTTTTGACGACTAACCCCGAAAAATGCTAAGTACCTACTAACATCGGCTTCCCTAGGCAAGTGTGATTATAGTCTCATATCCGTAAACCTGTTGATATATATTTATATTACTCAAATGAGTGGACTATGTTCGTTCCGATTATTTTTTTTTAATTTGATGAATGAATAAGTTTACGTTGATCTGGATCTAATACCGCAATTGATTGATATTTTTAATTAGGATTGTTCCATTTTGTAGCCGTTCTCATAAAAAAATGCTTGGCAACACATGTCTTATTTGTTATTCTGTACCTACCTCAAATGCGATAAATGTTCTTTAAATCTAGTTTCAGTAGATCCCCAAGTTAGCCCAACATATTGAGGATTGCAGCAGTAAACTATCAAATCTTGTTCCTTAATCTTTTATTTTTATTTTTAGACTGTGAGGCAATAACTGACGATGATCCTTTTGAAGAACCCATGCGTGGTCTATCTAAACTGATTTTAGGAAGCGCATATTGTTTAGAGGGTGACTACATTAAAGGAATGGTATATTTTAGAAAGTGCATGGACAGTAGATCAAACATAGCGCCAAATGCAGCAGATGCTCATATATCAGCCTTTGCCCAGTATGAACTGGGATACACTCTAATGAAATCACCAGAGGTGAGCATAATGGTTTAGTTGTTAAGTCTATTTCAATTTAAGTGGTTAGTTTAAATACAATTTTAATTTTTTTTAATGATCAGGGCCGCTTCTACTTTTTATAATATTTCCGAGCGGCGTGGGATCCCCATAAAACAGACCTAGTTTTCTTGATAATTAGATACCCTCTTGAGGTCTGATTATTTCAAAATGGAATGGCAGAGCAGAGAGAACTCCTATGTTTCTGTCGCCAACTGATCCACATGAAGTGAAAGGGGATATAATTCGGCTAAAGGACGGTGAAGCGCTGGGCATTGAACGCTTAAGAGCTGAAACAATTAAGATAACCGTGGAGAATATAAGTGAGCATTTAACTGATGTAATTAATATGGCGATGGACGTGGGTCACTGGCCAACTGTTTTTAAAACATCGGTAATAATACCTATATATGTTTGGAGATTAATATGAACGTGAAAGTTACAGACCAATATCATTGATTATTAATTTTACGAAGAATTTTGAGAATATAATACGGATTCGACTCAATGATTACCTCAAAAAATACAATTTATTATCGAAAAGACAGTATGGTTTTCGAGAAGGAGTTTCAGCACAGGATGCCATCCTGAACCTAACTACTGACATCAACGATGCCTTAACTGGGGGAACGCCATTCTTGGCTGTTTTCATAGCTCTTGCCAAGGCTTTCGACTGTCAGTCATTCAATGATTTTAAGATCTTTGGATATTAGGCTACGTTATTACTCTCTAGTGCTGTCATCTCATTTACGGGATTACAGCATGGGGTCGTGTTGCCAAAACACATCTGACAAGGCTTGAAGTGATCCAGAAAATAATTATAAAAATTATACTAAAAAGAGACTTGTACCAAAGTGAACGGCTACACAGAGAGTCAGCTATGGTTGATATGAGATAGTTGTTTTATCAGATTGTGATGGCAGCACATTTACAGAGCGGAGCTATTGCCCATTTCACATAGTCATGATACACGATCCAGGACTGAACAATTTAGAACCCCGTCTGCTGGCAAAACCATTGATGTTTTGCTTACCTGGCTTTACGGCTGCATGGTACTTTGTCACCTTCGCTAGTTGTAATGGAGAATATAACACGATTTCGGCAGGCACTCAAAAAGTTTGTTCTTGATCAGCCAAGATTACAGATTCATCAGTTTGTTGATTTTAAGCTATACTTGAACTAACAATACTGAACCTGAATTTGAATTTAGTCTCGTACGGTTGGTTGTACCTGTAATGTGTTGCTTTGTGTTTGTTTTCTTTATCTCTCTTCTTGTTTCGTCTATTTTTTGATTATGTTCATTATTACTTTTAAGTGTAATCCTTGCATACGAGTCACTGACTCTGACGAGTATATTGTTTAGTTGCTACATTAATGTTTTAGTTATTTATATTCTAGATTTTTATGTTTGTATGTGAGGTTCTTGTAAACTGTTCGCACTTGTATTACTGGACAACTAAATAAACTAAACTAAACTCACTGTACCATATACCTAGACTCTTAATTACATCTTATAATGAGAAGTATCGTTTGGTAATTCTTTAATGAAACCAATATATTTTGATTCTATATAGCTAATTTAATGATAATAATAATAAGAAGAAAATGGAACAGACAGAAGTCCTTACGATTTATCTTGACAATATTTAAATTATCTTCTTTTACGTTTATCTAGTATTATAACAATCAAATTCATCTAGAGGCCCGTGTGGCTCCAACTTATATAAGCTATAAATTCTACAAATCTCTTTCAGCCTCGAAAACAGCTATCACTTGAAGGTCCTTTAAAATATAACTCATTTAAACCTAACCTGAGAGAGTAAATTATAATCCAAAATACATACGGCTGGATCAAAACACACACAATCACCTTAATTTAAAACTACCCCACGCGGTTACGGAAAACTCTCGTTTGAATCGCCTCCTCGGAAAAACGTCTACCACCCTTTTAGATTCCTATTCTCGAAACATTTTAACACCCACAAAAATATCAAGCTCAAAATTTTATTACAGCCAAACTATATTAAAATCTTCTCTCCCGTACAATAAGAGTGTTTCTCGAGTTCCTGTAAGGTCCGTGACCCGGTCTCCACCGTCTTGACTCTTATTCACCAGATATCCCGTAAACCGTCTATTTTTCTTGATACAGTTTCGTTGAATTAAAAACTGCAGTCTTTACAACATTTACTAGTCTCCACCCTATCGTAAGAAAGTTGCTGCCATTCTCGCGCAAGCGAATGACAGTAATTTCACCGCGATTTTCCCCGACAGCAGCAGTTTCTCTGGACCAACCGTTATAACTCTATGTCATGCCATCTTTATATGGGAGTCTACCATTACTCTCTGAGCTCTCATTTTTTTAGTTCGGGCAAACACACTGCAACGTTAGTTTGCAAGTTTGCAGATGTTCTTTGTGAAGTCATGAGTTTTTGCCGCATTTCAATTGTCTAGAGTATTATATTACTGGTCTCACTGACGACGCCCTGAGATTTAAACACTGAATATCGAGTGGCTTATTTATGACCACATTAAAACCTACTGTATTACTCTACCGGGCCAGATACGATAATAAGACAGTAAGGTTAATCACATAAGAGGGTTTAAGCAGGTACCCTGCTTACAATGATATGAAAACGCATTAACCAGAAATTTCAATCGTCCATTTTTTCGTCGTGATTTTAACGTATGATACAAAAAAACGTGCGAAATTTATTAAAATGCATTTTTTTCAATAAAAGCATTTGTAAATATACTACGTCGTACATCGTTGAATTCTTAATGCGTAAGACTATCTGATACAGAGTGTACTTTATTTACGAGTCATATAAAAATTATTGTTTCTTCGAATAAAACATTATATTGAAAACATGAAATGCTATCTCGTAGAACAAAAAAGTAAAAATTTGAAAGCGCTTTTGGTGTTTTTATACCTTTTCGATAACTTCCTTAAAAAACAGATCGCAAAGTTTCGTTTTTTTCCGCATATTTTCGAAAGTGGAATTTTGTAGGTCACTCGACAGCATAATATTGACCTCTCGATTGCGCATCTTTTTTGTAACTTAACCGCCTTTAAAATTTTTACGCTTACCGAGGTCCCCATGCTGTTCACTCTTATCTTAGGTACACTGTAGAGGGAGAGGGGACAAGCCGGGGTGCTTGCTCCGTTCGGCAACTTGACTAGCGGGAAAATTTAAGTGGGGCACACTAACAGAGTTCATTAAAAGGTTGATTATCAGTGGCAGACAGGAAATCGGACGAACAGATCTAAAGGGAAGCAGTCAGAAGACAAGATGGTCGGCAATAATATTCTTAATATTTAAATAGAATAAGGGATTGAGTTTTTAGGTATATAACTTTTGTTTTTGTATGTATCTTTCAATTGCAACAATAAAAAATTACAAAGAATTTCTTAGTATAAAATACAATTTACGATCTATCACAAATATTACCATACTAAAATGTGCTTGTGCTTGTTAAAAAATGCTGCAAATTGAATCATAACTTCCACATAGCTGTGATAATTAATGTCACCATTGAGTCGAATACAAAGTCACCTTCAGATAGCCAGGGAAAAATTCTGGAGATATTTTATTTGTAACTCGAACTTTCATGCAGATGACTGAATGGTCACTTCCCCTGAAGCGCTGTTGCCCAAAAACAATTTGAAGCGTTCCTTTGTCGGGTGCTAACTGTATACTAAATTTGAAGACGATATCTGTATTCGTTCGAAAGTTATTGCGCCTGCTAACAGACATACGTACAGGCCGACAGACAGAAAACTGTTGATTCCAGAATTAAGTTTTCTATATGTTGTGACACTTTTTACGGCGTTTTAGGAAAAAAATTAAAATTTCTGTTACCGATATTCCACCCTCACACATTCTACCCCTAATTTAATTTCAGCAGATAATACCAGATGTTTGACAAAATTGAAAGTTTTCTAATAAACTAACCTTAAAACGTTATATTACTCGAGTTTTAACGAAAAAATGTCATTTTTCACCAAATCAACCCCCAACACCCCCCCCCCCCAATTCCCAAATTCGCCGCCCCTGGAGCGACTTTACCCAAAAACAAATCAAATACAATTTACGATCTATCCTTAACCGTTCGTTTGTCGGGTGCTAACTGTATACCAAATTTTCAGACGATATCTCAATTCGTTCTATAGTTATCGTGACTACTAACGGACGGACATGCAGACAAAGAAAATGTCCGTTCCCAAATCATGTTTTTTATATGTTTTGACACTTTTTACGACGTTTAAACGATTTTTTTTTAAATTTTCGTCACCGATACCATACTTCCACACGTATTGACGATGTGGAACTAAAAATTAGAACTTAATAGAAAAACTTAAAGGAGAATGGGCAATGGACGAGGGCGCTAGATTTAAGTTTTTGCCCTACCTCAAAAATATCTAAGGTCCGGGGAATATCCAAGGTCCGGGGCATATCTATTTTAATCATATATAAAAGTATTCCATGTTTATTATATAATTACTTAAAAACGCAGCTTTAAATTTCTCACACAAATTTTTTGACATGTTTGCTTGATATTGATTAACTGGTTGCCAAGTCTAGTTTTATCGATTTTATATTTCACAATCCATTCTAAACTGAAGGTACTTTGTGCGTGTGCACTGTAAGACATCAGTGTAAGATAAAGTTGGGAAAATCGTCAAAGCGTAAATTGAGGGCACAGCCACCTATGATGATGAATAACTCAATACTACTAACTTCTTATTATTTTAATGTTTCTTTACAGACAAAAGAAGAAGGAAGGCTGTTTCTCTCCACCCTAAACCATTATAAGGATTATGATTTTGAACAGAGGTTAAACGTAAGAGTCCACTCATTGTTAAAGCATGCTTAAGTTTAGACAATATAATTTATTATAATATAAAACTGTAACGAAATAAATTATATATATATATTTTAATATATAAAAGAAAATAGTTAATAGAACAACAAGAGATAAATATAAAGGGTAACTAAGTATATATAGTTCAAAAAGTAAAAATATAAATAACGTATTAAAAATGTTTTTTTATTCAAAATTTATAGACAATAAGTTGTTAATAATAATGTATTATAGTCATAACTGTATACATAAAATAATACACAAAAATGAGCAGAATTTGCAATTTAAATTGACATTCAGTCTAAGCTATCGAAATGAGCAGGTCCGACTTGCCGATTTTGCAGAAAATGACAAATATGGCGGTTTACACATGCGCAAATAAAGATTTGAAATTTTTAGATTAAAGTAGCAAGTAAACAAAGATGTTCGCCGCAAATCGTAGAACCGAAGTATAACAATTTGACATATCCAACACAGAGATGTGCGGGCACAACAATTCACGCGTGGGTGACATGGAAACATTTGAGCTTGTAATTTTTTGTAAAATGTGCGTGGGTTGTATAAAACATTTGACCTGTGGCATCTCTTTTGATTTCCTGCCACAGCTTTTTGCGTTAACCTTGGACAAAGTATATGCCAGGAAATAAGTAATTGATTAGATATTTGCGCATGCGTGAACCGTCATATTTACATACGTAATTTTATGCACAATCAAGGTGGCAGACTGTTATTTTTGGCAGGTGGGATTAAATGTCATTTTTAATTTCATCTTATCTTTAAATCAAGATCCGCCACATTTGCTGCTATCCTGGATTACGTCATCTCAACCTAGACCTTTAGCAACAACCATCTTATTGTCACGCGCATGCGTAGTTACAAGTGGTGGTCTCAGAAGCCCTTATATAGATACTGTCAAAATACGTAATTGTTAAATGTAACAAATCCTCGTTCTTCGAGCAAATAAACTTTAAAATGCCTCATATGTACAGCTATTTAAAAATATAGTTATTACATATTTTGTAGCATAACAACACAAGTTTATGATGTTTTCGCGAGAAAAGGTCAAATTTACCATTATTTAACAACCCAATAAAATAAAATGTGAATAATTAAAAAAATGTGAGGCTTCAATAGTACTAACTTGACCTACCCTGCATAAGTAGAGATTGGCTGGTTTCACCAGGCGCCAACAGCTGAGTTTATTTCGTTTGCTGACTACCGATACATTCCAGCGGTTGGCGACTAATGAACGCACTGTTGACTTCAAGCAATATTTTGTGACGTTTGTCATTTCGCTTTCAGAAATCGGCAACAGTTGAACTCCAGCAAAAGGCAGAAACATAACGGGGCTGGTGAGCGCATATGTTGGCGCCTGGTGAACTTTGCTATTGAGTGTGTTATTTCCAGAAAATAATCTGACGCCATTTTTTCCGAAGCTTTATATAGACCCCGTCGTCAAAGAAGTTATCATGGCGACAAAAATAACGACAGCCTCGTGATGACAATAATTAACACAAGTAAAGTCTTGACGACGTTATTATTCTAACATACTGGTTACCGTGAATAACTGCCAACTTGAGGAGAAAAGACAACAGTGGCGGCTCGTGGGTGCCTTACATGGATGGGCACAGGGTTCGTGAGTAGGATTGCCTATTAGTAACCAGTGGGGCCGCAGGCGAAAATTTTCAATGTCACGAGTTTTTCTGACGTTTCAGAATTTCAATGAAAGATTCTTTTATATAAAAATATACTTTCACCAGAATATCTTCTGGGAAATTGGTAGCCATTTGAAATAATATTTAATCACGAATATCGAGGGCATAAATAAATTAAAATAATAAGTCGCAACATGTGAAAAAAATTGATCTAGGTATCTTACCATTACTTGTAGAAGAAATGAGCCGTGTGCGGTCTGCAAGCCCGATGACAAACGAGGGCTGAATAACTATGTTCCCACGCCTTTGAATGTATATTCATATTCAAAGGTGCAAGCACGTGTAATGCGACCACGGTGTCCGGATGCAAATTCAAAGTCTAGGGTACGGTGGCGCGATGCTGGGTCAATAATAATTAGAATATGGGTAGTTTGTCGTATATAATTAATTGATATTATTGTAACATTGCAACAGTCATTTATAGTAAATTAAAAGAAAAGAAATATATTTTTTCTATTGAAATTTGGGCTGGGGACGTGCCCCTGTGCCCCTTACCATCAGCCGCCACTGAAAGATAATTCTTGATTTAATTTTGCGATGAAGATCGAATTATGTGAAAATAAGCCAGGGATTTTATTAAACCTCGTAAATAACTTTCAATAATTCTCATTGCATTTCTACAGAAAATGACAAATTGGAACTCAGTGTGGTTGGTTTCGATAATTGAATCAAATTTTGCGCAGATGTCAAACTAAATATTTACTGTTTTTCTGTCTAGATCACATTATCGTAATCAGGAAATAAAAATAAAGTTTCTTCTGTTATAAAGTAGGTGATACTTTTCTTGATAACACACCCCAATATGGCGTCATGGATACATTCAATAGAAAAACCTAATCTCAATTCATCAGAAAATACTTGATATTGGCGTCAAAAGGATCTAAGCTGAATGACTTAATATATTTGTCTAAAAATTGACGTCACAAAGACGTTAACATTTGGTCACGCCATCGACAAAAATTTACCGATTATTCACGTAATAACGACGTTGGCTTATTAGCTGGGTTATTTCAAGTTGATAGTATTCTTTATAGAAAAAGCGATCATTTTTTTCAATATAAGAGTCAAAGCATAAGAATATCTCTGATTACAATAATATAGGTAATTATACAGATGAAAAAACTCTGGACGCAGCAAGTGCGTTATGGTAGTGAATTTTCATAAAAATGCTTTTATTGCAAATATGTGTGTTTTCTTTTTAAGAAAGCAGGCATCAATTTTGGTTACCAGTATAACCTATATAGTAAAAGCAATGTGCCATGTTTCATAAAAATAACTTTATTGTGTGAAAATGTACCAAGATTTCCAAAAGTAGACTTAAAGTGTTCCCGAAAAACTCGTTTCTTGGTCAACCTTATAGGTTAATAGCAAATTGGGCTATTCAAATATGAAGCATTTGATCAAAGTTCGCTACCATAACGCACTTGCTGCATCCAGAATTTCTTTTCTTACAAACATGCATTATATTTCGATGGAAAATGCAATAACATAAGGCGTGTTTGATTTAAAAAAAAAGAAAATTTGTATCACCAATGACTTATGGGCCATCCTGTGATTGTAGAAATATTTTTTTAAGATGTAGCTCAAGACACCCTATAATTAATATATACAATTTTTTTCAAATCTTGTATAATAACGGATATATTGAGCTTTATTGATTTTTTACGAAAATTCGACAAAAATTATATACCATTAAACGATAAACTCTATAGCTAAGGCTACTGCCAAGCATCAGGGAAAGCGTCTATTTCAAATGAATTTTCTGGAAACATTTTAGTAAAATGAAGGACAATGACGGTTGAAAGTAAGACTTCAGTGTTTGTAAAACATCCTTCTTGAGACATTTGATTTCCAAAGCCCGTATTAGTTTCAAGTTATTTGCCAAAATGTTGCCGATTTTGACGTTTTAAGTCGCAAGTTGACGTTTTGAGGAAAACCCCAATTTATTTTTCTTTAAATGCCTATAACTTTTTTGTCTTTTGACATACAGAGCTAAATTTTGGTAGGTAACTTACATATAAGGACGTAAACCCGCGTACCAAATTTGGTTGCCCTTACTTTGTTAATTCGGGAGATATAATTTTTTTTCGAAAGAAAACACAAAATTTTCCGGGAAAACCTGGGCAGATTTTCCTGGCTAACGAACTTATCCAAGCCATTTGCAAAAGGAATTTATTCACCAAATTTAATCAAAATCGGCCCATTATTTTTTGAGTTATCGGTGTGATACATATATATATATATATAAATATAATATATATATATATATATATATATATATATATATATATATATATATATATATATATATATATATAAATATATATATATATATATATATAAACATATAAAAATTCAAACTGACCCCGGATATGTGCTCTGGGGGGCCTAATTAGCGCTCATTTGAAGAAATTTTTTCAAAATTCAAAAGTCGAGATCTCCTCATTAGTGAATTTTTTTAAGAAAATTCACTAAAATAAAATGAGTTTTCATATTTAATGTTAAATGTATTCTTGTTCTATTTGTTTTTTATTATAATACCTGTAAGCAATCAAGTCAGTGCAGAAACACTAAAAAATATAATCCGTCCATATTGTTCATAGAGTTCTTTATTAATGTAAAAAAGTTTAAAAGATATGTAAAAGTAATGACTAATAAATATGTTACAATTATGAACAGTTTTATTTAATGCGCTCCCCTTTTTACGGTGACGAATCTTCTAAAGTTCCATGGACTTTAAATCTGCAAAAATATTACAATCTTTAGTAAATAAATCTTAAGACGTCTAAGCTCCGGATCTGCTGAAAAGACATCTAATAAAAAACAATGAAAGGTGAGCACCGACAAACAAGAAAATGAGTATTAAAATATATATGCATACTAGAAATTCACAAATAAAAAATTAAACAACTCCATATATAAACAGTGATTAAATTACGTTAAAGTGTTTTTAGATTATAATTGTTATCGAGATAAACTGAAAAGTTTTCAGTCTCCTTCGGAGACAAGGGAAACATCCTTGTATTTCATGTATTTTAAATAAAAAGAAATTGAGCTCAAATGGAGTGCTCTTCAAGTTGTCGGACTCTAAACGACGAGGCGACATATCTTCGTTTCCAAGAAATCTCCACATTATATGGACAGTTGCAAAGATGACTGCTTTGTGTGTGGTTGTACAAAGATCTGATCCAAAGCCCAGTCTTCTCCAGAAGATTCTTAGAAACCACAACAGTTGTTGATGTAACTATCGAAATCATTCGCACAGTACCTACCTTCTATAGTATCTTCACTTGCAGCTCGACATCGCTCTCGATAATTTTCTCGTTGCAGTTACCTCCATAGTATTAGCGGAGTGGTCACATTAATCAGCGTCGCTTGCTAAGAGGCCTAATCACTATTATTATAACCGTTTTGTTGTGGACAACTCGTTCGGCAAGCAAAGATCAATTGCTCGGATCTTTGTACAACAGGAACCCACTTGACCAGCCTTCTGTTACCGACGTCCCATAACTGACATGTCCCAACGCCATTTTCAGATATGACACGGCGAAAGCCCGGTGGCAGCATTTCTGAGAGGCATCTGTTCGCTCCATTTCCATGGGTATGCCACCAATTAAGGATAGGAAGGTAGAAGAGAAGAAAATCTAATAATATAGATGGCAAGAGGGAATGGAAAGGCCACGTCATCCGGGTTAGCTCAGGCAATCCGGGTTCGCTAAGTGGTAGGTCTCACACACTGATATGTCCAGCGTCAGCTCCAAATATGACCTGTCCAACTCCAGGTAGCAGAATTTTTTCGAGGCATCTGTTTCGCTCTATTCCCATGGGTATGTCACCAATTAACACTGGTGGCCCAGGTAGGTAGGGAGGTAGAATAGGGGACAATAGAATAATAGAGGTAGATGGAAAAAAGGAATGGCAAGGTCAGGGTTAGGTCAGGCAATCCAGGTTCGCTAAGCCCGTACTCACCATTGGATTAGGATGAAAAAAGTGAGCCCCAGGGGGTTTATTATTATTTGTTTATTTATTATCAATTCAAGATGTAAATATGGCATATGACGTATTTTTATATATCTTTATAAATAATGGGACAAAAATATTTCTGATATAAAGGGAGGAAAAATGTAGTAAACAGAAATCCACATGGGTAACACAGAAAATAAAATGAATGTGCAACAATAAAAGAGAATAAAGTACCAAAAGAAAAACTATCCAAATAAGACTAAACTCGCTTTTTAAAATACTTGTCACACAGCAAAAAAAAAGAATAAAATTCAAATGAGCTTGAGCAAGAAAATTGTTGTATGACTGAAAAACACTACATCAGTTTGGTAGATTAAATGCCAATTAAATTACTAAAATTAATAGCGTTTCCTTTGGTCCACATCATTAATTTAATATTTGTGGAAGAAAATTTTTCAGGTAACCTGAAGCTAACTGGAGATTAACACATCTACGGCTGATGGATTTATTTCAGAATAATTTATTGTTCAAGGTAAATTAAATGGATTTAGGAAACACAAAACCACAACAAGAACGCCATTTCACACTATTAATGAATATGTGTATATATATATATATATATATATATATATATATATATATATATATATATATATATATATTTATATATATATATATATATATATATATATATATATATATATATATATATATATATATATATATATATATATATTACTTAACATACTCTATAACCATATTCAATAGGTTACATATGTGGATAACGGGCAAGCCAGTGAAGCAGTGGCTGATTTTAGCAGGTGCCACCAGCTAAGCTTAAGCGCTCATCTGCTGACTAACGATATTTTTCAGCGGTTGGAGACTGATGAACGCACTGCTGCCGACTACCCAAATATTTCAGTGGTTGGAGACTGACTTCAAGTACTATTTTGAGACCGTTGGTCTGTCATTTCGCTTTGACAAACCAGAAACAGTTGAGCTCCAGCAGAAACTCAGCGTGACTCGTGAACGCATTCATTGACACAACTATTCACCTTTTGGCAACTGGCGGCGCCTGGTGAACTCGGGAAGTCTATATAATATTATGATTCAAAAGAATTTTATTTTCCACAATGGGATATTTTTGCAGTCTAGCTGGACCTATTATAATGTAGTTGCCACATATGTAAAAGAATATTTTATATTTGGCTAGGGAAAGACAGATTGTGTTACCGAGGTCAAAAGTAGTTTTGTAAAGTTTTGTTAAAAGCCACATTAAACATAGTTTTTCATTGCTACTATGATTTAGAAGGCAACATTCTTGGTAGGTGCATATTAGTAACAGCTTGTTGATTTATATATTATATGAGAATGTTCGCTTTGTTCAAATGTATGTGTTTTTCTAATTTTTTTCTACATATAGATTATGCTACATTTCAATTTCAATAACTAGCCGTTTAAATTACGAAACCTTGCAGACCCATACAGAATTTAAATTTAAAAAACTTCAGACCTTTTAAAATTTGAATCAAATTGTTTTATGTCATTAGTCGTAGATTCTCAAAATACCACCTGTACTCTGTAAGCGAGAAATTGTCAAGGCGGCAGCACGAATAGGCAGAGGTAATCCAGGTATACCCATAGTTACATGTTGCTCTCTCTCTATCAAGTACAACCGCCAAACCCAGCAAAGCCTGCTGAAATCGTAAAATAATAATACGAAAAACAATTATGGATACCTAAGAAGAGACGACTTGATTTCACTTCTGGTCTTAATCTCTTAATTATTGCGCCAATCCACCTTAGTGACTCTAAGTCAAGTTTTCACGCCATAAATGGAATTCGCTAGAAAAAACGTTTTTGATTATAAACATACCTATAAACACATGTAAAGTCCGGATTTCCATGATTGTTCAGTACAGAAAACTCCACAAATTCAAAACTGACAGATGATTTAGGAATCTCGAATGTCTGAAGGAGTGGACCATTGACATCATATGAAAAACGACCCAAAGTAAGACCCGTTTGACTGTCGCAGTCTGACAATCCCTAAAAATAATATTGACTGTAAAAGTTAGTGTGTTTAATAATACTTAGGGAAATAAACATATGGATTTACACTATGTTATTGTATGTATAACTGCAGTTTCGCTGAAGTTCTCATCTTTGTCAATACTCCAGTCAAAAAACTAAAAAAAATGACCCAACCTCCTGAAAAATCCGAAAGTTTTGAAACTTCGCACACTTATTTAGAGGTACCTAAGAATGAATATACCGAAAGTCCTCATGAATATGAGGCGAGCTCTAGCGGCAATTATCGAAAATAGGGCACTTTCTTTGGTTTTTCGTTAGTATCTCGAGAACCGTTGGTCGACGACAAAAGTTGATTATATACATAATTATGGCTTATCAATTTTTCTACAAAAATGATTATATATATTTTTCTCGTATTCCCAATAACTCCCGAGTTATAGACGTAAAAGAGAGCGTTTTGTGAAAAACCACGCTAAGGCGGTACAATATGGCATTTCTAATAATATTTGACAATGGTTTACCTACATTTTTGTATACTAAAGATAATTGAGGAGATAAACTTCACAACTTTGTATAAAAAGCACGTGATATATGTTACTTATGATGTATATTGATGAGGCACATGATGTAGGTATATTAAACAATGAAATATATGAACAAAAAAATGCGGAAGTTATTCAAAGGAAAATTTTGTACAGAAAAATCAATCACCTCTGAATCGCTTCTTGGTAGAAGGCCCTGCAATTTGATTATCTTGGCCAGCTTCTACACTTGCTGCCTGAAACAATAGGTAAGTATGCATGAGATAAAGGTTAATATTGAGCCATTTTGCTGCCAACCAAAGAGTATCGTATGGAGTTAGCTGATCAGTTTTCTTGACTATATCTTTCAGATCCTCCACAATCACATTACTAAATCCACCTTGTGATTTTTGGTAAGTTTGTAAAGGAATCACTCCAAGTTCCCCTACTGTCATAGCAGGTGCTACCTTGGTGAGCCTCGGTATTGGTTTTTCATGTTCGCTTCCAGTTGTGCTTCCAGAAGGCACACATTTTATGCCACCCATAGAATGGAATGTGTTGAGACCGTCCAGTGTTCTAACATTAAAGTCCGCGTTGTCAAACACAAATTGTTGAAAAGAAGTATCATTACCAGGTTGAATGTGATGAATTGCTGACATTTCCAGCTGCTGTGCGCTGTGATATGAAGCACTGAACCCTAAACTTGATAAAAGGTTTACCAACTTCTTGCTTGCAAATCTTCTGTAGACAAACAAAGCAACATTGTTCATTATTGCTGATATTAAAGAGGTTGGACGTATCGCAGAGATAATACTGTGAGCAATAGAAATACATTTTCTTTTTTTTTATTTGCATTATCTGCTTTTTAGTGAATTTTCTTAGAAAAAATTCACTAATGAGGAGATCTTGACTTTTGAATTTTGAAAAAATTTCTTCAAATGAGCGCGATCTAGGACCCCTAGAACCCATATCCGGGGTCAGTTTCAATTTTTATATGTTTATATATATATATATATATATATATATATATATATATATATATATATATATATATATATATATATATATATATATATATATATATATATGTCAAGTAGAAATGTCAAAATTTGCTGTAGTAATTTAAGATTGAATTTTATGTCATAATCAGACCATAAATGAAGAAGAAAATACCAAAATAGAGGTTGAAAGACGGAGAGTTAGTGGAATTATTGGTGAGAAGGAGATATTCTTATGAAGTTGAAATTTTAAGAAAATTTATAGTGACAGTTCCAGAGAACTCTTGGCAATTAATTAGGCATATCTGTAACAAAATTGTGTTTATTGCATATACAAGCAATAGCTTATTTGTACGACACATTGTACCATTGTAGACCAAAAAAATATATAAAAATATATATATATATATATATATATATATATATATATATATATATATATATATATATATATATATATATATATATATATATATATATATATATATATATATATATATATGTATGTATCACACCGATAACTCAAAAAATAATAGGCCGATTTTGATGAAATTTGGCACGTACCTTTCTTTTGTAAATGGCTTTGACGAGCTTGTTAGTCAAGAAAATCGGACGAGGTTTTCCGGAAAAATTTTGAGTTTTCATTCGAAAAAAATTTTTATCTCAAAGAATAATAAGCCGATTTTCATAAAATTTAGCATGTACCTTCCTTTTGTAAATGACTTTAACAAGTTCGTTAACCAAAAAAATCGGACGAGGTTTTCCGGAAAAATTTTGAGTTTTAATTTGAAAAAAAATTTTATCTTAAAAAATAAGAAATCTATAATAACCAAATTTGGTAGGTAGGTTTACCATATAAAAAGTAAACTATACACCAAAATTTAGATTTCTATGTTACAAGAAAAAAAAGTTATAATAAAATATTTTGTGCCAGATCATTTCTATGAAAATTCACTACCATAACGCACTTGCTGCGTCCAGGCTTTTTCATAATCAATGTCTCCAGAAAAACTTGCAGAGTTGGGGGTACACAAGAAGCTGCTTCTTTTAAAAAGTTGTTGCCCCGAGGGTAGGCGCTTGTATCATACACATTTTTCTGAACATCCTGCCTTATTATTTTTGCTGCTGCTTGTACGATTCTTAGTCGCTCATTACTTTCATCATCTTTTCTGTCATCATACCATGAGTTCAATATTTTGAATCCAACATCATTGAAACAGATGGTTGCATCCCTCCATCCAACTCCCACAGCAATTATAATTATCTCTCCATATTTGTCTTTAGTGTTTGCTTTTAATTGTATCATTTGAAGAAACATCCCCAGATACTGCAGAACGTAATTGTTCAAAGGAAAGTTGGCATTCTTCACTACTCTCAATGAGGGAGTAAATCTCTTCCATAGCCTTTATAATGTAATCTGCCTCGGGGCGTCCACGTTTTCTACCCTCTTCTGGAGGCTTGTGGGACACAAATTTTTGGTAGCAGTCCAGGTGGTACACTCCATCAGCAGCGACAAGATCGCTAATGCCAGACAGACGCAGCCTAACTTCTTCTGCATTTTCATCATTTCTCCTGTTTGGAGAATTCAATAGTCGTAATCATATCCTTACTTCGACAATAGAATGCATCTCTGCGGGCTTTTATAGGTTTCATTATTTGTCTTTTAAAATACTCTTCATCAATAACATCTGCACAGAAAAAACATGTTGTTTTGAAATGAAATGTTTTCACAGACGACCTTGTTTGGGGCAAAGAGCTATCTTGTGTTGATGAAGAAGGGTCTGCAGCAGACTGCTGTTTCAGGATAGCCTTTATAAACTCATCCCGTGTGTACTGTTTTCGGCACTCAGTGTGTAATCTAATTGTCTCAATACCACATAGCTTAGAACCCAAATCATATTTCCTTTGCTCACTAGCGAGCAGTAACAATCTGATTCCCTTTAAACCAACTTTCGTTACACCAGAAGGTGAACCAATAATTTTGTCGGACAACAAACAGTTCTCTTCCATTTCATATGTCTATTATCTAAACATAACATACGTCTACTATGCGAAAAAGTACTAAGGCACTGACCGAACGAAAATGGTAAGAACGCACGAAAATGTAATAAAGAAACAAATGACCTCACATCAGACTCATGCAACGACGCGGATAGCAGGGAAACCTGACTGGAACTAACTGCCGCTCCGCGTCGGTTTAGTAGGCATTGTAAGTACTATACTTTTTTTTAAATTATATTATTGGCTGCGGCATCTCAGGCCATTAGCACATTCATTTCCCATCATTTACTATTTTTACTAATTTTCCAGACAAAGTCAACTTCTCGTTGGCTCGCCCAGGAATCGAACCCGGGACCTCTCGCTTAGCAGGCTGGCACCTATAAACCTGCGCCACGTCTAAGTACTATACTTAATTTAGTAACTTATTATTGTCACATATTATTAGAAATGCCATATTGTACCGCCCTAATGTGTTTTTTTTACAAAACGCTCTCTTTTAGCGCCTATAACTCGGGAACTATTGGGAATACGAGAAAAATGTATATAACCATTTTTGTAGAAAAATTGATATTCCTTAATTATGTATATAATTAACTTTTGCCTTCGACCAACGGTTCTCGAGATATTAACCAAAAACCAAAGAAAGTGCCATATTTTCGCTAATTACCGCTAGAGCTCGCCTAATATTCATGAGGACTTTCGGTATAGTCATTCTTACATACCATTAAATAAGTATGCAAAGTTTCAAAACTTTCGGATTTTTCAGGAGGTTAAACATTGTTTTGACTCGACTACAAGTACATAATGAAAGTAAGATTTTAAAATTACAAATACTTACTCCATTTTGAACGAAGATTTCTGTCTTTTCAGGTAAACAGTATCGTGCCGAAACCAATTCGGAACTACCTGTTTTTATGGGGACATTTATGACATAGTCAGGCCCGTAAACTCTCGTCGCTTAATTATCATTTTGTGCAAACATATTTAGTAACGGGCCAATTGACCAAACTAACAATAGCCTGTTATTAAACATGTTTGCACGAAATAATAATTAAGATAAGAGAGCTTACGGACCTGACTATATCATAAATGCCCCCATAAAAACAGGCAGATCCGAGTCAATTTCGGCACGATACCGTTTACCTTAGAAGCTACTAAGTGAAGATTGGAAGCTGTGATGAGCACTGATAACTACACTTGGAGAACCCAAATCATCACAACACATTTAAAAGACCACCTGACGATCGTTTCACTAACCAAGTTAGCGTCATCAAAGGATGAAAAATTCTAACTACTTTAAAAACTAACATCACCTTATACACTATTTGAAAACTGGAACCTGTGATGAGCATTAATAAGTACACTTGGAGAACACCCAAATCACCAAAATACATATTTCAGAGACCTTCACGATCGTTTCGTTGACAATGTCAACATCTTCAGAGAAAGAAAAATTATAAAATAAAAAACTAGCTCCCGTGTATTTATATCGCGTCAAGGTAAACGAACTAGTCCGAAGTAAAGTTGTCGTCCAAGAACGATCGTTTGTTTATGACCCTTATCTAATATAGGTTTAAAGGACCCGAGTTATTTACGGAATCAGCACGTTTCCTTTCGAAAGGACCAGCTCCCGTGTATTTATATCGCGTCAAGGTAAACGAACTAGTCCGAAGTAAAGTTGTCGTCCAAGAACGATCGTTTGTTTATTGTGTATTGAAACTACGAGGTCGAAGACCTGCTTTAATCTTCTGGTCGACAAATTTATGACCCTTATCTAATATAGGTTTAAAGGACCCGAGTTATTTACGGAATCAGTTCGTTTACCTTGACGCGATATAAATACACGGGAGCTAGTTTTTTATTTTAGAATTTTTCTTCCTCTGACGATGTTGACATTGTCAACGAAACGATCGTAAGGTCTCTGAAATATGTGTTGTGGTGATTTGGGTGTTCTCCAAGTGTACTTATCACCTTATACACCGGATCTTAGGCAAAGAAACGAAACCGAGAGATGAACTCGTTGTAGGCAAATTCTGCAGTGTATTGTTTTTTTTATCGCCGGACGAGGTCTTTGAACTGTCTTTATTAGTGAATTTTCTTAAAAAAATTCACTAATGAGGAGATCTCGACTTTTGAATTTTGAAAAAATTCCTTTAAATTAGCACTAATTAGGCCCCCGAGAACACATATCCGTGGTCGGTTTCAATTTTTATATGTTTATATATATATATATATATATATATATATATATATATATATATATATATATATATATATATATATATATATATATATATATATATATATATATATATGTATCACACCGATTACTCAAAAAATAATGGGCCGATTTTGATCAAATTTGGTGAGTACCTTCCTTTTGCAAGTGGCTTGGATAAGTTCGTTAACCAGGAAAATCTGCTCAGTTGAAATAGATTAAACAATGTTTTCTTTTAATTAGACAGACGGATTCCCTCTATTAGTGTCAGTTCTGAGCCAGCCTTACATGTTTGAAAATTGTTGTACATTTTCACACAATAAAGTTATTTTTATGAAACATGGCACATTGTTTTTACTATATAGGTTATACTGGTAACCAAAATTGATGCCTGCTTTCTTAAAAAGAAAACACATATTTGCAATAAAAACATGTTTATGAAAATTCACTACCATAACGCACTTGCTGCGTCCAGAGTTTTATTAACTGATCTAAAAGGTGTCGATCTCTAATAATTTTGGCAAGGTTCAACGACAACTAAATTAACATAGTTTCGTTTGGCGGAAATATCTGTATTCTTATGTTATCTCTAGGATGTGTTGAAACGTGGGAATTTATTTTACAAAGCAATCGATCAGGTGACTAGTGACTAGTAATCAGGGGTTCATTTATTTTTTGTTGTAACTATATTTCGCAATATATATATATATATATATATATATATATATATATATATATATATATATATATATATATATATATATATATATATATATATATATATATATATATATATATATACTCTCGAACGCGTTTAGCTGTCCTGGTTGTCTAACACTTTTTATTAATTTTATATTATCTTCATTAACGTGATGATTATTATCCCAAATATGTCTGGTGACGGATGATCTATCTATAGTACCGTATCATAATTGGGCTAAGTGTTCTTTGAATCTAATTCCAATCGATTTTTTTGTTTGTCCGACGTACTTAAGATTACAATCTTTACAACTTATTTCATAAATTCACGACAATTTGGCTGTGCTATCATTGTCTTTTGGGTTACCTAGCAAGTTTTTAAAGATATTTTTTGTCGTAAATGTTAGCTGCAGGGTTGGCTTTTTTAAAATGCTATCTAGATCGCTCGTGATTCGAGGTTGGTAAGCAAACAAAGTTTTTTCGGATTTCTCACTTCTAAAAGTCGTTGATTCCGTCAACGACCACCACTCTAAGCTACATTCCGAACGACTCACATCATACGTACGCACAAAAAGTGGCCATTCTGAATTTTTTAGTAAACCGCTTGAATTATTTTTCCTTAAAACAAAAGTAAATATACCAAAGAATTAAATTATATTAAGAACGTGGCGGAATATAACGGATACACTGCTTGCCTAGTGGAAAAATTAATCAACAAACAAAAAATAAAGAAAATGTTGACGAAATCAACGACGTTTAGAAAAGAGAAATCCGAAAAACACTTTGTTTGCTTACCATTTGAACCGCGAATCACGAGGGGTCTAGATAGCATTTTTAAAATAGCCACTAAAAAAGGAAACAGCGTACCGTAAAATAAACTTGCAGTAACTGAGGTACGGTACTGTGGATAAATGATGCGTGGCTCGACATATTTGGGATATATATATATATATATATATATATATATATATATATATATATATATATATATATATATATATATATATATATATACATTACATTACATTACATATATATATATATATATATATATATATATATATATATATATATATATATATATATATATATATATATATATATATATATAGGGTAGCGCATTGAAAACGAAAGAGACCAATTTGCGTCCAGAGAATTTTTTTTTAAGAAACTCTGAAACACGTCAATTTTACTATCGAGAGGGACATGTTTTGACATTAAACTCAACTTTGTCACATCAACTTCTTAAGGGTGGTGATAAAAACCCTTATATTTTGAATAGGGAACATGGGTTGGGTGTTACATCATTTTAAAGCTCTTTCTTTTCTGAATTCAGAACACTAATTTTTTTTGAAGTTTTATCAACTCGTTTAAAAATTATTCACAGTTGAAGATGCAAAAACGCATTTCACTCATTCCGATAAGAAATGTGCTGATAGCTAATGTTTTGTTGGTTTGTAAATAAAAAAATGACTATCAGAACATTTCTTATCGGAATGAGAGAAATGCGGTTTATTATTTTAGTTTATCGGTCGATTTGATACTTGTTAGTACTACGGAAAATTAATTTCACAATTGTGTATTCTGTAGAAGAGTTGAAATAATTATTCTTTTTTTCAAAAACGATGACTGTGCCAACCGTACCGCAAATTTGTTTAATGAACGACATCCGAACAGACATGCTAACAGAAAATACATTTTGGAGTTAGTTGCAAAGTTTCGACAAAGTACAGCCAACAAAAAACGAGATCCTGAACGTGAATTTCCGGTTAGAAATGAGACTACTGAGATTGAAGTTTTAGGACAAATTGCTGCAGACCCAACTTTGAGCACGAGAAAATTGGCCACTGTTTCAAACATCAAAAGAAGAACTATTCAGCGAATATTGAAGCATCATAAATTTCACCCCTATAAAATTCATCTTGTACAACAACTGAATGAAGATGATTCTGATCGGCGGCTGGAGTTTTGTGAAGTAATGACTGCACGAATAGCTGATAACGGGAACTTTTTGTTTAATATATGTTTTTCAGACAAGTGTACGGTTTTATCAAACTCTACAGTCAATCGTCATAATTGTCGTTATTGGGCAGATAATAATCCAAGAAATTTTCACGAAGTCCACACTCAAACACCACAGCAATTGAATGTCTGGACTGGCATTTTTGGAGACCGTTTAATCGGACCAATTTTTATTGATGGCAATTTGAGTGGCGAAACGTATTTGGAGTTACTAGAAGCTATCGTTTACCCTCTAATAATTGACATTGTTGAAAATGATGAGCGCTATCAAGAAAATCAATTAGTGTTGCAACAAGATGGAGCTCCTCCGCATTTTTCACAAAATGTTAGGGAGTTTTTGAACAGAGACTTTCCAGAGCAATGGATTGGGCGTAGAAGTGCTATTGAGTGACCCATAGATCACCGGATTTAACTCCTTTAGACTTGTTTCTATGGAACCATTTAAAGAGTAGAATTTACGCAACATAACCGGAGTCTATGGAAGAATTACGACGACGCATTGTTGAAGGATGCCGTCTAATAACTCCACAAATGCTCCAGAATGTCAGAGATCGTTTTGAACAAAATTTGTACTTTTGTATGGAAGCTGTTGGTCAACAATTTGAACACTTACTTAACTGAATAAACATTTTTGAACGTTTGGTTTTGTTTTTGAGTTTTTTTTAACGAAAATTTGACTAAGTAGTGCATTTCTTTTCATAATGAATGAAATACGTTCGTGCAACTCCAACTGTGAATATTTTCTAAACGAGTTGATAAAACTTTAAAAAAAATTAGTGTGCTGAATTCAGAAAAGGAAGATATTTCAAATGATGTAACACTCGATCCATGTTCCCTATTTAAAATATAAGGGTTGTTATCACCACACTTAAGGGGTTGATGTGACAAAGTTGAGTTTTATGTGTCAAAACATGTCCCCCTCAATATTAAAATTGACGTGTTTCAGCGTTTCTTAAAAAAAAATTCTCTGGACGCAAATCGGTCTGTTTCGTTTTCAATGTGCCACCCTGTAATATATATATATATATATATATATATATATATATATATATATATATATATATATATATATATATATATATATATATATATATATATATATATATATATTTATTTATTGAGGGCGTAGTTGGCGCCAATAGGGGCTAACCAAACAAGTGGCCCTCCTGAACCGCCGCAGCCTCGGAACCGCTGTTGCATTACTTCGAGGCATTGGCTGTCTTCGCTTTAATATAATACATAACATAGCTAATACAATATATAATACAATACATACAAAACATACTCACAACATATACCTATATACAACACATAAACAAATAAAACACAACACGTTTTAAAATGGTTTGCCACTACTGTAAGCAAGAGACATTTCTTTTCTGCCTTGCCTTATTCTTCATCTCTTGGTCTCCCTTTCTTTAGTCTTGATAATTTTTCGGACCACTGTGTGCACTAGGTTCCAGCATTCCTGGGATTCCAGCAAGCTGCTCGCCATAGATTTGGCGTTAAACGCTTCCCTCTTGGCTTGGGCATATTCCTTTCGGACATTCTCCCATCTTGGACAGGCGAATAGAGTGTGTTCTACATCGTCAATCGCCCCGCTCCTTCGCTCGTACAGGTACTTGCCAAAACAGCCATGGCCCGACAGTGCTTGGGTCAAGAAGTAGTCCACCTCTCCGTGATTTCTTTCACTCCAGGTTCTAATATTTGGAATAATCCTCCAGGTCCAGCGGCCTTTCGTGCTGTTCTCCCATTTCGTCTGCCATCTAGTCATCAGTTGAGACCTAGCAGTTTCTCGTGTTAGACCGCCATATCTTCTTGTCTCTCCTGGATGAGCAGCTCCAAGGGTGGCACTCCTGCAATCACAGCCGCAGCCTCTGCTGAAATTGTCCTACAGGCGCTACATATTCTAATGGAGAGTATTCGCTGCACCATTGTGAGTCTCTGTACAAGCTTTTTGTTTTTAATGACACTGTGCCACGTGGGGCAGCATACAATATCTGCGACATTGCGACACTCATTAACAGTCTCCTCTTTGATGCCCTGGGACCTTCGATGTTGGGTAGTAGTCTAGTTAGGGCAACAACTGTCTTTTCGGCTTTCTGAGCCACTTGGTTAACCTGCTCAGCGAACGTTAGCTTGGTGTCCAGCCAAACCCCTAGGTATTTGATTGATTTTTTCGGCAATACTTTGCTTCCCTCCACAATAAATTGGATGGGAGCCATTTTCCTCTTAGGTGTAAGTTCCGTCTTTTCAGGGGCCAGTTCGAGTAGTTTCGCCCCCATCCAAGCTGTTACGCTTTTCAGTGCCTTGTTTGCCGTGCTCATCAGAAGCTCTTCGGTCTTGGCAACCACTACCACAGCCACATCATCTGCGAAGCCCACAAGAGTCACCCCCGCGGGTAGCGCCATCCTCAGCAGTCCATCGTACAGCAAGTTCCACAGTGTGGGCCCAAGGACCGAACCCTGCGGAACGCCACTCGTCATTCGCCTACTCGTTACAGATTCCCCAGCTTCCAGGATTATTTCTCTTTCTGACAAGTATGATGCTATAATGTTGATCAAACTTTCGTCGATTCTTCGCTTTCTTAGTTCTTCCAGTATTTTCTGCCACGACGCGCTATTGAAAGCATTTCTAATATCCAAAGTTATCACTGCACAAAGTCTTCGGTATTTCCATGAGTAGGCAGCGGCCTCCCTGGCGATGGTTAACACTTCGTTGATAGCGTCCGCAGTCTGTCGGCCCACTCTAAAGCCATATATATATATATATATATATATATATATATATATATATATATATATATATATATATATATATATATATATATATATATATATATATATATATATAGGATGATTCACAACGCAATGGACACAGATTGTATGCGTGCAGATGACTTCAAACATGCCGATTTTTTATATAACATTTTTCTCTGACGCCCATGGTTGGTGAGATATGGACCTCGGAAGATTCTTTAATAATTACAAGAAACAGCTGTATTGCAGAAATGCCCCAACATAGAACAACCAAATTTGGTAGAAGGTTTTCTTTTATCCACGTCGTTATTAGACAAAAATTTGAATTAGATATCAACTCAAAAAGGGTGAATTAGGGGTGGGTCACTTTTTAAATAGATGGGTTTTTCAAACCCTAACCTAATAAAATAATAAACTTCATCAGATTAATAGACAATTTAATTTTATACATTTTTCTCCTGTTGTCAATTTTTCGATAAACCACCAGTTTTTCCAAAAAATTGAGATGCTTAGAGTTGAGATCGAAACAAAATTATGTCCCTTGAAAACTTTATAAAACATTAACTTATATGAAATTTCACAAACGCTATTAAAGACTTTAAGTAACTTTATAGGAACATAATTTATTATTAGCCGATCTAATTACCTTTGACCTCATCTCACGACGTTGATAAAAGAAAACCATCTACCAAATTTTGTTTTTCTAAGTTGGGGCATTGCTGCAATATAGCTGTTTCTTGTAATTATTAAAGAATCTGCCAACGTCAATATCTGGCCAACCATGGGCGTCAGAGAAAAACTTTATAGAAAAAATCGGCATGTTTTGAGGTCCTCTACACGCATACATTCTGTGTCGATTGCATTACGAATCACCCTGTATACAGATAGATAGATATATCACTAATGCCCAGTTTCACAAAGCTTGATTAAATATTTAACGTCCGGTTAGTTAATTAGGGATTTAGACGACCAATCACGGACTATAATTTTGGTTCTTGCCATGACAACCAAATATTTTGAAGCTGTGATTGGTCGTCTAAAGCCCTGATTAACTAACCGGCCGTTAAATGTTTAATCGAGCTTTGTGAAACTGGGCATAAATATAATAATAATAAAAGCTGTATGAATTCAGCACCTCCGTCCATGTTTATAGTTCATTCATCGAGCATTTTACAAAAAAGGCCGATAGACGGCGTGGGAATAAAGACAGTGGAATTGTGATAGAAGGAATTTCGACAAGCAAGCAGTGAAAGTTTGTTTGTTTGACCTTCCTGCGAAGGTTTGCTGTCGAGTACGTGCACCGAATATGAACACAATTTTAGTTCTTATGCGTTTAAGATATTTCATCCTCTGATGACGTTAACTTTGTTAGTAAAACGATCGTCAGGTCTTTGATAGTGTTTTGTGGTGAATCTGGTTCTACAAGTTTATTTATCACAGATTCCAATCTTCACTTTGAACAATTTCGCAACAAATAAAGAGTGGAAAACCTATTCAAGTCAAGTTTGCTATTGAAAGTAGATGAAGAGGTGTTATGGACTGAAAAGGTGTAAACAACATGTAATGGGTAAATTTTTAAAGTGACCTTTTAAAAAGTATTTTGACAGTTTTATTGGAAGATTATCCTTATTAGAAATTGTGTCTGTTACAAGCACCAGCTTATGCTTAATTGTAGAACAGCTTGTATAATTACTAACAAAACCAAATTAAGCACACTTGGAGAACCGAAATGGCCCTAACTTGGTTAGTGAAATGATCAACAGACCGTTGTGGTGATTTGTGTTCTCCAAGTGTACTTATCAGTGCTCATCACAGGTTCCAATCTTCACTCAATAACCAAATTAACTAAATAAAAGCAAAGACCTATTATCCACCTCTTGTTAAAGTGTCAACGTTTAAAATCTTTTAAGGTGTTTAATCACCCCTTAAATATAAAATTACAAGACCGTAAATTCATTGAATATTTGCAAACTTAAAGGACTTTATTTCTGAAGTAGATATTGCATAATTATATGTAGGTATGTGGATATTGGTTTCAAAAGCAAATACATACGTTACGCCTTTACTATTGTTAAATCGTACTTACCTTAACTATAAAATCTTTGGGCGCTGAGTTGACATTACCGCTTGGCGATTTTGCTTTCGCTATGTGTTCAATACTAACAGCATCTATTATTACTGGCCCCAGTAATCTTAATATTGCGGTACCTTTATTACCTTTAAATGCCCAACATTCCCCTGGATCAGTTCCACGCTGAAAAACATAATAATTATGACAAACTATTATGATGATGATGATAATGATAATGATGATGATAATGATGATGATGATGATGATGATAATGATGATGATCATGATGATAATCATGATGATGATGATAATGATGATGATCATGATGATTATGATGATGATCATCATGATGATGGTGATGATCATGATCATGATGATGATCATGATCCTGATTATAATCATGATGATCATGACGATGATGCTGATGATCATGATGATGATCATGATGCTCATGGTGATCATGATCATGATCATCATGATGATGATCACGATGATGATGATGATGATGATGATGATGATGATGATGATGACGACGACGACGACGACTATGACTATGATGATGATGATGATGATGATGATGATGATGATGATGATGATCATTATGATGATGATGATGATGATGATGATGATGATTATGATGATGATGATGATGATGATGATGACGACGACGACGACGATGATGACGATGACGACGATGACGACGATGATGAAGATGATGACGATGATGACGATGATAACGATGACGACGAAAACGACGATTATGATGATATTAATAATAATAATAATAATAATAATAATAATAATAATAATAATAGTAATAATAATAATAATAATAATAATAATAATAATAATAATACCCCAGTGGACAAACTCCGCACCCAGAAGTCTCTGGCTTGTGAGGGGGAGCTTACACACATATACAAGGTGTTTCAAATATGATGGTCTATATTGTAGGTGGACATTCATTACTAGAAAAAAAAACTATATATTTTCATATAGGCATGCTTAATCTTTAAAATACAGCGTGTTAAACTTATTTGTTGTTTTTCTTGTTTTTCTGGATAACGTCCAGAAAAATTCAAATATTGGCGCAAGATTTGGGATACGGAGGTTCTCGAGAATGATGAATTTAACTATTTTAGGGTTAATCAGACTGCTTGCAGAGGACGCCATCTGTAAGAGTATGCTTGCATTCTATATTGGGCCTAATATAATTGACACCTTGTATACCGACGTTTTGTACAGCTGCTTTTAATTCCCTATCAATTTTAAGCAAGTACTCAGTCGAAATCTCTTGCGAATCGGTATGTGTTAACTGTTTATTTTCCTTTCTTGTTTATCACATTTTGCTCGAAAAAAGAAGTGATCAGAAGCAATCATACGGACAAAGCATAAAAGCTTATAACAGACACTGAACAAATAAATTTTTTATAACTTTTTACCAAAAAATGTTCAAAATGACCACCTCCCATTTGATATTGTATGATATTATTTCTTATCAGTTCTTTTTTCAAGCAAAATGTAATACACAAAAAACAGGAATAAACAATCAACACATACCGATCGCAATAAAAAGGTAAAAAATTTATTTCATTGAACGCAACATTAATTTTTGACCCGAGATCGACATACAGAAATTGAAATATCTCGAAAATTGTGTGTTTAAGAGCTTTCGACAGAGTGTACCATTTTTGCTTAAAATTGATAGGGGATTAAAAGCAGCAATACGAAACGTCGGTATACAGGGTGTCAAACAAATTAAGGCCAATTGAATGCAAGCATACTCTTAAAGGTGGCGCCCTCTGCAAGCAGTGTAATTAACTATTAGATATTTAAATTCCTTGCCCTGGAAAACCTCCGCATCCAAAATTTCACACCAATACTTGATTTTTTTTGGAAATTTTCTGTAAAAAAACAGGAAAAAAAAAACAAATAACTTTAACACGCTGTATTTCAAAAACTAAGCATTTGCGAACCCATGCTTATATGAACAAAACATTTTTTTCTAGTAAATAACGTCCACCTGTAATATAGACCATCAATTTTGAAACACCTGTATAGACAAAGCATAATCAAACTAAAACAGTTTATATGATTTAAATCGTTGCTTGCTGGGTAATCTAAAGGTTGGCGTGTTAAAACAATGCGCTTTATGATTTGCAATAACTTTCTATTAACAATCCTCACCTGAATCATTGCCACAGGACCGTGAAGACCGTCGCAGTCTGGGCTGCCAAACAGTCCTCGAGTAGGAGTTTCCAAATTTTCTGTGTTGATTAGCCTAAGAATCTTACCACCTACAAATTGTGTTTTGTGAAAACTCCTGATTAATACTTTTTAGTGAATTTTCATTAAGAAAACTCACAAATATTTTTCTACCCATACCTGCAGAGGCTAAAGCAAAATCGGGTCTACCCTCTCGCTCTCTTTCTATCCTCTCCAATTCAGCCTTAATGAATTTCTTAAATTTTTGACAGGCATCTGGTGGTTCATCTACACAGATAAACAGAAAAGTGGATCAATAAATAAATAAATAAATAAATAAATTAATAGATAAATAAATAGATAAGCAACTAAATAGGTATATAGATAAATACGTTAATAAATCAATAAATAGATAACTAAGTGACCAAATAAATAAATAGTTAGCTAAATAAAATTACTTTTGCTGCGTGTTTATAAGAGAACCATTTCTATAATTTCTAGCAAGCAAGATAATACGAGAACCTCGGTGGTGCAGGGTTAAGAACGTGTGCCTCTGAACCGAAGGGTACTGGGTTCGATCCCAGATCCTTGTACTTTTTCAGTACAAACTGTAACATTAACATCAGCCGAGGTTCTGGCATTGTATTTGAGCAAGTTGAATGTCTGCACGTTCCGCCCTTCGGAGGGGGCGTAAAGCCGTCGGCGCCGTGTCCATGCAATGTTGGGCACGTTAAAGATCCCTAACCTCCTTACAGAAAGGCAGGGGTTCGGCAAAATCCAGGATAGTGAGGTGAAACTGCTCCCTGGCGTCGGTGATTGGCCATAGTCGCGGAAATAGGCCGACGTTAAAAGAAACAAAACAACAACAACAAAATAATACGAGGTAAGCGCCAAGATTTCCCGGCTTGACATAGATCCATGGTATCGCAGCCTCTCAAATTTTGATGAGTCATTGGTTCAAGCCTTGGAAAAAAACAAAAATGGTTTTTATGTCAGTTAGTTCACACTTGTTTATCACGATGTGAGAACTCACGAAAATTGAGTATAGGGCTATTACTAAATATCTTGGAAGATGACTCAAGAACAGAAAGGACGGTGGAAGTGGTGACGGAAAACAAAATTGCTTTTGTTTAGAATCTTGTTTTAAACGATAGACGCTTGAAAGTAAAAGAACTATCAAAAGTCTGGACGCAGCAAATGTGTTATGGTAGTGAATTTTCATAGAAAAGCTCTGGCACCAAATATTTTTTATAACTTTTTTTCTTTTAACATACAAATATAAATTTTGGTATATAGTTTCCTTTTAATGTCATAAACTTACGTACCAAATTTGGTTAACATAGCTTTTCAATTTTTTGAGATAAAATTTTGTCCCGACAAAAACTTAAATTTTCCTGGAACACCTGGTTCGATTTTCCTGGCTAACGAACTCATCCAAGCCACTTGCAAAAGGAAGGTACATCCTAGATTTGACCAAAATCGGTCCATCGTTTTTTGTTATTGGTGTGAAACCTATATATCTATATATAAACATATAAAAATTGAAACTGACGTCGGATATGGGTTTTTTGGTGATCCTATATCGCGCTCATTTAAATTTTTGTTTTCAAAATTCATAAGTCTGGATCTCCCAATAAGTAAATTTATTCTAAGAAAATTCACTTCAAATGTCGGGCCCTTCAGATACCAAAATTCAACTTTCTAAGTTTATATAAAATTGAGTTATTCAAATTTGGAGCATTTAATGAAAATTCACTACCATGACGCACTTGCTGCGCTCCAAACTTTTTTTGCAATTGAGAGGCGATTTCTTCATATTTTTGTTAAAAATTTAATCTACTGTTGCAAATTTGAATTTACAATAAAACTTTTGTCTATAGACATTTGAAAATATGGTAAATAACTTGCTTTTAGTGTAATCCAGAAACAACGACTTGGACGTAGTAGTTTACTGTTTCTTCGTGGTGCTGGATTTAAGTGAGTTCCCTTGTCATATATATATATATATATATATATATATATATATATATATATATATATATATATATATATATATATATATATATGCAGTGGGGAATAACGCAAAGTACCCCCTCTGGATTCGTGGTGGTTTTAGGCTTCTTTTGCTATACATACATATACCTATATATATATATATATATATATATATATATATATATATATATATATATATATATATATATATAGCTACATAAATTTGTATAAAAATTGCGTGGATCATTTCTATTAAAATTCGCTACATAACGCATTTGCTGCGTCCACAATATATTTTCTTTGTCAATGAAATTGAATAAATTGTTTTTGTGATTACAAAATATGTTGATCTTAAAAAACTTTAAATGCACAACTCATTTCCTATAAGACTAGAAAATTAAAAAAAAATGTAGGTCTTTGAAAGAAAACTTGTGTTACAAACTTCGTTAAAAGTACCTACAAATGCTTTTCAGTTTAGTTAGTTTCCCGGAAGAACTGAACCTACCTGCCAAATTATAAACGTGGCAAGTATTATTCCTAGTTAATCGCTTGGAAGATTCCGTTTTAGTATACATTGCAAAATTTTTGCTCTAGGTTGTGATTCAAAGGTAGTGACAAAAAAAATGATATTTAGAAAATAGCTAATGTTACATCGAAATCTAGGAAATTTTGGAAATCTATTAATAGGTATTTTTATACAACAATAACATAAATGCCTTATTTTTTAAGGACTTGCTACAATGGAAAATCAAGTGAATTACACCAAACAAGAGTATGCGGACATGCATCTTATTTATGGAGAGACTGAATACGTGCCGTTGAGAGGTGGTGTGGCTTACAACGCCAGACGAGCGGCAAAGATATATGCGCAGCGCTGCCCAGACCGACAACTTCCATATTACGGCGTATTCGTAAGAACCCATAACGCCTACAGCGGTGGTAGAATGCCTGGCATCGATTGTGTTGATCGAACTTGAAGACCGCGAACTGCAGACGAGGATGCTGTCCTGGATGCTGTTATTGAAGAACCTGGTACCTCGACGCGAGAAGTACAGAGACGAACTGGTGTCCCAAGGTCTACTACTCATAGAATTTTAAAAATGTATGGGTACCATCCTTACCATATTCAGAGGGTCCAAGTTTTGGAATCGCGTGACTACGCTAGGCGCAAGCGATTTTGCGAAGTTATGTTCAGAAAGATCAGACAAGATCCCAATTTCTTCGATAAAGTTTTATGGAGTGACAGAGTCAGCATGTAAAAATGATGGATACATGAACCTTCACAACTTTCATAGTTGGAAAATTGAAAATCCTCATGAGTTCAGAGATGATCGGTCGCAGCATCAATTTAAGATACACCTCTGGGCCGGTGTTTTTGAAGGAACATATTTTGGATCAGTGGAACTGCCTCCTACGTTAAATGGTGAAGAATATTTGGGGTTTTTACAAAATAATTTGCCAGAACTGCTTGAAGACACCCCATTACAACTTCGGAGGGCAATGTGGCTTCAAAATCATGGATGCCCAGCCCAGTACGCCTTAGAAGTAACGCAATACTTAAATCAGACGTACCCGGACAGGTGGATTTGCTATCTAGGACCTAATTTGTGGCCAGCGCGCTCACGGGACCTGAATCCACTAGACTTTCTTTATTGGGGATGCTTAATAAATAACGTTTATGAAAAACCAATAAGAAATCAAGAGGAGCTACGTCAAAGAATCAACAGCAGATCAAGAAATTTCACGAAGCAGTATAAGAAGACTAAGAGGATCGTTCCTAAGACGATGTCGTTTATGTATAAGACAGAATTGGCCGTCAATTTGAACATGTGTTATGAATAAAATAATTTTTGTAAATACCTTAAAATTTGACAATTTTATTTTTTTTCCCGTAAAACTGTCAATGTCTTGAAAACCGTAAAGTTTTTGATAAGATCATAGGGTTTTTCAGAAAGGGCTTGAGCTAGCCTGCTTTAAGTAATACGAAAATATTGTCACCATCTACCTATAAAGTCTTTATAACATAAGATGCTAAAGAGATCACAAAATAATTTAAGGTTTGGTAGGTATCACACAAATGCAATAACATTTCGGTTAAACAAACGCTTTACTAAGAATAAAATAAAAGTAAATCTTAATATAATCCTAGTGTTTCAATTAATCTTATTGCGACAAGGAACGACACATTTTTAACCTGTTAAATAAACTGTCTGCATCACACTTTTTCATCATGAATTATTTTTCATAGGTACAATATTATTATTTAATTTATTCCTAGAATGAGATGCCAATCTTCAAATACTCACTTATTATACAACAGACTTCTTCTTCTCAGTCCACAAATTCACTTCTTTATTCCACTATCAAAACTACATTTAATAATATTACATTTTATGCTACAATAATAACTTGTAAATAGGTACATTATTTAAAGCACACAGAAGTTAAAACAAGATAAGGTTATGAGCAAAAAACTCCACTTCCAGACTTCGAGAACCGTCGAGCGTCGCGTTATCTCCATTGAATAACATTGTAATAACAAAAACAATTCACATTAAATTGTTTCTTCAATCTGGTCACCTATGCCCTATGCCTATGACACATTTGTTTTTCAGTTTTTCGCTGGAGCACGACGTGGAAGCATCTCTGCGAGTTTTGTGCTTCCTTTAATTTATTTATTCATTTCCTGTCTGAATTATTATTTGATTTTGTTATTTCTGTAATAACTCCCAGTCGGGATCCCGGCGCGTTATTTCATCGTAATATAATGCGTGGCGGTTTTATTTTCAAAAAGTCTCTGCGTCATTGTAGTTTAATGAATTTTCATTTTTTCAACTTTTCAAACAACCGGCAGTGTTTAGTGCGTGCCCCCCATTTTTTCACATTGAAAATAAAGTGTTAAATAGATAAATCAATAACTCCTTATGTTAAAAGATTAGTGGTTTTGGGGAGTGCAAGTGATTCCAGGATCCGGCACGGCGACACTGGGTACTGGGTATGGTGTTCCTGTTACTCAACGGTCGGCGCTGATAGTGATGGGCTTCTTTGCTAGTGGTAAGTTAGATTTTATTGATTGATTTGACCTTAATCCTTTACTAATATGCACACTTGATTTTTCAGTTTTATTTTACACAATTGAAAATGAACATGAATTTCTGGATTAATTTGAAAAATATTTTTGCTAAGACACTTTAACAGAGTAGCCTTTGATAAGAGAATTTTCCTGACCTAATGCAGTTTAGTTTAGGGTACAGTGGAAAGCGGAAATGATTTTTTTTTAATTTCGCGCGCTATTTACATAATCTGATTATTAATTAATTGAGCTTAATTTTTCAATAATTCAAATTACTCTTACAATAATTTCTGCTTAAAAATACCTGCGAATTGATATGTATCACCGTCAAAGTCTAAAGGCGATGTCGGTCTGTCGTCGCAAACCTGACTCTCTGTCTCCATTAGCCCTTTTCATCTCATTGTAACTGACACATTTCACACGTTGTGCCAGGTTTCCCAGACGTTTTTCTCACGGCCCACCGTTTTTCTTAACGAATTTTCATTAAAAGAAATTCGCGGTAATCTTTGAATACAGGGTGTCACACGGCGCATTATAAACGGCACAGGCCAGAAAATGAACAGGAACGTAAATACCGCATACAGTGTTGTCGGGTTGTAGTTCTTTCATTAAATAAGATCTAATCAATATTATACCTATACTTTTTAATATATTTTTGCCTGTATCAAATACATCTAAATTTAGGTCCTACAGCAGCTACAAATAATGTCACAAAACATAATATTGTTAAATTTTAGTGTATATTTGGTAAAGTTGCAGACAACCACCCAAACGCTTTTTAGTGATTTTCGGAGAAAAAATTCACTATTGGACAGATCCCGACTTTTGAATTTTATAAAAAAAATTCAAATGAGCGCGAACTAGGAGCCCTAGAACCCATATCCGGGGTCAGTTTAAATTTTTTATGTATATATATATATATATATATATATATATATATATATATATATATATATATGCATGTTTTTTGAAACAGCCTGTATATATTATATATATATATATATATATATATATATATATATATATATATATATATATATATATATATATATATATATATATATATATATATATATATATATATATATATATATATATATATATATAGGCTGTTGCAAAAAACATGCACCATCGCTCGTAGGGCAATTCCTTACTAAAAAATAAGAAAAAAAGTTACTGTGCACATGGGCTCGGAAACGCATAGTTTCCAATATACAGGGAGTTGAATTTTAATTTTTTTAAAATTTTTTATAAATAATTTCAAAACCACTGGATTGATTTTAATGAAACTCGGAACTTAAAAGTGTATCATGAAAGTGCATATTTTCAAGTGAACATCTACTTAAAACTGCGTCAGTGGCGTGCGTACGCGTACGGGGCAACTGTAAAAATTCATTTGGGGAAAAATATGTGCGCCACTGTCTTTTTCCAATTTTGATACATCAGTTATGAAGCTTATTACATAAGCCACAAAAGCTACCTCTTGGTATTTCTTCGTTCAGGATATCCCCTAGGAGATATGATTAATTTTATAAAAAGGGGCAAAGTACCGATTAGTCGGCGTAATAATAATAATAATAATAATAATAATATATGTTTACTGCAACCATAAGAATATGAAAAACAAAACATACAGTAAACATTACAGCAATAAACGTGCAAATAACTAACCTACGTAAAACTTATTGGTGATAAACATTGAAATGAATATTACAAACATTGATAAAAAATGATAAATAAAAAATAAAAATAAAAAATAAAAAATGAAAAAAGTAATCGTAAAGACACCATGATTTTTCCAAACTCTTGTTTTTTGTACATTACTCAATTGACTTTAATAACAAAGCTAAAGAAAATGTTGAAAATGACCACCATTAGCGTCGTTACAATTATTTAACCTTCTGCGCAAAGATCTTCTTACTCTTCTGCAAATATTTTGATCTTCTCTAATGCTGTCAAATGCATATTCTATTCTTCCCAACAATTCTTCTCGTGTATTTACTGGTGTTTTATACACTAATTCTTTTAAATGACCCCACAAATAAAAATCGAGAGGATTCAGGTCCGGAGATCGAGGTGGCCATGACACCGGACCTCCACGACCAATCCATCGGTGACCGTATGTGTTGGCTAAATATGTTCTTACAACTGCTGCAAAATGTGCGGGCGCACCATCATGCTGGAACCACATTGTACCATTTCTCATAAAAAGCGGTAGTAACAACGGCAAATCATTTTGTAAAAAAATTAAATATGATTCATGGTCAAGACGATTCGGTAGAACAACAGGACCAATTATGTGATTTTCAATAATAGCAGCCCAAATATTGATGGAAAATTGATACTGCGAATTTGCAACTCTTAGAGAGTGTGGGTTTTCATCGGCCCATGTATGTAAATTGTGAAAATTTACGATACCTTTTCGCGTAAATGACGCCTCATCAGATAAATAGTACACGTTTAGAAAAATGTTGGTCGTGCCTAAGTTTGTTTAAGAACCACTGACAAAACATTACCCTTGGTTGAAAGTCTCTAGGTAGAAGTTCCTGGACACGTGTAAAATGATAGGGATATAAACTTGGATCCTTCAGAGTTCTGTGAACTGATGATGCCGAAATATTACCCAGTTCGGTGGCAATAATTCTCGTACTTGTACTAGGATCACGTTCAACTCTATTTAATATTGCCTCTTCAACTCGTACAGTTCGGCGGTATCTTCTGCGTCCAGAGTCAGCTTTTAAAGGTTTTAAAGAACCAGTTTCTCTCAAATGTCTTACAATACGTGGGAAAATATTTTTGTCAGGAATTCTTCTTTGCGGATAAGTTTCCTGATAAACTCACACAGCTTGTTTAGCATTTTGATTTGTTTGTCCATAAATTAACAACATATCAGTCAAATCCGCTGAAGTGTACTTAATGAAAACCATCTTGAGAGGAGGAAATAATATTAATGAGCAGCTCAGTATCAACAAATAACTAAAAACGAAAATACTGCACCGTATCAAAATTTAAAGAATAGCACGAAAACTCTTTTGACGCCTACAAAGCACTTCAAAATTGTAGAATTTAGAGAACTGTCAAAAATTATAGTTTCATGGCACTTTACGATTACTGTTTTCATTACTCCAACGAATCGGTACTTTGCCCCTTTTTATAAAATTAATCATATCTCCTAAGGGATACCTGAACGAAAAAATACCTAGAGGTAGCTTTTGTGGCTTATGTAATAAGCTTCATAACTGATGTATCAAAATTGGAAAAAGACAGTGGCGCACATATTTTTTCCCCAAATGAATTTTTACAGTTACCCCGTACGCACGCCACTGACGCAGTTGTAAGTAGATTTTCACTTGAAAATATGCACTTTCATAATACATATTCAAGTTCCAAGTTTCATTAAAATCAATCCTGTGGTTTTGAAATTGTTTATAAAAAATTTAAAAAATAATTAAAATTCAACTCCCTGTATATTGGAAACTATGCGTTTCCGGGCCCAGGTGCACAGGAACTTTTTTTCTTATTTTTTTAGTAAGGAATTGCCCCACGAGCGATGGTGCATGTTTTTTGAAACAGCCTGTTATATATATATATATATATATATATATATATATATATATATATATATATATATATATATATATATATATATATATATATATATATATATAACACCGATAAGTCAAAAAATAGTACGCCGATTTTGATAAAGTTTAACATGTGCCTTTCTTTTGTAAGTGGCTTGGATAAGTTCGTTAGCCAGGAAAATCGGAACAGGTATTCCGGGAAAATTTTGATTTAAAAATTTATTTCAAAAAATAAAAAAGATATGGTAAACAAATTTGGTAAGTAGGTTTATGATATAAAAAGTTGGCTATAAACTAACATTAATATGTCATGTTACTAGCAAAAAAGTTCTAAAAAAATATTTGGTGCCAGATTATTTCTACGAAAATTCACTACCATAACGCACTTGCTGCGTCCAGACTTTTGAAAAATGTTTTCAGAAACATGCCGCACCACCACCCCGGGTGCAAATGACCTCCCGAACAGCTTGAGATAAAACGACTGCTGATACATAAAGTTTGGTATCTTACATGAACGCTGACAGTATTCTTACCTTTTGTTCTTTTGCCTTTACCGAGTTATTTACGTTTAAATTTTTTTACACATTACATACTTTTTAAACAATTTCTTAGTACGGTTCTGTTCCGTGACACCCCTTCCCCTCCTAAACATATCATTCGACACAAAGTTAACATTGACTTTGGGAATCCCTGGAATATTCTAGACACATATAATATTGGCTTCTACTGCAGCAGCTGAGAAATTGTTTAAAAAGTATGTAATGTGTAAAAAACTTTAAACGCAAATAACTCGGTAAAGGCAAGAGAACAAAAGGTGAGAATACTGTCAGCGTGCGTGTAATATACCAAACTGTATCTATATCAGCTGATAAATTGTTTAAAAAGTATGCAACGTGTAAAAAACTTTGTATGTAAATAACTCGGCAAAGGCAAGAGAAGAAAAGGTAAGAATGTCAGCGTGCATGTGAGATACCAAACTTTATCTATCAGCAGTTGTTTTATTTCAAACTGTTCGGGAGGTCATCTGCATGCAAATTCACGAATTTTCTTTGTGGTTTGTGCATTCAGTGAGGGGGGGGGGGCTTCTAAGCATGTTTCTGCAAAGATTTCTCAAAAAGTCTGGATATATATATATATATATATATATATATATATATATATATATATATATATATATATATATATATATATATATATATATATATATATATATATATATATATATATATATATATATATGAAAATTGAAACTGACCCCCGATATGGGTTGTAGGGGTCCTAGTTCGCGCTCATTTGAAAATTATTTTATAAAATTCAAAAGTCGGGATCTCTCCTTTAGTGGATTTTTTGTAAAAAAATTAACGATAAAGCGTTCGGGAGGTTGTCTGCAAATTTACCACATCTACACTTGAATGTAATACTATTATGTTTTGTGACATTATTTTTAGCTGATGTAGGACCTATTTTGAGATGTATTCTCTTCACAATGTACAACACATTTGATACAGGCAAAACTATATTAAAAAGTATTTAATATTGATTAGATCTTATACAATGAAAAACACTACAACCCGACAACACTGTATGTAGTATTCGGGTTTCTGTTCGTTTTCTGGACTGCGCCGTGTCGAATGCGCCGCGTGACACCCTGTATTCAAAGATTACTGAAATTCTCTAGTAGAGAGGTATCGATGGTGAGACTTTGCAAAAAAATTTCAAATGAGCACGAATTAGGGTCACTGAAACCCAAAACCAAGGTCCGTTATTTGTATTTTTATGTTTATATTCCATTTATTTGCTGATTTATTTGCATATATTTGTAGACTAGCTCACGTGGGGTTTTAAGATAATTTTTTTCAGAAACATGCTTAAAACCCCTTGGATGCACATACCATAAGAAAAATTTCTTGCAAACAACGCCCAGGAAAGATACGGGACCAGAAGTAAATAAGGGTGCTGGCCCGGAAGATAAAAGGAAATATCAGCGGAAAATGCGAAAAAACAGCTTAGTCTGAACTTAAAAAGCTGCCTTTCTCACATTTTGCAGCCTACCTCCATTACACCATGTCTACCCCGCATTCGCCCCCTGGTCCCGTAACTTTCTGGGGGGTTGTTCCGAAGACATTTTCCATGTGGTTTATGCATCGAGAGTGTTTGTAGGCGTTTAGAAGGGGGAGGAAACTCTCACGACGCAGTAGCGGACACCACCCTCCTGACCCACCCCCAAATCAAAAACACCGCGGGTGTAATCTGAACAATAAATAGTGATAGTTAACTGCACGGGAAGAGATGTACCGGAAAAGAAGCATGTAACAGCATGTATAAATAGAGAAATTGTGAAACAAAAATCATTGTCAACTTACTGCACCAGACCAGCGAAGAAGTTTGAATGTAAATAATTCAGCAAAGACAATAAAGTAAAAGATAAAAATAGTGTTAACGTGCATGTGAGATGTCAAACTTTATCTATCAGCAGTCGCCTTATTTAAAACTGTCCATGAGGTGCACTGCAAATTCACCCAAAAAATAGTGCTGCACATTGAATCATAACTTCCATATAGCTGTGATAATTTATTCTCTCCAGTTAGACATTGTCATGGAATGAATTCAGTGCCCATGACTTGACCACAAAGAAAATATTTGTATTCCTGCACACATAAACTTTTGAAACGTTATATTACTCGGGTTTAATCGAAAAAGTTCGGGACACAGCAAGTGCGTTATGATAGTGAATTTTTATTAAATGTTTCAAACTTGAATAACTCAATTTTCTATAAACTTAGAAAGTTTAATTTTGGTAGTAATGCCTCTTCCAAGGCAACATATCTACTAAATTTCATTAAAACAGCTTTGTAATTTTCGGAAAAAAAATCTTTTTCCAAATAAAACTCAGAATTTTCCCGTAAAACCCTGTCCGATTTTCCTGGCTAACGAATTCATCCAAGCCATTAATAAAAGAAAGGCACTTGCCAAGTGTAATCGAAATCGGATAGTTATTTTTTTAGTTATCGGATGGATACATATATATATATATATATATATATATATATATATATATATATATATATATATATATATATAATGGGTTCTAGGGGTCCTAGGGGTCCTAGTTCGCACTCATTTGAAAACAAATTTGCAAAGTCTCACCATCGATACCTCTCTATTAGTTTAAAAAAAAATAATTCACTAAAAATGTCAATTTTCACCAAATCACCCCATATTTATCCCCTACCCCCTAAAGCGATCTTACCCAAAAACAATTCGAGGCGTTTCTTTGTCAAGTGTTAACCGGATACCAAATTTGAAGATTATACCTGAATTCGTTAGAAAGTTATTGCGCCTATTAACAGACAGACGTACATGTTGACAGACCGACTGACTGACAGACCGCCAGACAAAAAAATGTTCGTTCCAGAATCAAGTTTTCTATATGTTTTGAGACTTTTTACGCCGTTTATGCAAAAAAAATTGAAATTTTTGTCAACAATATTCCACTCGCACACATTCAACCCCCAATTAAATTGTAGCACAGAATACCAGATGTTTGATGAAATTAAAACTTCTCTAATAAATAAACCCTAAAACGTTCTATTACTCGAGTTTGAATGAAAAAATGTCAATTTTCACCTACCCCCTAAATCGATTTTACCAAAAAACTGTCCGAACCGTTCGTTTCTCGAGTGCTAACTGTATGCCAAATTTGAAGACGATGTCTCAATTCGTTCTAAAGTTATCGTAGCCAGACAGACATACACACCGACAGATAAAAACATTTTCGTTTCCAAATCATGTTTAATATATGTTTTTACGATATTTAAGCGAAAAAAATATTTTAAATTTTTGTCGCCGATGCGATACTTCCACACGTTGTGGCGATGTGGAAGTAATAGTGCTATAAATTGAATCATAATATCCACTGTGATAATCTACGCTCCTCAGAAAGACATTCTCATGAAATTAATTTAGGGTCCATCACTTGATCACAAAGAGAATGTTCGTATTCCTGTACCCATTAACTTCTGAAACGTTATATTACTCGAGTTTTAACGAAAAAATGTCTATTTTCCCCAAATTACCCCTCATTTATCTCCTACCCACTGAAGCGATCTTACGCAAAAATAATTCGAAAAGTTCTTTTAGCTGGTCCTAACTTATACCAAGGTTGAAGTTGATATCTAAATTGGTTGGAAACTTATTGCGCCTACTAACAGACAGGCGTACAGGTCGACAGACCGACCGACAGACAAAAAAACCCGTTCCAGAATCAAGTTTCTATATGTTTTGAGACTTTAAAAAAAATCATGAGCTAAATGGAAGCTGTGGGGCGATGCTTCGTCTTCTTGATACCATCTTGTTCTAGCTTATTCCAAACTTAATATGTTGAGAGAAACTAGAATCACTTCGTGCAAAATATTATAACTCACACCAGTGAGATTTTCATCGTATATTTTAATCCCAAAAATCTCATCGTTCTTAATTGCGCAAAACACATTGAATGACCACCTGTCTTGGAAATAGTTGATCCTGGTAACATGGGGATTCTCATCTGACCAAAAGTGACTATTGCGGCGATTGTACATGCCATTTTTGGAGAACTTAGCCTTATCGCTCCAAATAATTCTCTTGCAAAAATTCGCACCTTCTTGTGTTTTCAGTAGCAACCATTCACAGAACTCAACACATCTAGGAAGATCGTTTGGTTGGAAACCATGTATCGGGTGGTAAGAGAAGGGTCTCCAATGATGCTTTTTCAAAATTATGTGAATCGTTCTCGCTGACAAGCGTAATTATTTTTCACAATCCCTGATGGATGCCCTGGGGTCAGCAACAAAAAATGCCAATACGTTCACTTCGTTTACCTCGTTATCGACGAGTGGCTTACGCTTTTGTACTTTTTGGCGAAAACTTCCATGGTGTGAACAATTTTGCAGCAACCTCTTTATCATGTTGTGGCTGGGTTTCGGTTTATTCGGATACTTTTCTGCAAATGCACGACATATTCGGCCCACAATTCGTTGGCACTCACCATAAATAATTAGAAGCTCCAAAAAATCGTCGTTTGCGTACTGCAAATTTGCCATTTTTGCACCGCGGTGACTGATAGTATCTCGATTTTTATGACAAGCATACTATCAAGTTCCAAAGCCTGCTTTAAATCTATTGTGACAATTTGAATTAAGTGAATCCAATAAAATTGAAATATTCGGCAAACGGTGAAATTTGGGTATAGAGAATGCTAATACACGTCGCAAGGGAAATCGGATGCGAACCGAAATAGCTCATAAAATATAGAGTGTTCCGTTTGAAATAAGCGCGTAATTGTGATTTCAATTTTACCAAATGGCACGGCTAATTCTCATCACCCTGTATATTTCAAAGAAACGCTATCAAACGTGTCGTTTAGGTGCCAATCTGGGGGTCATCTGTACAAAAACTGAGTCTTCTCAGTTGTCTTTTTACAGAGAGATAGCGTGCAACGTTCACCTTACTTTTCGCGAGAATTTTCAAAAAAATCGAAAAATTTCGAAAACGGTTGATTTTTTACATATGGTATATTATTAATAATTTATCTCAAATTCAATGTAGAAATATGATGACAACAGCCATGTTGTATTTAAAATAAGCAAGTCATGGTCACTTCCCGTTAAACCGGAAGTCTGACATAAAGTAAGCTATTTTCACTGAACTGGAATTTGCCTCAATTGTACGTGTGTAAATTTTAAAATTTCAAATCGGAGTAGTTATTGAGAAACGGCTAACTAAAGGTCTTGGCGCCACATCTTGTATATATATTTGTGTATGTGTGTATGTCATACCAATAACTCAAAAAAAATAATGGGCTGATTTTGATGGAACTTTTAGGTACCTTCCTTTTGTAAGTGGCTTGGATAAGTTCGCTAGCCAGGGAAATCTGACCAGTTTCCGGCAAAATTCTGGATTTTCTTTTGGAACATTTTTGTATTTCCGAAAATAACAAAGTTATGGCAACCAAATTTGGCACACAATTTATTTATATTATAAAAACTATACATTAAACCAAAATTTAAAACTCTAAGTTAAAAGAAAAAAGTTCGGGACGCAGCAAATGCGTTATGGTAGTGAATTTTCATTAAATGCTCCAAATTTGAATAACTCAATTTTCTATAAACTTAAAAAGCTGAATTTTCGCACGTTATAAGGTATTTCCCAGGGAAACATATCTAGCAAACTTCATTAAAATACCTTTGTAATTTTCGAAAGAAAATTCAAAATTTTCTTGGAAAACCTTTTCAAAGATTTCCTGGCTAACGAACTCATCCAAGTCATTAATAAAATAAAGCTACTTGCCGAGTTTCATCCAAATCGGTTGTTTATGTATGTTTTGAGTTATCGGTTATATATATATATATATATATATATATATATATATATATATATATATATATATATATATATATATATATATATATATATATATACATATAAAAATTGCAACTGGCCCCGGATATGGGTTCTAGGGGTCCTAGTTCACGCTCATTTGAATTTTTTTGGAAAGTCTCACCATCGATACCTCTCTATTAGTGAATTTTTTTTTGAATAAAAATTCACTAAAAGTAGTAGGCGTTTAAACGAAAAAAGTTTGAGTGACACTGGTGTCACAGAATTGCACAAAACCAAAATATTTTATGTGGTTAACAAAATCTACTGAATATTACAGGAAAATTTGCATTTTTCTTGGCGTACAGGTACCTATATAATTTTCATAAAAAAAACTCGTGGACCGTTTATATGAAAATTCACTACCATAACACACTTGCTTTCTCCAGCCTTTTTTTTAAATTTCGTGTCCTGCGATAAAATTTACATATTTCAGACAGTTAAACGGATTCCGGGAGGAAAATTACGCAAAATGTATCAATTTTCTCATCGATTATTAGGGTTTTCTTGTTTCGTTTTCTTTGTCTGGAAATTAGGGTGGATTTTTCGATCACCGAATTTATCTTATCTGTTGATCTCTTTATGACAGGCAGTTACATATTAATACCAAAATCGTGTATTTAGCGAATTTTCATTTAATTAGCGCAAATTATGACCCCTAGAACCGATCTCCGGGGGCAGTTTTAATTTGTATGTTTCCTAGAACCGTTACAACATCAGATATGGAGCTTTGGGCTATTCTCCTTTGCATATTATGGCAGTGCCTGCCTTAAGACCGACTTGTTGGAGCATAGGTATGGCATATTGAAGAATCCTAAGTAAGAAGGACGAAACCGGTCTGTGTCTCCTGCTTTACATAATATAGGATATGCCAATTAAAACTTTTCAGCTGGAAAATATCAGAATTAAAAAAAACTTTAACTTTGTTTTCAACGGGGAGACATGATGGCGTACGTTTTGGTGTCTTAGTCTACCCCTTAGATAGGGGCGTAAAGTATCTTTAGACTTTAAATGGCACCCTATGTTGAGTGACACCTTATTTTAAAGCTTTCTCAATTCTGTTCATAACGACATACGACTTCTTGGTTGGTTGGTTGGTCTTCTTGGTTGGTTGGTTGGTCTTCTTGGTTGGTTGGTTGGTCTTCTTGGTTGGTTGGTTAGTCTTCTTGGTTGGTTGGTCTTCTTGGCTGGTTGGTCTTCTTTCGTTGGTCTTCGTGGTTGGTTGGTTTGGATATGGCAATAAAATCATCAATAAGAAAATAAGACAAAATATCAATGAGTGAAAGAATGTTATTTAATTAAACATTTAAATTGTTTCCCTCCACTTCCAAATAATAATAAAATATTTGCTTCACTTCCGAACGAATATTTCAAATCATTTCGCGTGTTATCGGCCGACTTTTTTTTTAACAATTTCTCGACAAAAAATATTTCTTATATGATTTTTCGTTTATCTCTTAATAAACTTTATCAACTCAACTTTCGTACCTGTTTTATTTTAAACGAGACATGTAAATATCCCGTAAAACCATCACAGACTCGTTTGAATTCCAATTCGTGAAAATGTTTCTACAACTGCTGAAAATGTGGAAATAATTAGTTTGTTCTAAAATAACAACTGTGCACGGCAAGGAGCACATATTTTCAATGATCGTCATCCTGAGAAAAACACTTCGCACCGGTACGTCCTGGATTTAATGCATAAATTGTGGGAGACTGGATCGGTTGCGAACAGAAGGCATCAACATCAGCAGGTAGTACGTAATGAGGGTAATCAGATAGGAAGGAATACAACCTTTCTGTACTCAGTCTGTTTTCCCGATCAATGTACGTTTCAAATGGATGGAAAAAAGTTGACCGCTACTCAAGTGATGAAATCCAAACATTTTTCGTGAAACTCATACGCAGCATTCGGTGAATTTGAATGTTTGAGCGGGCATACTGGGAGACCACCTCATAGGTCCTTTCTTCCTACTGGCAAATCTGGATCGAAACGTGTATCTGGATCTACTGGAAACGAATATCTACCCGAGGACTGTGGAAGTATTAGAAAATGACAACGCGTTGACAGAAGGGGATGTATGGTTTCAGTAGGATGATGCTCCACCATATTTTGCCGCAACTGTCCGTGATTTTCTTAATCAAAGCCTTCCTAATCACTTTGAGTGGCCCCACAGATCGCCAGATTTATCAGCTTAGTCATCCTGAGAAAAACGCTTCGCATTGGTACGTCCTGTATTTAATGCATAAATTTAGGGAAACTTGATCGGTTGTAAACAAAAAGCATCAATATTAGCAGGTAGTACGTAATGAGGGTAATCACTTAGGAAGGAATCCAATCTTTATGTACTCAGTCTGTTTTGCCGATGAATGTACGTTTCAACTGGATGGAAAACTTGACCTCCATAATTGCCGCTACTGAAGTGATGAAATCCAACAATTTTTCGTAGAACTCATACGCAGCATCTGGGGAAATTAAATGGCTGCGAGGGTATATTGGGAGCCCACCTCACAGGTCCTTTCTTCATACTCGGAAATCTGGATTGAAACCTGTATCTGGATCTACTGGAAACGCATATCTACCCGAGGATTGTCGAAGTATTGGAAAATGACAACGCGCTGGCAGAAGAGTATGTGTGGTTTCAGTAGGATAATGCTCCACCACATTATGCCGCAGCTGTACGTGGTTTTCTTAATTAAAACCTTCCCAATCACTTTGAGTGGCCTCTTAGATCGCCAGATTTAACAGATTAGACTTCTTTCTATAGGGACATTTGAGGTCGAAAATTTATGCAACACGACCAAACTCACGTGAGGATCTTCGTCGGCGAATGTCTACAGATAACGCCCGAAATGCTTCGAAATGTTAGTTCAGAAGTGGAGCAAAGATTTTATTATCGTATAGAAGTGGAAGGAAACAATTTGTACATTTAATTGAACAATATTCTTTCGTTCATTGATATTTTGTCGTATTCTTTAATTGATGACGGAAACTTACGTCATCACGTGTCCCCCTTGAAAACGAAGTCGACTTGTCTCTGCCTTTTCTTTTTTTGTTGATATTTTCCAGGTGGAAGTTCTAATTAGCGCATCTTGTATTTACAATGATTTTTCTTAAATAACCTGCCTTCAATTCACAAGCATTTCGCCTTAAAAACAACTATGTTATTGATAACATTTTATTTGAAGCACTATTTATGTAAATTTTATACTCAATGGTCTTTCTTTTCTTTCAGGGTACGTATTGAAGAGTTAGTTGCTGCGACGACGGATCAGTAAGCCAAAAGGGCGTTCAATCGAGGTTGGTGTCTTTTTATTTCCTAGCTGTTAAGGTTTGGCGTCCATCGTTGCATTAATTCTGCGTACGTTTTCGCGTGCAAAGTTTATGTGAGGTTGTATTTATTGTTTTGTGCAGGTAGTTTCTCATTTTTTCATAGTGACAGGTAATTAGATTATTTTGTTTTGCGAGAATGTGTAGGTATATTAAAGAGTTTCTAATGGTTTTCTTTTTTAGGATAATTGAAACAAAAATAAAGAAATGATGAAATAAATAATTGTGGTCAAAATTTATACGCAAGAATTGTATTTTATGGTCAGTATTATACAAAGGTATTGGCGTAAATGTATTGAAATTGGAGCAAAGGTATTATAGAAGGGTGGTAGTTATACAAAGATGCTTTTCAAAGGTATTGTAAAATAATTGTGTTGTACAAAGAGAATATTTTTAACATGAATTACTTTATATATTGGTACCTACTATCTGTTTTTAAACATTATCTTTGAGTAGTTTTACAACGTACGTACGTGGTTTTTATTGTATAACTTATCTTTTGCCTTATACGTGTAATTTTATACCCCGTTATTCTTCATTGATCTTGATCATTGATTTTAAAATGTGTATAACTTATTCGTTTATATTTCTTGTCATCTCTAATTGAGATTTTGTTACTATGCATTTTTTATTCGTCTTCTATTTTCAGCTATATGAGTGAGTATAACTGTAACGTTTTTTAACTCCTTATTTTAATATAGAAACATTTCTTTGCAGGTTGGGTAACTATATTTTATTATTTATTTTTTATTGTTTATAATTTATATATTTAAACATGTATGTGTTGATAATTTGTTTTTACTTTTTCTTGTATTTTGCATCCACAATTATAACCATCTGTTTTATAGACTGGGTAACATTTCTTCAATGTAGTAACTAACCATTTTCTTTGAGCGATTGTAAATATAAATTTTCTTTCTTCGATGTTAGCGATTTTTAGATATTTTTTAGCCCAAATTTATTGTTGACTATTTTATATGTAATAGCTGAGTAAATCGTTAACATATGCGGCACTGGTCTGGTGGCATAAGGTGACACAATCCAGTGCCAAACAAAAAGTAGGCAAGATCCAAAGAATGGCTTGCCTAGGCATCACAGGAGCCATGTCTTCAACCCCAACAGCCGCCATGGAGGTGTTGCTGGATCTGCCCCCCTACACTTAGTTATTATGGGGGAGGCCAGGCTAGGACTATACAGACTAGCCTGCAGACTGAAGATCAACCCAGGCTTCAGGGGCCACTGCAAAATTCAGGAGATCGTGAAGGAGCCCATGCTTGACATGAGGTCAGACTTCACGAGCCCGCGAGGCATAGCGGGAGGAGACGCCGGGCATACCACGGGACGCGTTCGTCTGCTTCACGGACGGATCCGGCGGGGAGCGTGGGACGGGGGCAGGTGTTTACTCGGAAGGACCGAGGGTAAGTCATAATATTTCCCTCGGAGCCCATGCAACGGTGTTTCAGTCCGAAATGTACGCCATCCTGCACTGTGTGCGGGAGAACAAGAGGAGGGACTACACCAACAAGCGGATCCTCAAAGACACAGACAGCCAGGCAGCCCTTAAGGCACTAAGTAGCCCACGTGTAAATTCCTGGCTGGTGAGTGAGTGCCGACACGAGACGAGCGACCTGGCTGCGCAGAATGAGGTGACCCTCATCTGGGTGCCGGGTCACTCCGGGATCAAAGGCAATGAATAAGTTGGCAGTCTCGCGAAGAGAGGGTCAGCAGAACCATTTATGGGACCAGAACCGGCTCTGTGCGTGACAAAGAGCACTGCCAGGGGAGCCATTAAGTCCTGGGTCAGAAACTAACACAAGGTGTACTGGGCGGACTGTCCAGGGCTCAGACATGGGAAGTCAATAATTGAGGGACCCAGTTCAAAGAGAGCTGTGGAGCTGCAGAGGACAGCTCAGAAACACAACAGGTCTCTTGACGGTACACATGGCCGTCAAGCAACACCTGCATAAAATGGGACGGTTCGAAGGGGACCTCGCATGCAGACTCTGCGGCGAGGGGGAGGAATCAGCCCAGCACATCTTGTGCGAGTGTAAAGCACTGGACCGCAAAAGACAACTGATCTACGGTCAGTCTAGACCGGAGACAGAGCAATATAAAACCTAACCCTACCAATCGCTGTGCAGACTAGTTCAAGGCACAGTCATTTTGGAATGGGTGGAGTAAGACTAAGGGTATGCACAATCAACAAAAGGTTGCAGTGCTATCGGGTCGCCAAGGCCGCGGACGAGCCCTGAGGGAAGAAATAGCTGAGTAAAAATTGCATTCTGTGATAGTACACCCTGGAGAATCCAATTTACCACAACATATTTTGAAGACATCACGATCGTTTCGAAAACAAAGTTCACGTCATCAGAAGGTGAACAATCCAAATTCTAGATTACGCATTCTTTGATGCAGCTTGCTTATCGAAACGATCGTCACGTCTTAAGAGTGTGTTTTGGTGAATTGGATTTTAAAAGTGTACCTATATACTAACTGGAATCCATTTTCAGGTTTATCCATTATTTTCTTTTGCACATCAAATTATATTACTCTCTTTCAGCGTTAATATTACCTTTCTTTAGATCTAATTATATTAATTTCTTTCAGCGTTAATATTATCTTTTTGGTTCAGGTTTTGAAACGGTAAGTTATTACCCTTTAGATTTGATTGAATTTTTACATTATATTAGTAAATAGGTGTGTTTAAATTGTTTCACTGAAAACTTTATATTAGTAAATAGGTGTGTTTAAATTGTTTCACTGAAAACTTGTTTATTTTATAGATTTCTTGACATATTTCTTTTTTTTAAATCTGTTTTTGTATGTGTTTGTTTGTTTCTTTTGTTTTAGGTGGAGGGGTGCTCAGATACCTCCACGTGGTCCGGCTGGAATGTAACATAAAATAATACAGAAATGCTAATGGAAAAATAGATTTCATTATTTAAAATTTTTATTACCATCTAGAAGTTTGAATATTCTTGTCTTAAATCGAGTCGTATATTTTATGTTCCATACTAAGTCCTGAGCAATCGTATTCAAAAAAGGATTCTTTGTTAAATTTTCGATTACAAAAACATCAATTTTACTAGGACTTTGAGTTGACATATGTTGTATGTAGTTGTTTGAGGCTTACAGAAAAACATTCGTTTCAACAGATTTCTATTAGTGCAAAGTAAAGCCTGCCTTTTTAAGTATACAGGGTTGATCACTGAGAACTGCATCGATTGATTATGGGACAACCATGATCAGGAAAAATCTCAAAATTTTGTACTGGATTAATGTACTTGGCGCACACTCGGCTAAAATATTTTCAGGCTAGTGGTAGGTATTTCCGGTTATACTGGAAGTAGATGTCAACTTCCTTATTTCAAGTTGGACATCCAGTATATTATGACATTTTGAGATTCTGTGTAAAATTCTGAATACTTTTTGTGTATAATGTCATATACCTGGCGTGTTCAAACCGAAAATATTGATATTTTTCTCTCGTACACACGACATATTTATTCACTTTGTTTAGTAAAATTTACCAGCTCATGATTTCAAAAACTTCCCTGTTTTATGGAGATTCCAAAATGGTATAAAACATTATCAATATCTCTAAAAGTAATTCACTGTCGACGATTGAACGTAAATTTGGAGGCGAAATCAGGTAACTAATACATAAAAACAAACAAATTGTGACACTTACCATTTATAAATTTTATTCATAACAGATTGTCAAATTGACGGCCATTCTGTCTTATACATAAACGCCATTGTCTTAGGAACAATCTTCTTAGTCTTCTTAGATTGAGAAAATTTCTTGAGCTGCTGTTCTGATTCTTTGACGTAGCTCCTGTTGATTTCTTATTGGTTTTTCATAGATTTTATCTTTTAAGCACCACTAATAAAAAAGTCTAGTGGACTCATGTCCGGTGAGCGAGCTGGCGACGAGATAGGTCCTAGACGGCCATTCCACCTGCCCGGGTGTATCTGATTAGAGCATTGCCTTACTTCTAAGGCATAGTGGGCTGGGCATCCATAATTTTGAAGCCACATTGTCCTCCGAAGTTCTAATGGTATGTCTTCCAGCAGTTCTGGCAAATTATTTTGTAAAAAACGCCCGATGTCTGTGGCCATTTAACGTAGCAGGCGGTTCCACGGGTCCCAAAAGTGTTTCGTTAAAAATACAGAGGTTTATCTTGAATTGATGCTGGGGATACTCTCTGAACTCATGGGGATTTTCAACTTTCCAACTATGAAAGTTATCAAGGTTCATGTATCCATCACTTTTACATGCTCACCCCATAAAACTTTATCGAATAAATTGGGATCTTGTCTGATTTTTCTTAACATAATTTCCAAAAATCGCTTGCGCTTGACCCTCTGAATATGGTAAGGATGGTACCCATACCTTTTTAAAATTCTATGAGTAGTAGACCTTGGGACACCAGTTCGTATCTGTACCATCGATACCTCTCCACGTCGAGGTAGCAGGTTCTTCGATACAGAATATCATCCTCGTCTGCAGTTCGCGGTCGTCCAGTTCGATCAACACGATCGATGCCAGGCATTCTACCAGCGCTTTGTGCATTATGGGTTCTTATAAACACGGCGTAACATAGATGTTGTCGGTCTGGGTAGCGCTTCACATAAATCCTTGCCGCTCGTCTGGCGTTGTAAGCCACACCACCTCTGAACGGCACGTATCGAGTCTCTCCACAAATGAGATGCATGTCTGCACACTCTTGATGGGTGTAAAATTCACTTGATTTTCCATTGTATCAAAAATCCAGAGTAAAACAAAGTCCGTTAGTGAATTTCTTTACTGCGAAGTGAGCGCGTGTGTAGCAAGTACAAATGAGTAATCTTACTGACACTGACAAATAATGTTTATAAATCTCAAAATCTGTTTCTTTTGTTTATAAGTGGTCTGTATTCACTTCCAAAATTACTTGCAATCGTCAATAGTGAAATACTTTCAGAGATATTGATAGTGTTTTATAATATTTTAGAATCTTCATAAAACAAGGAAGTTTTTTAAATTATGAGCCAGTAAATTTTACTAAATTTTTTTCAGTACGGAGGTTTATTCCAAATTAAAAAAAAATGGGGAAGAAAAATCCGATTATAAAATTTTTTTCTTCAGATTTTCTAAATTATAATAAAATATTTCAGATTGATTCGATAACGCCATTGTTCAGAATGAACATGTACATAAACCACATTCCGTTTTATCTGCAGGGGTCGAAACCCCTTAAAATTTGACAATTTTCTTTTGTTTTTTTTCATAAAATTGCCAATATCTTGAAAACCGTAAACTTTTTGATAAGATCATATAGGGTTTTTCTAAAAGGGCTTGAGCTAGCTTATCTTCTTGTGACCTTTGGTACACCCTATATATATATATATATATATATATATATATATATATATATATATATATATATATATATATATATATATATAGGGTGTTTCAAAAATGATGGTCTATGTTACAGGTGCACGTTAGGCACAAAAAAATATGACTATTTCTTTATATAAATATGGGTGCGCAAATGCTTAGTTTTTTAAATACAGCGTGTGAAATTAATTTGTTTTTGTCAGTTTTTCACGAATAAGTCCGAGTCAAATAAAAATGTTGACGTGAAAATTGGCATGTGGGGGTTTTAGAGGGCAAGAAATTTAAATATGTTATTGTTAACAACACTGCTGGCAGAGGGCGCCACCTGTAACACATGGCTTGCATTCAATTGGCTATAATTTTTTGACACCCAGTAATATCGACCTACCGTATAGCTACATTGCAGCCCTTATCAATTGTAAGCAAAAAATTTATATTTGATCCAAATCTCTGACACACCATTTTCGAGATATTTCAATTTTTGTATGTCGATGTCGCTCAAAAATTAATTCTGCGACAAATCGTAGGAATACATGTTTCACCTTTTAATTGCTATCAGCATGTATAAACTTAATTTTCTTATTCTCTAGTTAAAAATTAAAATCTTACCAGAAAAAAGAAATGACAAGACACAATCATAAAGATAAAATAAAAAGCCATGATAACAAACTTTGAACAAACCATTTAACAAAGTGGTTTCCATCGTTACGGGACTTGACTTTTGCGTTTTCGTCGTGACATATACTACATTTGACTTTTACGTTTGAGACTACTCACTATTTTTAAGTAATTAATTGTATTGTCCGTAATTTTTTAATTACATATGGAAGTCTTTACCAACAATGAAGTAACATACATGCATGTTATGTATTCACGGACTTTTGGCAACTGTTATGAGGCGAAACGACTGTATGAAGAAGCCTTCCCAAATCGGAGAATTTCAGACAGAAGGATGTTTCAACGGATTGACATCCGTATGCGAGAAACAGGTACATACTTACATTTTCTAATACATCGATCTGTCTCTTTCGAATATATATTTTTTACCAGGTACCCTTAATAAAGTTACTGCTGATCGAGGCAGACCACGAAGGGCACAAAATCCTGATTTTAAAGAGGCTGTTCTGGATGAAATTGAACAAAATCCAAAAATAAGTACTAGAGAAATGGCCAATCATCTGGGAGCATCCAATGCAACGATATGGCGAGTTCTTCACGAGCAACAATTGTGTCCATATCACATCCAACGTGTGCAGGCACTATCGCCTGAAAGAGATTTTATACCTCGCCTACAATTTTTCCAATGGTTTCTTCAACATAATAATGTAGAGAATTTGTTGAACTGTTCATTGTTCACTGGCAAGTCTGGATTTAGGCGCGACAGGATCGTCAATTTTCGTAACAGCCATATTTGGGCTGACGAAAATCCCCACGCAGTTTTTGAAAGGCACCATCAACAGCAATTTTCCTTAAATGTATGGGCTGAAATTGTAGGGTGTAATTTGATAGGACCAATTTTTTTACCTCACAGACTTAATGCTACAACTTATCTTGAATTCCTGCAAAACCAACTAAATGGGTTATTAGAAAATGTACCTCTTGACATAAGACATAACCTGTGGTTTATGCATGACGTAGCCCCCCCCCACATTTCGCCCTAAATGTCAGAAATTACCTAAGCAATACTTTGGGACGCAGATGGATCGGACGCGGTGGACCTCAGCCATGACCGGCTCGATCCCCTGATTTAAATCTTATGGACGTTTATTTATGGGGGCACCTCAAAAGTATTGTTTATGAAGCAAATGTTGAAAATGTTGATGATCTGCAGCAAAGAATTGTACTTGGATGCGAACAAATTAGAAATACACCAGAAATATTTCACAGAGTACGACGTTGTATGCTCCGCAGAATACGAAAGTGTATTGAAGTGGAGGTTGACCATTTTGAACATTTATTGTAGTCAGGTATTATAAAATGTTATAAACTTTTTATTTGTTGTTTTATTTGCTGTTAAAATTTGCAGACAATACAATTAATTACTTGAGAAAAATTAATTTTTGAGCGACATCGACAAAAAAATTGAAATATCCCGAAAATGGTGTGTCTGAGAGATTTGGATCAAATATAAATTTTTTGCTTACAATTGATAAGGGCTGCAACGTAGCTATACGGTAGGTCTATATTACTGGGTTTCAAAAAATTATAGCCAATTGAATGCAAGCCATGTCTTACAGGTGGCGCCCTCTGCCAGCAGTGTTATTAACAATAACATATTTAAATTTCTTGCCCTCGAGAACCCCTACATGCCAATTTTCACGTCAAAATTTTAATTTGACTCATACTTATTCGTGAAAAACTGACAAAAACAAATAACTTTAACACGCTGTATTTAAAAAACTAAGCATTTGCGGACCCATGTTTATATGAAAAAATTGTCTTATTTTTTTATGCTGAATGTGCACCTGTAACGTAGACCATAATTTTTGAAACACCCTGTATATATATATATATATATATATATATATATATATATATATATATATATATATATATATATATATATATATATATATATGCATATAACAATTATTGAAACTGACCCCGGATATGTGTTCTAGGGGGCCAAGTTTGCGCTCATATGAAGAATTTTTTTTTAAATTTAACAGTCGCGATCTTTTCATTAGTGAATTTTTTAAAGAAAATTCACTGAAACAGATCTTTATCCAAAGCCGTGCTAGTTGATCCTTACTAGATTTTTGATAGTCCACTATACTTTGTTTTTTATTATATTTATCTTTTAAACCATAATATTGACTTGCATTGTTGACATTTGACTGATTCTCGTGTATTTTCAGGTATAGTTAGTGACGAAAGTTGTAATAACAACAAGGTAATGTTACTGGTAATTTAGTTAACATTACGTAAAGTTACCCACTACAGTTTTTGGTAATATTGCTACCAAAATATTACTGGTAAGATCGCCAATATGTCATTAAGTGTGAAGAGGAGGGGATATACCACATAGTCGGGGCAGATAATGACGAATTTACAAAAGAAGACGAGGACGTGGATAGGATTGAGATGCTTTTGTCTGCATTTGATCTCGTGGTACCGACTTCGACGGATAGACGCCATTTTAACTATTTGAGGAGCGTGTCTCCAATAGAACCACTTAACGGCTGCATCCACGAGTCGTAAACCACAGCACTCAGCGTTTTCGTCGGCGTGTCTTCCGCATTTCTTCTCCGTGGGGAAAAATTAATTTTGTTGGCTCGTCACCAATAACATAACTTGTTTTAGGATAAATTAGCGTGATAAGTACCATTCACATTGTAAGAATACCAGTGGACTGTAACGTTTTATGAGGCAATAAATAGTGTGGAGAGTATATTCGGCCTATATTATAATCGCAAATAAATCTGCTACACCCATACACACGTTCGGAAGGTCAGGGAAATACCGGGGGAGCGATTAAAGCCTGCAGCCTCGGAGGTATCTACACGGCCTGTTATATCGTAGGCTACCGGACCCTCTCCACAGAGCTATCCAGGCACTCTGACCACAACCGTGGCCAGAGCCTTGTGACGAGGTCGCAGACATCCTCGCAGGGAGTAAACCCATTCAAAATCTGGCGCCCGGGACCGTTCCCATAAATCCGTTGATTTGTTCCACCGAATAATTCACCCCGTAAGTCAGGCCTCGTTACATAGTAACACTTGAAAATATTCGAAAAATATAAATTACTCAAAAACGTCGCATTTTTAACACATGTTGCAATCATAAGATTTGATCTATAATTCAGCATGGAGGCCAGAAATGCAATAATATAAATATAATGTCTTTTATGCAAATTAACGAAGTACATGGTACTTACGATACAACTGGAAGTACTATGTATTTCAAAGTAATTTCACGAGACTATTCACTATTAATTATTCGACTATAACTATAAAAGATATATCAGCTCTAACATTATTATTCATTCGAGACGGTTTTTTAATGGAAACACGATATTTAATTTTCAACGTCTGCATAACCGCTTATTGTCGAAACCAAAGTTTCTCCTTTGAATTCGGACTGGACTGCCATAAATTTCTAATGAAAGCAGCTCGCCAAATATGTAACTGTGTTCTTTGTGGCGAGACTTCTATTAGCAAAAATGTTAAACAAAGTTTTGTTAATAATTACAAAATACCTGTTTGATTGGAGTGATGTTTCTTAATTTCGATAAGCATTTTCTCAATGCTGCTTAATTTTTTATGGGTTTCCTTTAAATCTACAGCAACTCCGCCCTGGAAGAAAAACTGTCTGTATTGTTAAATAGTAGGTATATTAATATAATTTTTACCTTGACATCATCAACTTCATCTTTGATTTTCACAAGATCTTTCCTAATAGAGTGGAGTACGTGGTGGGCAGGGATCAAAACAACTGCAATTGCAACTAAAAAGACAAGAAATCGATGTAAATAAATCGCTTCAGTGCTGGAGTTTTAAATGAATATCACGCCGAATTTTTTACACTTGTTATTGCTCTCCCGCAGCAGATTTGGCCATTAGAGGAAATACTTTATCACAGGAAATTTATTGCAGACCATGGATACACACTTAAGAAACGTAATCTGATTGCCGTTTCAGGTGTAGTGACTAAATTCCACAGGCTGTGTTAGACAAGGAAGGGCAATGCGCTTGGTTGACTTCCAAGTGAATTTAATGATTCAAAATTGGATATTTAAATGTATAAACAGCCTTAAGTATTTGAATCAGTGTTGTTAGCATTTATCGCCCAAAAATTATAATACCACAATGATCGAGTAAATGTCTGCAATAACTTATGCATCAAACATTTCACATAATTCAATATTAATCGCCCACTAAACACAGTCAGTGATGGATTTACGCCTAGGCCCGTGAGGCCCTGGCCTAGGGCGGCACAATTTGGAGGGCGGCAAACTTTTCAGAACGCCAAAATTTTAGAGCCGAAATAATGTATTAATGTATAAATCCTTTTTTACTGTTTGTGTCTTTAGTGAAATTACTCCTACATATGTAAAGCTTTTAAAATTACGATTAATTCATTAGCAGAATATGTTCCTTGTGTTGCCCATTCGTTAAATTTAGTAGGAACTTGTGCAGCTGAATCCGTAACCAAAGCAGTTGATTTTTTTGTACTTTGCAAGAATTTTATAATTTTTTTACTATATCAACACATCGTTGGGGGATATTGGTGCAACGTACAAGTTTAAGGCTTAAGGGTCTTTCTCAAACTCGTTGGTCTGCTCGACATGATGCTTGTTATGCGTTAGAAAAATAGTGGCCTGGAATAATTGAGGCACTGGAATTTATTTCCTAAAACAGCGACGAAAAACCGACTACGCGATCTGAAGCTACGGGATTGCAGCGAAAATTACAGCATCTAGAAACAGCAATTCTAGTCATTGTTTGGAATGTTATTTTATATCGTTTTAATGCTACTAGTAAGAAGCTTCAGGAATCTCAAGCTGATTTGTCATCTGTGGTGCAAATATATAATTCTTTGGCATTATTTCTTCAAGACATGAGAGATAAACAATTCTCCGAATATGAAGAAAGAGCCAAAGCCTTATCTGCAGTTCAAGATTATTATCGTTATGATAGCTGTCGCAAGAAAACCAGAAAAATTCAGGCAGATGAATCACGGGTGAATGAAAGAACACCTTTATCTGGACAAGAAATTTTTCGCACAAATGTGTATACCGAATTTTAGATACTTTGAGTGTACAATTGGCCGGACGTAAAGGTGCTTATCAAAAGCTTTACGAAAATTTCTTTGACAATTTATCTAAAATAGTTACAAATCAATTAAAATATCTTCCAAATAAACTAGTTAATAAGTATCCTGATGATTTGGAAGAGACTTTTGGGAACAAATGTATTCATTTACATTATCAACTCAAAGATTCCCTAGCAAATACGGAAGATGTACGTTCTGCACAAGAAATATGCAATGTATTGCATTTTCAGAATCTTAGAGATGTTTATCCGAATGTAGATATTGCTCTACGTATTTTCTTGAGTATTCCCGCTACGAATTGTTCAGGAGAAATATCTTTTTCCACCTTGAAAAGGGTGAAAACTTATTTACGCCCAAGTATAGGCCAAGATAGACATAATGCTTTGGCATTACTGTCCATTGAAGCTCAACTACTTCAAGAAATTGATTATGACGACATAGTTGATGTTTTTGCACAGAGGAATGCCAGAAAGAAGAGATTTAAAAAATTGAGCAATACATTATAATTTAAGAAAAATGCTTATTATTTATTTCGTTAGAGTTTATTAAATATTTATTTGTATTGTTTTGTAATTATATTTCAATAAAATAAAAATTATATTTAAATAATAATATTGAATCAAAATGAATTGAATTTTGTTATTCAAAAAGGGTGGCACATCAGACAGGGCCTAGGGCGGCAGCAAGCCTAAATCCGCCACTGAACACAGTAACTTAGAAATGATTTCCACAATGTTACATAACTTATAACATTATACAACGAGCTAAGTTTGTAGTTTCTGAATGCTCGCAGCTAAGAAACTTCTGCAAACTTGCAAATAAAACTTCAAAATAACTTTTAAATATACATCTTTTGCCAGATTTTTGTGTCCCTCCATTTATAATCTGGCGTAAAGTGACAACTGTATTGTTTCTGAAAACTTACAGGTGTTAACCATTATAATTAATATATTTTAGCCTTCTTTAAATATTTAGATGTTCTAATCTAGAAGAGTAGTAAATCAGTGATACCCATGATACAAATAACGAGAGATATGATAATGAGACTACCTATTTTTAGAACTGTCACGCGCATGGCGTCAAGTGGTGAGTGGTCCAATGAAACAATAATATGCTGTCGTATAGTGGGGTTTGACGTTTCATCACAACCTCTTAACAAATTACGTATTTTACTAATATTTAAGTGCATACAGTTGAAAGTATTTTTTAAAGATCAGAATACTAAACTGTGAAGTACACTTGGAGAACCCAAATTACCACAAGACATTTTAAAAAAGACCTGACGAGCGTTTTACTAACCAAGTTAGAGTAATCAGAGGATAAAAAATTCTAACTATTTTAAAAACTAACATCGCCTTATATACCGGATCTTAGGTAAAGGGGCTGAACTGAGATGGGAAAATAAACGCAAGCAAATTCTGCAGTGTATTGTATTTTTATCGCGGGACGAGGTCTGCACTGTCCCTGCTAACTTATGTAAAATGTGTCCATCTTTAGTAATTTTGGAAAGGTTCAACGACACCTAAATTAATATAGTTTGCTTTGTCGGAACTATCTGTATTATTATGTTATCTCTAGGACGTGTTAAAAACGTGAGAATTTTTATTTAGCGAAGCAATCGATCAGGCGGCTCGTAATCGGCGGTGGTGCCACGTTCATACAATTTTTGTTGTAACTATATTTCGCAATATATATATATATATATATATATATATATATATATATATATATATATATATATATATATATATATATATATATATAATTTCGAAGGAATTTCGTTGTCCTGGTTGTCTAACATTTTTATTAATTTCAGATTATCTTCATTAACGTGATGATTATTATCCCAAATATGTCGGGCGACAGTAGATCTATCTATAGTACCGTAACGTAATTGGGCTAAGTGTTCTTTGAATCAAACTCCAATCGATCTTTGTGGCAATAAGGTAGTGATTTTGGATAAAAACGAGTATAAGGATAGAGTTTATAACGCCATAGCGACAGGACCGTATAAAAAACTAAATAAAAACCCGCTACCAAAAATGATTTCGGACGTTAAACATAGTCTTAAAAAATGTCACAACCGCATATCAAAAGATTTAGGAAGACAGTTACAAGTTTCTAATCCGAAAGTCCCCAAGAAGTACGGTCTCCAAAAAATTCATAAACCGGGAAAATCAATTAGACCCATTGTTTCGGCTATAAATTCCCCGATATATAATTTAGCAAAGTGGTTGACAAATGAGTTTAAAGGCTTGCCCGTCAAACAGAAAAGTTTTTCAGTAACAAATTCACTTGAATTTATTAATAAGATTAAAGAGGTTAAATTGACTGAAGGCGAGGTTTTGATTTCATTCGATGTAACCTCATTGTTTCCTAGCGTACTTAGAGCAGTTGTTAAAAATGAATAACATAAATGAAAATGTCTGCAAAGGATATTTAACTTTAACAAGCCTTTGTATCAAACAAAATATTTTTCAGTTCAACAATGAATTTTTTGAACAAACCCAAGGTACGGCAATGGGCAATCCGCTATCGCCATTTATTGCAGACCTTTTCATGAGCAGATTTGAAACCGATCTTGAAAGTGAAAATAGCTATTTTCCTATAGTGTGGTTACGTTACGTGGGTGATATTTTCGCAGTGTTTAACACAAACATTTGCAGAATAGAAGATTTTATTGTCAGATTAAACAATAAATTTGATTCTATGAAATTTACTCACGAATTATAAATTAATAATAAATTACCCTTTCGAGATGTATTAGTTATCAAGAATAAAGACACTTCAGAATTCGATGTCTATAGAAAGGAAACCAACACTATAAGCTACATTCCGAACGACTCACATCATACGTACGCACAAAAATGGCCAGTCTGAATTTTTTTAGTAAATTGGTTAATTAGTTTTCCTTTAAACAAAAGTAGATATACCAAAGATAAATTATATCAAGAAAGTGGCCAAATATAACGGATACAATGCTTGCCTTGTGAAGAATTTTTTTTTTTTTTTATGTCAACAACACACCACGAGGGCTTAGAGCCTAAATACTATCGTACCGTGGGTGTTGACAAGGAGGAAAGAGGCAGCTTGTTAATTCTGGACTTGAAGGTTTGGAGGTTCGGAGGAGAAGGAAAAACATGTGCCGGCAAGGAATTCCACAACTTGGAAGTCCTCGGGACAAAAGAGCGGGCATAACAAGATGTTCTATGTCTGGTGACCTGGACATTAAAAGGGTGCATTCGCTCTGTTCCCCTGGTAGATCTGCTGGGGGCAGCAGTTGGGGGAATTATGGAGGAAAGCTCCTCTGAGCAGTGCCCGTGCAGATATCTATAAAAGAGAGAGAGGTCACCAACGGCACGTCGGTGGGCAAGGGATGGAAGCCTTTGGGTGAGGGTAGGGTCACCGATGAGACGTATAGCTCTCTTTTGAATGGAGTCCAGGATAGCGAGTGTAGAAGCGGCAGCTGCACCCCAGATGTGGGAGCAGTATTCGAGGTTTGGCCTTATTTGTGAAGTGTATAAGGTATAGAGATTAGTTGGTGAAAAGTATTTGCGAGCCCGGAAGAGGAAACCCAATTTCTTAGCAGCCGCTTCTGCAATTGATGTAAAATGTTGGTGCCAATTAAGATTTCGATCCACAGAAATGCCAACAAGAGAGAAGGACTCATTACTTTGAATAACTTGGTTGTTCATTGTGATGGGTCTAGGGCTGCTGTATCTCTTGTGAGAAAGAAAGCAAGACTTAGTTTTGGTGGGGTTGAATTGTACAAGATTTCTACTTCCCCAGTCTAATATTTTTTCGAGGTCCACGGAGACAGAACCCTCCATGAGTCTGCGATCCTCATCTAATTGGGCTAAAGAGACAGGCTTAGAATATTGTATATTTGAGTGGAGGGTGCTGTCGTCCGCGTAACTGTGAACTGGGTTGGATGTGCTAGAGAGGAGGTCATTGATGTGGAGAAGAAACAAAGTAGGGGCTAAAGCTGAACCTTGAGGAACTCCTGCATTAATTGGATACAGTTTAGAGGAGTGGCCATCCACAACAACAGATATGCTCCTGTTGGAGAGGAAATTTGCTGTCCAGGTACAAAGTTTTGGTGGTAGGCCATAGGCCGGAAGTTTATTAAGCAGCGCTGCATGCCAGACCTGGTCGAATGCTTTGGATATGTCTAGAGCAACAATCTGGGATTCACCGTGTTGTTCCATAGACTTGTTCCAAGAATGGGTGACAAAGGAAAGGAGGTCGGCAGTCGATCTGCGCTGACGGAATCCATACTGCCTGTCGTGGATTAGACTGTGTTTTTCAAGGAATTTTAGTAGTTCGGTGTTTATATACTTTTCCATCACTTTAGAGATGACTGAAAGGAGAGTCAGGACAGGAGCAAGTTCTGGTGCGCATTTTTTGAGAACAATTGCTGGGATCTCGTCAAGGCCAGAGGCTTTCCTGGTATTAAGAGAAGAGAGCATCTTTCGTACCTTTTTAGTTTTGAAAATGATATCAGTCATTTTATGCGCGACATTGGGGACTGTTGGTGGTTGAACATTTGGAGGTGGGTTGAGAGTAGAATTTCCAGCGAACAACGAAGCAAAAAGTTCAGCCTTGCCCAGGGCGGTAGAAACAATTTCATCCCCTGAGACAAGAGGTGGGAACGTGCTCTTGCAGAAATTATTCCCAATAGACTTGGCAAGAGTCCAGAAGGGTTTGCCGCCGTTGGAGCTTGAGAGGACTTTGTTTCTGATGTGGTTATTAAACGAGTTTTTTGCCTCAGAAAGAATGCGGACATAGCGGTTTCTTGCGTCGTTGAATGCTTGACGATTTTCTTGACTGGGATTGTGTAGAAGCGTTTTGTGAGCTTTGACCTTTTCAAGTCTGGCCTTGTCACATGATTTAGAGAACAAGGGCTTTTGAGTGGCTGAAGAGGTTTTCTGTGTACGTGGAATAAATAATTCCATGCCAGCTTGGATAATTTCGGTGACGTTTTGTGAGATATCAGAGGGGTCAGGATGAGAGAAGCAGACAGACGCCCATGGAAATGAGGAAAAGTAATCCCGCATTTCGTCCCAGTTTGCGGAGTTGTAGTGCCAAACGATACGTGGGTGTGATGACTGTGTGACCTCGGGTTGCATTGCACAGGAAGCAGTGACCATGCCGTGGTCTGAGCGACCAAGGGGGGCGGTGACTGACATCTTATAGCATTCAGGGTTTGTAGTAAGAAGGAGATCCAAGGGATTTGAGCTGTGTGTTGGGATACGAGGAAAGTAAGTAGGTTGCTGAACCATATTGGCCAAAGAATTGCTGACTGCAAAGGCCTCCGCTGCTCTCCCTTGTGTATCGGTTTTTGAAGATCCTAGCCATTCCTTATTATGGACATTGAAGTCGCCAAGAATAGTGACCTCGGAGGAAGGATATTCAGAAATCAGATAGTCGGTTTTTTCAGAAAGGTAGTCAAAGAGCTGGACAAAGTTGTTGTCAGAAGGTGACCGGTAAATGCAACAGATGAATTTAGTTGCAGCCCTGAGAGAGAGTTTTATCCATAGTATGTCTTTTCTTCCAGCTTCTAAATTGGGATGTCTGGTGCAGGGTAGATTGCTACGGACGTATGCGCACACGCCTCCATGCAATCTAAAGGCAGTAAGGAGCTCATACCCCGGGAAATTAAGGTGATTAGTGGCTGTTTTGGCACTGATTTGGGTTTCGGTGAGGAAGAGGAGTTGGGGCCTGTTAGCCTGGAGGAAATGGTGGACGGAGTTCAGGTTAGAATTTAGGCCACATATATTCGAAAAGGATATGTTAAATCTTGATGTTGGCGCCCCCTGTACACCCCTCTCCCGGAGATCCGAATGGAGGGGTATTTTGCCTCCGGAATATTTTATACAAGGAGGAGCCATCATCATTTTTGCTTATAAGGGAAACCGACTCATACACCAGAACCGGAAACGTCCGTTGGGACTTCACCGGCCCCTTGATGTATGGGGTGGTACCTCCTCGGGCGTGAAAAAATCCTTTACTATTACATAAAGGAAAATTCCACTACCACCTGCTATGGATTGGATTGGATCAATGTCTACCCCTTTAAAAATAAGATTAATAAAGGGACTATCAATTGTCCAGTAGTTATGATTTTCGACATAGTAGGAGGATAACATAATTAATCAACAAAGAGAAAAAACAATGAAAATGTTGACGGAATCAACAACGTTTAGAAATCCGAAATGAACTTTGTTTGCTTACCATTTGAACCTCGAATCACGATGGGTCTAGATAGCATTTTTTTAAAGTCAACTTGCAGCTAACATTTTCGACAAAAAATACCATAAAAAACTTGCTAGGTAACCCAAAAGACAAAATGTCGGGAATTTATCAAATAAGCTGTAAAGATTGTAATATTAAGTACGTCGGGCAAACAAAAAAAACGACTGGAGTTAGATTCAAAGAATACTTAGCCCAATTACGTTACGGTACTATAGATATATCTGTCGCCCGACATATTTGGGATAATAATCATCACGTTAATGAAGATAATCTGAAATTAATAAAAAATGTTAGACAACCAGGACAACTAAATTCCTTCGAAAGTATATATATATTGCGAAATATAGTTACAATAAAAATTGTATGAACGTGGCACCACCGCCGATTACGAGCCACCTGATCGATTGCTTCGCTAAATAAAAATTCCTACGTTTTTAACACGTCCTAGAGATAACATAATAATACAGATAGTTCCGACAAAGCAAACTATGTTAATTTAGGTGTCGTTGAACATTCCAAAATTACTAAAGATGGACACATTTTAGATAAGTTAGTAGGGACAGTGCAGACCTCGTCCCGCGATAAAAATACAATACACTGCAGAATATGCCTGCGTTTATTTTCCCATCTCAGTTCGGTACCTTTACCTAAGATCCGGTATATAAGGTGATGTTAGTTTTTAAAATAGTTAGAATTTTTCATCCTCTGATGACGCTAACTTGGTTAGTGAAACCATCGTCAGGTCTTTTTTAAAATGTGTTGTGGTGATTTGGGTTCTCCAAGTGTACTTGTCAATGCTCATCGCAGGTTTCAATCTTCACTTACTAAACTGTGATTATATGGCATGATGATCAAATCAAGTTTATGAATGTTAACGCCCTCTAAATGTCTGCGAACGTGTTCGCTACTTTTTTAAATTTGTGTATCCCCAATGTTAATTAAGGGCTCCTCTTAATTATTATACTTGTCTTCTGCGTATGTATAGGTGTAATATAAAAATGAAAAAGATTAAATTAAGTGCTGTGATCTATATTATCTGAAAAAGGCAATATAGGCGACTAAGTGGAATGTAACTTCAACCGAATTAAACTGACGTATAGAAACTCTTTGATTGCGAATGACTTTATTTTAAGTGTGTAGTTGGACTTCTATAACGTTACTCACCACGTGACGTTATACGAAGGGGCGGGGCATATGCGCAATATCATATCTCTTCTAAGTCATTATATCATGAGTCATACCCATGATATAATGACTTAGAAGAGATATAATATTGCGCATATGCCCCGCCCCCTACTCTGACGTCACGCGGTGAGTGACGTTATAGAAGTCCAACTACACACTTAAAGTAAAGTCATTCGTAATCAAAAAGTTTCTATACGTCAGTTTCATGCGGTTGAAGTTACGCCTATATTGTCTTTTTCAGATAATATAGATCGCAGCACTAAATTTAATCTTTTTCATTTTTATTACTCCCAACTGTATGCACTTAAATATTAGTAAAATACGTAATTTGTTAAGAGGTTGTGATGAAACGTCAAACCCCACTGCACGACAGCATATTATTGTTGCATTGGACTCACCACTTGCACCATGCGCGTAACAGGTCTAAAAATAGGTAGTCTGAATATCACATCTCTCGTTATTTGTATCATGTGTGATACCTGTCTAGTATTAACTTACAATTCGGCGTGGTGTGTAGGAAGTAAATTTTTGCTCAACTTAAAATTCGTTATTGTCGCAGGTTTTTTTGTTTTAATTGAATATCAGTAGGCAAAACTAATCCAGCCAGGTTTTTAATAATAATTACACTTAGGTGCTTGTCTTTTTTTCTCTTAATAAACCAAGTATGCGTTTTTTAATTATAGGAATAAAAAATATTTGCCACAAGTTTATTATAATTGATTGTATCGTTGAATAGGTTAGTCGAATTTAGTTTATTACCAGTAATGTTACTAATTGAACGATGGCTTAACATCTGCCCTGGACAGCGGAGCGTCCAAACATTTTGTCTTTATGTGGATCCTCAAGCAGTTTGAAATAAAAATATAAGAGGTATTTTTGTACATATAGAGCCGACCTGTAAAATTAGTGAAGCTCATAAGATACTGCAAATAAGTCACTATAGCTATACCTGCAATGACTCCAATGACGCACAATTTGGAGCACTCATCTCCAGAACTACTACTTCTTGGGCACCTTTCTGACCAATCCATTCGTAAATTACGTTTTATAGTCTTCAAAAAACTATCCTTGTTATCATATAAAGATGTAGGCTTATAGCAAAGAGGATTGTCTAAAATGTCACCTTGATCAATACGTTCCACTTGTTGTTGAGAAACTAACGAACTTGAACTAACGTAAGGTGCACTACTATTAATTTCTGTATTTCTTTCCAATTCACAAGTATTATTTAATTTTGCTACAAAAAATCATGGAAAAACTTTCTATTGCATCAAGGATAAGTCAGCTTACCTGATAATCTAGTATTGTACTTATGCCTGGGCGTGTAAGAACCTTCACTTTCTGTCAAATAAAAAACAAATCTGTCAGTTTTACTAAAATTTATAATTGCTCGATTTTTTACCAATGATGGAAATATTACTCGCCCGTTTTGTACCACTTGAAGCTAAATCATTTTGATTGCCGTCAATAAATAACATTTTGACATTAATATATAGCTGTCAGGCAACATAACAGAAGAATGCTGCTGCTGTGACTATCTGATTGCTCTAATTTACGTAGGTATGGGAGGCTGGCCCAAAATCCAAAATGATACCCCCCCCCCCCCTTGTATCCGGTGAAGATAATATCAGTCTATTTTGCTGTGTCTCATATAAGGTAATGATATATTTATGTAGTTGTTGAAGTACAAATCACGTGAACAAAAAGAACATATGATGTATTATCATTTTAACAATATTTCATACAGCATACCTATACTCTCTTCAACGTCTAGCAGTTCATCAAATGAAAGGCCGCTACAGACGGACGTCGCTGGCTTAGAACATGTATGTACGCCTATCGACGTGCGAACAGCGACGTCTGTCTGTGGGCATACAAACGTTCGTTCGAATATGGACGTGCGTACATGTGCGTGCGTGTTCGTGTGGGTGTGTGTGCGCGTGCGTGCGTGCAAGCGTCAAGCATTTAACGACGCAGGAAACCGCTGGGTCCGCATTCTTTTTCTAAGGCAAAAAACTCGTTTAATAACCACATCAAAAACAAAGTCATCTTAAGCTCTACCGGCAGCAAACCCTTCTGGACTCTTGCTAAATCTATTGAGATTAATTGCTGCAAGAGCACGTTCCCACCTCTTGTTTCAGGGGATGAAATTGTTTCTATCGCCCTGGTCAAGGCTGAACTTTTTGTCTCGTTGTTCGCCGGCAATTGTATTCTCAACCCACCTCCAAATGTTCAACCACCAACAGTCCCCACAGTCGCGCATAAAATGACAGATATCATTTTCAAAACTAAAAAGGTACGAAAGATGCTCTCTTCTCTTAATACCCGGAAAGTCTCTGGCCTTGACGAGATCCCAGCAATTGTTCTCAAAAAATGTTCACCAGAACTGGCTCCTGTCCTGACTCGTCTGTTTCAGACACCTTACAATAGAGGCATATTTCCTAGTAACTGAAAAACTGCTCGAGTACAACCTGTCCCGAAAAAGGATCCAAAGCGCTTACTAACAACTACAGGCCTATTTCTCTCCTTTCAGTCGTCTCTAAATTGATCGAAAAGTATATAAACACCGAATTACTAAAATTTCTTGAAAAACAGCCTAATTCACGACAGGCAGTATGGATTCCGTCATCGCAGATCAACTGCCGACCTCCTTTCCTTTGTCACCCATTCTTGGAACAAGTCTATGAAACTACACGGTGAATCCCATATTGTCGCTCTAGACATATCCAAAGCATTCGATCTGGTCTGGCACGCAGCGCTGCTTAATAAACTACCGGATTATGGCCTACCACCAAAACTCTGTGCTTGGACAGCAAATTTCCTCTCCAAACGGAGAATTTCTGTTGTTGTGGATGGCCATTTCTCTAAACAGTATCCAATTAATGCAGGAGTCCCTCAAGGTTCAACTTTAGCTCCAACTTTGTTTCTTCTCCACATCAATGACCTCATCTCTATCACAGCCAACCCAGTTCACAGTTACGACAGCACCCTCCACTCAAATATACAATATTCTAAGCCTCTCTCTTTAGTCCAATTAGATGAGGATCGCAGACTCATGGATGGTTCTGTCTCTGTGGATCTCCAAATCTTGTACAATTCAACTCCACCAAATCTGTCTTGCTTTCTATCTCATAAGAGATACACCAGCCCTATACCCATCACAATGAATAACCAAGTTATTCAAAGTAATGAGTCCTTTTTACTTGTTGGCATTTCTGTGGATCGAAATATCAACTAGCACCAACATGTCACATCAATTGCAGAAGCGGCTGCTAAGAAATTAGGTTTCCTCTCCCGGGCTCGCAAATACTTTTCACCAGCTAATCTCTATACCTTATATACTTCACAAATAAGGCTAAACCCCGAATACTCCTCCCACATATGTGGTGCCGCTGCCGCTTCTACACTTGCTATCCTGGACTTCATTCAGAGGTAAGCTATACGCCCCATCGGTGACCCTACCCTCACCCAAAGGCTGCCATCACTTGCCCACCGACGTGCCGTTGGTGACCTTTCTCTCTCTTTTATAGATGTCTGCACGGGCACTGCTCAGAGGAACTTTCTTCCATAGTTCCTCCACCTGCTGTCCCTAACAGATATACCAGGGGAACACAGCGAATAGACCCTTTTACTCTACAGGTCACCAGACATAGAACATCCTGTGATGCTCGCTCTTTTGTCCCGAGGACTTTCAAGTTGTGGAACTCCTTGCCGGCACATGTTTTTTTTTCTCCTCCGAACCCTCAAACCTTCAAGTACAGAATTAAGAAGTTGCCTCTTTCCTCCTTGTCGACACCCACGGTACAATAGTATTTAGGCTATGAGCTCTCGTGGTGTGGTGTTGATATAAAAAAAGGTATGGTACCCTCGGGTCACCTCGCTCTCTGGACCGAACCCCTGATTATAATAAATAAATGCCAGTACATGCCGGTGCTCATGGTGGTAAGCTACAAGTGTTCTGTATAGTAAAGTGTCCTTACATCAAATATGCAGGATAAAGAAGTGAAGATGGTTACATTCGATCCTTGAGATACCTGATTTTTAAAAATCTTCTATCTTTTTAAAATAATAATCAACGGCGCCACCCCATACCAACAGACCATAGTTGATTCTGTACTCCATTAGAGATCTGTATACAGCTTTGATTTGGGTCCAGAATGGGCCTAAGATCTTGTACAGGGTGATTCATTAAGCGTGGCGACCGGCTGTATAGCGGAAACCGTATATATTAGAATTTTGGAAAACTATTTTTTATAACGAAAGTGGCCACAAAAAAAGCCTTAAAATTATTTACAGGTTTGTAGGTCGAAAATAACCCATTTTTTGCAAAGAATTATTACTTAAGGTCTATTGAAAATGTAAAAGAATCTCCGGAAGGTCTGAATATTTTTTGTAAGAAGAATTTTATTCTTGGCAAATAAAAGGTGGCGGAGAGTGGAAATCTTGCTTTGAAAAAACGCTTGTAAGTCCGGTTCTGCTTAACCGAATTTTTCAAACTTGGTCCTGTTCGAAGTAAATCTTCTAAGCCAATAAGATATTTATAAATTCGAACGATTATAATAAATATTGTAAATGCCAGACGGCGCTACTTATTTTTTTTACAATCGCGTTTTTTATTCAAAATATTAAATGGAAACCTGTAAGATTGACTACGCCTTATAAAAGTAGTAAAAACCTGACAGAATTTCTTTTCTATGCAAAGATCTTAAAAATATGTAAATAGTGGGTATTTCTTTATGGATTAGGCCCGTTACCGCCAACGGAACTTAATAAGTTTTCTCTCGTCAACAATATTTACTAACATAAATCATGATATTACTACTCATAACAGAAATTTACAGAAGGATTAAAATTCATAAAAGCACCTATATTAGGTAGTTATTTTATATACTTAAAATGTTTCCCATCATTTGCTATGCACGAATTTAGTCTTACTATAGTAAAATTGACATTGGCCTGAATTTGATCAACAGAAATACTTCTTAGTGCTTCCCGAATCCTTTCTTTTATATCCTCACGTGTAGTTGGACGTGTTTTAAAACTATATCTTTCATTCTTCCCCACAAATAAAAATCTAAAACCGTAAAGTCCGGTGAACTTCCTGGCCATGGAAAAATACTACATCTTTCAATCCACTATAATTTGGAAGCTTAACATCTAAATCATTTCGGACAGCTCCGGCAAAATGTGCTGGGCGACCCTCTTGTTAATACCACATGTATACCCTGTTTTGAATCGAAACATCTTCTAGGAGAATGGGTAAAACATTATTGGAAAATTCTAAGTACCTTTCTCCCGATAATTTTGCTTCAAAGAAAAAAAGCTCCGAAAATCTTCAAGTTTAAAATACCACATCACACGTTTGCGCTTCAGCGATTTTGGTAATCGGCTTACCTCTGCCAATGTGTGTGCGATAGACAACGTCATTGGTCCTTTTGACCACCTTATGCGGACCTTCCCATAATTTCTGTAGTTTCGGCGACTGACCCTTGTGTCTTACTGGATTGTAGAACCACACCTGAGTTCTTTGTTTAAAACCAGCTGAATTAGCTCGCACGTCAAACGAGTTTTCATGCGGTCTCTTCTTACTCGTATGTGCATTCGGACAGCAGAATGGATGGCTTTCCTTCTCGTCAATGTGTCGGAGATATCTTCAAGCGAAGGTCTTACGTTGCACTGGTTCTTCCGCGCAGTTGCTCTTGTTCTGGCGTTTCTATTTGCACAAATATCTCTCCAGGCACGATTCTTCCTGTCGACATCAGCTCTGTTCCAATAAATGGGTTCACTGACCTTTTTCTGGGTTGGTTTCACATTTACATGGTCTCTACACCCTTCGTCTTGTACTTCGCCCATAATTTCTTTTCTATTTGCTTTTGGCTGAGTAAGTGGGTCGTCGCTTCCTCTTACAGCTCTGTTCACTGGAATGACACTCTCACGGCAGACGTTGTTATTTTCCTCTATGGTAATTTTCCGCACTACTAGGCGACATTATTATTTCTTCACCGCCGATAGCACGGATGTTAATGCCAAGAGCAAGTTTAGCGCACTGACGTTGAAGTATGTCCAAGCCAATTATAATCTGGTCTGATATGGCGGCAACTATGGCTCCGTGCTTTACCTTCGATGTCTCAATTTGCAGTTCTACGTCAGTTTCGGCAAATACCTGGATCCGATCACCACTGGCTGCATTTACTCTGTACACTCTGTCTGGCTCTGTTACTCGTCATCTTGGTACCATGTCGCTGCAAATAGTCGTCCTAGGTGCGTCAGTATCGACCACCATCTGCGTCTTATTGCCGCTTACGTATCCATGTACGCCGAGAGCGCTGCCAGAATCGCTAGCCTAAGAAGCAGTTACAGGCCTAGCTCTTTCTTCCATGCGCCTGATCTTAGAGCCCAACATTCGCCTCGTATATATCCCACCTTGCCGTAGTTATAGCAACGCAAGACATTTGCACGGTGAGCTCTAATTGGGTGCCCATGAGACGTAGACCTTATTTGTTCTGCTATTCTTTCAAGTAGCTGCATGACTTTGGATGAATCTGTTTTATTTTCTTCTCGGACTTGGAGACTGCGAACATTCACATGATTTTCTGTGCCAAAGCATCGTTCAAGTTTTTGTGTCTCGCCAGCCTCGGCGCCTGTTGGGTGTCAGTATCTCTGATACCATCAATGAATGTTTGCAGCGACAGCTGGTTCAAAAATTCCACCGGAGCTGTAGGGTAAGCTAATTGTATTAATCTAGCAACGTCGGCTTCACACTGCTGTAGGGTTTCGCCCGATTTCGGACAGCAACTTTTCAACTGAAAGCGATACAGATGTTGTAAATGCTGGTCGCCAAATCTCATATCTAATTTATAAAAACTAGAACTACTATTTCCCAATAAACACACGTGCGTTTAATAAACGTATATTTTACGTAAAGACCGTTGAAAAAACGTTATCGGTTATAAAAATTAACGTTCAATTCTAGGCTAAAAAGGCAACGTTACCATTTCTTCGTTGTAAAGACGTTAATTATGAAGAGTTTTCAGACATAATATTTAAACGTTATTTAAACACATTTCGCCTATCAAAGAACTACGTCTAGTTGAGATTAATACGTTGAATATATGTATTTTATTAAACATTTTATAAACGAAAGATATTGTGTGTGGTATAAACGTTATATGTAAAACAGGTATTTACCTAATTTTTGTGAAAAAATTAGGTAAACATTTTCTCGTTGTAAATACCTTATTGATGAAGGGTATAATATTTAAACGTTGTTTCAACACAGTTCGCCTACCAAAAACCTACATGAAGTTAGGATTCATACATAAAATACACGTAGTTTATTAGACATTTTATAAGTGAGAGATATTTATGTGATATAAACGTTATATTTAAAACAACTGTTTTCCTAATTTTTGTAAAAAAAAAATTTGTCATTGTAAAAGACCTTATTAATTAAGTGTTTTTAAACATAATATTTAAAGGCTGTTTCATCACAGTTTGCCTATGAAACACATGCACGAAGTAGGGATTCATACATAAATTATACGTATATTACCAGACATTTTTTAAGCGAGAGATATTTTATGTGATATAAACGATATATTTAAAACCACTATTTTTCTAATTTTTGTTAAAAAAGCAAATTACTTAACAATTTATCGTTGTAAAAGACGTTATTAATTAAGTGTTTTTAAACATAATATTTAGACGTAGTTTCAACAAGGTTCGCATATAAAAATATACATGAAATAGGGATTTATACATAAAATATACGTATCCTACTAGATATTATTTTAGCGTGAGATATTATGTGATATATTATATTATGTACCTATAGTTATATAGGTTACATTTTTTCCTGGCTTTAAAAAAAAAAGTCACATAATCATCTGAGAGGTATTCGACAGTGCGTGTATGTTTTAAAAGGAGTTTTGTCTTTTGCATTCCACTGTGTAATACATAAAACATATTTGTCCTTGTAAATTAGTAAGTGTTTGTGCGCATGCTGAACGAGAATGAACAAGAAATCAAGAAATAGAAACAGAACAGGTGAAGTGATCGCATACAGTGTGTAACGTGGTGCTTGGAATTAAATTTTATTAAATATTGTATTCAGTACGTGACACTTGTATTTTATGGTGGATGGTGGTCTGTTCTATAATTTATAATTGTTTTATACATATTTACAAAGAATGATTATCATCCTGTAGCGATTTCTCTTAAAAGTTTTGGAAATAGGTACAATTAGTGCAGCTCAAAGTGTTAAGTTTTATGTCGTGAAGTTAGATTAAGGTAAGCTGTATCACAATATGTAATAATTGTCTTCAAACGTTGTCGAAGTTAATCACATTTCTTGTACTTTGATTGCTATAGAGCGTTATTAGGTAGAATAAATAATTGGGACTTATGAGTTTAGCCGGCATGTTTAAAATCGGCCATGTTGGTTGCTTTCTCATATTTTCAAGTTTAATTTTATTGAGGCATTAGATGTATATCTAACGTTTATGAATACCCCTTTTTTCCTCAATTTTGATTGTTCGTGAATCAAACTTTCGAATGGGAGTAATAATGGTTAGCTACGGGTTTAGCATTTATAAATTCTGATGTATTTGTTTATTTTCCCCAGTTTAATTTAATTTTCACGATACATGTACACCTATATATAGGCGAACGTTAAGTAGACGCCTCCCGTGTAACCATATATAGTAGTATATGGTAATCACAATTTTATGACCTATTTATTTCTATTTAGTAGTTTATAATTTTAGATGCTGCAAAGCTAAATTTTCCCCAACGTGAAAAAGGCGACAGAGCAATCTTTTGTGCTGTTAAGGGTTGGTTGAAATTAGCTACTTCGAAAAGGTCCAGAGCAAAAAAACTAATGAAGCAATACTTTTTTTGGTTAAGAAGTTGACAAATAATTTAAGAAATATATTTTTTATTTCATGATTAAGACGCTATGATTGAAAAAGCTTGTTATATTTTTAGAATGTGGTATTAATTATTTTAGTTTTTTGATAATGAAATGTAAGTTTTTAAAAATATATTTTTGTTTTTTAAATAAAGTTATTTTTATTTGGCATTTGACTTGTGATCTAATCCATTTTTATAAAGCCCATTTAAAATTATAAACATAAATAATAATTTGTCAATGGTAGGTTTATAAAATTTAGCAAAGTAGCAAGTTTTGATGAGCAATGAGCACTTAAAGTAAGTATCTACAGCGCAATGGAGTCCAGTTTGACACTTCTACACCTAATGATCGTTTGTCCTATAAGTTCTCATCTTCTGCTGTCAGCTGGGTTGAAAAACTATCATTTGGTAGGTATGTATTAGTTGTAATTCAAACGTTTATTATACGTCGTTAATACAAGCAGATTAACGTGACAGATCCCGTTGATAAACATTAATTATAAACGTATATTCTTCATGACAGATGATGGTTAAATCAACGTTACAAAACCCTTGTTAATAAACATGTATAAAAAATGTATATTTTACGTTATTAACGGCAAATAGTTTAACGTTACAAATTCCCGTTGATATACAGTAATTATAAACGTATATTCTCCATTACAGATGATGGTTAAATTAACGTTGTAAAATCCTTGTTAATAAACATGTAAGAAAAACGTATATTTAAACGTTAAAACATATATGTATAGAAACGTTTTTATATTGGTTTAATTATATGTTTATTCGGGCGACATTTTTACCAAAATTAAACGTAAGGTAGCAGTTTCCTTTTAAACGTTTAATTAACGAACATGTGTTTACTGGGTTATATACTATGTGAAGACTGGAACCTGTGATGAGCACTGATAAGTATACTTGGAGAACCCAAATCACCACAACACATCTTTTCAAAAACCTAACGATCGTTTCGATAACAACGTTAGCATCATCAGAGGATGAAAAAATTATAAACTAAATTACTGCTAAAACTGTATTTATAGAATTCTTAGGCAGACGAAAGAAACTAAAGGTAAAATTGTAGTCGGAGGTGCATCGTTTGTCTATTGTGTCTCTATTGAACGGACGAGCTTAACGAACTAACTTAATATTCTACCTAACAAACTTGAGTTTTTATCCAATTTAAAGGACAATGGGCTTGAACTGAAAAGTTCCACGTTATTTAAGGACGCTCACGTTCTTTATTGATCTATAAATTGACTATGTGAATACTGGAACCTGTGATGAGGACCGACAAGTACATCTGGATGCATACTAATAACTATC